>OY979667.1:11262500-11786072 GCA_963855955.1 Luperina nickerlii | reverse complement strand
ATTGCTCGTCGTCCATACATAGTTGGCCTAAGATCCAACAGGGAGGTGTATTTACTTTTTGGGTTTTATATAATGTACTAGATTTTGGGCGTTGCGCGAGCTGCAAGCAGCTCGCGGGGTCGTGTTTTTGAGGAGTATTTCTTACCCTTGTAAAATTTTGAGAATTGGACAGTAATCCTTAGCACTTATAGGATTTTGTAATAATAGCTATTTATTCACCAAGGGGAGTAATCTGTACTTACCCTCGAGTGATATATACTGCTTTATACTACACTTGTGGAGTTGTTGTTAATAAATTGCTATAATTGTCACTGGAATCACTTATTTTAACTTGTGATTTACACCGCCAAACTTTAAACTATACCAAGAAAATTGTTTCTACAAAATACGTCAACCAACAAAATAAGTCTTTTTTTTTTTCTTATTTTAGCGCGTCAAACAGTTTTCGCGCCAAAAGACGTTAAGCCGCATGGCTCTAGTGGGGACGTGGCTTAACGTCTTTTGTGATTTGTTGTGATCAACAACACTCAACAACACTCAACAACACCCAAAACACTTAACAACATTCAACAACACTCAACAACACTCAACAACACTCGACAACACTCGACAACACTTAATAACACTCAACAACATTCAACAACACTCAACAACACTCAACAACACTCGACAACACTCGACTACACTCGACAACACTCGGCAATACTCAACAACACTCAACAACACTCAACAACACTCGACAACACTCAACAACACTCAACAACACTCAACAAGATTCAACAACACTCAACAACACTCAACAACACTCGGCAACACACGGCAACACTCAACAACACTCGACAACACTCGAAAACACTCGACAACACTCAACAACACTCAACAACACTCGACAACACTCAACAACACTCAACAACACTCAATAACACTCAACAACATTCAACAACTCTCAACAACACTCAACAACACTCGACAACACTCAACAACACTCAACAACACTCAATAACACTCAACAACACTCGACAACACTCAACAACACTCAACAACACTCGACAACACTCGACAACACTCGACAACACTCGGCAATACTCAACAACACTCAACAACACTCAACAACACTCAACAACACTCGACAACACTCAACAACACTCAACAACATTCAACAACACTCTACAAGATTCAACAACACTCAACAACACTCAACAACACTCAACAACACTCAACAACACTCGACAACACTCAACAACACTCAACAACATTGAACAACACTCAACGACACTCAACAACACTCAACAACACTCAACAACCCTCAACAACCCTCGACAACACTCGACAACACTCGACAACACTCGGCAATACTCAACAACACTCAACAACACTCAACAACACTCGACAACACTCAACAACACTCAACAACACTCAACAAGATTCAACAACACTCAACAACACTCAACAACACTCGGCAACACACGGCAACACTCAACAACACTCGAAAACACTCGACAACACTCAACAACACTCAACAACACTCGACAACACTCAACAACACTCAATAACACTCAACAACATTCAACAACACTCAACAACACTCAACAACACTCGACAACACTCAACAACACTCAACAACACTCAATAACACTCAACAACACTCAACAACACTCAACAACACTCGACAACACTTAACAACACTCAACAACATTGAACAACACTCAACGACACTCAACAACACTCAACAACACTCGACAACACTCAACAACACTCAACAACACTCGACAACACTCGACAACACTCGACAACACTCGGCAATACTCAACAACACTCAACAACACTCAACAACACTCGACAACACTCAACAACACTCAACAACATTCAACAACACTCAACAGGATTCAACAACACTCAACAACACTCAACAACACTCAACAACACTCAACAACACTCGACAACACTCAACAACACTCAAGAACATTGAACAACACTCAACGACACTCAACAACACTCAACAACACAACAACCCTCAACAACCCTCAACAACACTCAACAACACTCAACAACACTCCACAACACTCAACCACACTCAACAACACTCAACAACACTGAACAACACTCAACAACACTCAACCACACTCAACATCACTCAACAACACTCAACAACCCTCAACAACACTCAACAACACTCGACAACACTCAACAACATTCATCAACACTCAACAACACAACACCCAAAACACTCAAAACACTCAACAACACTCAACAACACTCAATAACACTCAACAACACTCAACCACACTCAACCACACTCAACAACACTCAACAACACTCAACAACACTCAACAACACTCAACCACACTCAAAACACTCAACAACACTCAACAACACTCAACAACCCTCAACAACACTCAAAATACTCAACAACACTCAACAACACTCAATAACACTCAATAACACTCAACAACACTCAACCACACTCATCCACACTCAACAACACTCAACAACACTCAACAACACTCAACAACACTCAACCACACTCAAAACACTCAACAACACTCAACAACACTCAACAACCCTCAACAACACTCAACAACACTCAACAACACTCATCAACACTCAACAACACTCAACAACCCTCAACAACACTCAACAACACTCAACAACACTCAACAACACCCAAAACACTCAAAACACTCAACAACACTCATCAACACTCAACAACACTCAATAAGACTCAACAACACTCAACAACACTCAACCACACTCAACAACACTCAACAACACTGAACAACACTCAACAACACTCAACCACACTCAACATCACTCAACAACACTCAACCACACTCAAAACACTCAACAACACTCAACAACACTCAACAACACTCAACAACACTCAACAACACTCAACAACCCTCAACAACACTCAACAACCCTCAACAACACTCAACAACACTCAATAACACTCAAAAACACAAAACCACTGTATAATGCTTTCTGTCTCATTTGCTCCCACGTTAAATCTTATGTCTATTACATTGACAGTGACAGCGCTGTGAAGTTATTACCCATCCAAATTAGACACTACAGGCTAGCATAATGATCCCAATGCGTTTTCGAACTTCTCAAGTTGAAAGCGTTTTATTTTATGCTACTAAATATAGATGTCACCAAAACTCGTGTTGACTAAATCTAACGACGTGACTTCGCAAATGAGTACACTTATAGCATTCGTTCGTAGTCTCTGAGCGAATGCTGATTGCCCGATAATATAATAACTCGGTCTCGCAGGTTCGCTCCACTCAGGACCTACCTACCACCGGAAAGCTATCGTGACCTTATCCCTACGCTACGCTACGCTTCGCTTTACCGCTACCTAGTTTCCGAGATACGATGGGGGGAGGGGTGAAGGGGGGAGAGGGGGGAGTTTTGAAAAATGATTTTGACCAACTCGGGGCCCCTTGATATGAATCTGAAAAAAAAAAATGTTCCAAGTCTTAACTTCCGAGATCTACCTCTAGAGGGGGGGAGAAGGAGGGCAAGGGGGGCAACTTTGAAAAATGGTTTTTACTTTTCCGAGCCTCCTCTATACGAATCCGTAAAACAACAAAACACGGCTAGTTTCCGAGATACGAGGAGGGGAGGGGTGAAGGGGGGGAGAGGGGGGAGTTTTGAAAAATGATTTTGACCAACTCTGGGCCCCTTGATATGAATCTGAAAAAACAAATGTTCCAAGTCTCTTAACTTCCGAGATTTACCTAAAAAGGGGGAGAAGGGGGGCAAGGGGGGCAACTTTGAAAAATGGATTTTACTTTTCCGAGCCTCCTCTATACGAATCCGTAAAACAACAAAACACGGGACTCTTAGTTTCCGAGATACGATAGGGGGAGAGGTGAAGGGGGGGAGAGGGGCGAGTTTTGAAAAATGATTTTGACCAACTCTGGGCCCCTTGATATGAATCTGAAAAAAAAAATGTTCCAAGTCTCTTAACTTCCGAGATCTACCTAGAGGGGGGGGGAGAAGGGGGGCAAGGGGGGCAACTTTGAAAAATGGATTTTACTTTTCCGAGCCTCCTCTATACGAATCCGTAAAACAACAAAACACGGGTCTCTTAGTTTCCGAGATACGATAGGGATGGGGGAGAGTGGGGTGGAATGGAAAAGGGGAGGTTGGAATTTTGAAAAATGGTATTTACTTTTCCGAGCCTCCTCTATACGAATCCGTAAGAAAACAAAACCCAGGTTTCTTAATTTCCGAGATACAATGGGGGGAGGGGTGAAGAGGGGAGAGGGGGGAGTTTTGAAAAATGATTTTGACCAACTCTGGGCCCCTTGATATGAATCTGAAAAAAAAAATGTTCCAGGTCTCTTAACTTCCGAGATCTACCTAGAGGGGGGGGAGAAGGGGGGCAAGAGGGGCAACTTTGAAAAATGGATTTTACTTTTCCGAGCCTTCTCTATACGAATCCGTAAAACAACAAAACCCAAGTTTCTTAATTTCCGAGATACAATGGGGGGAGGGGTGAAGGGGGGAAGAGGGGGGAGTTTTGAAAAATGATTTTGACCAACTCTGGGCCCCTTGATATGAATCTGAAAAAAAAAATGTTCCAAGTCTCTTAACTTCCGAGATCTACCTAGAGGGGGGGGGGGAGAAGGGGGGCAAGGGGGGCAACTTTGAAAAATGGATTTTACTTTTCCGAGCCTCCTCTATACGAATCCGTAAAAAAACAAAACCCAGGTTTCTTAATTTCCGAGATACGATGGGGGGAGGGGTGAAGGGGGGAGAGGGGGGAGTTTTGAAAAATGATTTTGACCAATTTTGGGCCCCTTGATATGAATCTGAAAAAAAAAATGTTCCAAGTCTCTTAACTTCCGAGATCTACCTAGAGGGGGGGAGAGAAGGGGGGCAAGGGGGCAACTTTGAAAAATGGATTTTACTTTTCCGAGCCTCCTCTATACGAATCCGTAAAACAACAAAACACGGGACTCTTAGTTTTGGAGATACGATAGGGATGGGGGAGAGTGGGGTGGAATGGAAAAGGGGAGGTTTGAATTTTGAAAAATGCTTTTTACTTTTCCGAGCCTCCTCTATACGAATCCGTAAAAAAACAAAACCCTGGTTTCTTAATTTCCGAGATACGATGGGGGGAGGGGTGAAGGGGGGGAGAGGGGCAGTTTTGAAAAATGATTTTGACCAACTCTGGGCCCCTTGATATGAATCTGAAAAAAAAAATGTTCCAAGTCTCTTAACTTCCGAGATCTACCTCTAGAGGGGGGGAGAAGGGGGGCAAGGGGGCAACTTTGAAAAATTGATTTTACTTTTCGAGCCTCCTCTATACGAATCCGTAAAACAACAAAACACGGGACTCTTAGTTTCCGAGATACGATAGGGAGGGGGGAAAGTGGGGTGGAAAAGGGGAGGTTTGGGATTTTTCCCATACTCGTGAGAGTTACTTCTATACGAATCTGTAAAAATATACCCACCTCCCCCTTCACCATCTGGGAGAACAATTATGTCAGTGAGTGAGTGAGTCAGTGAGTGGTAATCGAGCTTAATATAGTATAATAATATAAATAATGTTCCAAGTCCTAACTTCCGAGATCCGCCTAAAGGGGGGAGAAGGGGGAGAGAATGGGAGGAATTTTGAAAAATGGTTTTTACTTTTCCGAGCCTGCTCTATACGATTCCGTAAAAAAACAAAACCCAGGTTTCTTAATTTCCGAGATACGATGGGGGGAGGGGTGAAGGGGGGGAGAGGGGGGAGTTTTGAAAAATGATTTTGACCAACTCTGGGCCCCTTGATATGAATCTGAAAAAAAAAATGTTCCAAGTCTCTTAACTTCCGAGATCTACCTCTAGAGGGGGGGAGAAGGGGGGCAAGGGGGCAACTTTGAAAAATTGATTTTACTTTTCGAGCCTCCTCTATACGAATCCGTAAAACAACAAAACACGGGACTCTTAGTTTCCGAGATACGATAGGGAGGGGGGAGAGTGGGGTGGAAAAGGGGAGGTTTGGGATTTTTCCCATACTCGTGAGAGTTACTTCTATACGAATCTGTAAAAATATACCCACCTCCCCCTTCACCATCTGGGAGAACAATTATGTCAATCAGTGAGTCAGTGAGTCAGTGAGTGGTAATCGAGCTTTATATAGTATAACTAGATTTTGGGCGTTGCGCGAGCTGCAAGCAGCTCGCGGGGTCGTGGTTTTGAGGAGTATTTCTTACCCTTGTAAAATTTTGAGAATTGGACAGTAATCCTTAGCACTTATTGGATTTTTTAATAAAATCTCTTAAATATTTTGTACGGATTTATGTATGGACTTTTAAGTAAATCAACTGAATGTTTTTTTTTATTCCTACAGTTGATTTACATAAAAGTCAGTACGAATAAACTATAAAATAATATTCCTTGTAAGTGACTATCCCCCGAATGCTGAAACGTCACTCAAAATTTAAGTAGCACTTAAATTTAACAGTTACTCAAAAGTGACGTATGGCCATACAAAATTTAATGTTTAAGTTTAACTGCTCAAATTTTAAGCAGCCCTTAAATGTTGAGTGACGATTCAGTATTCGGGGGTAAGTAAATAATGAAATAAGTTCCTACTTTTATGCTTTTCAAAACTACTCTACCCCAGGGTAACATTTATTTATTTAATTAGCATGTGTATGGGAGTATGCAATATTACCAAGGTCGCATTGATTTTTTATTTCCTGGTTCGATTCAATCACAAGATAGTAATTTCCGCGCTACCAGAAGATTTGGTTCCTGGTGCGTTTTATTTCAAGGTATCCCCATTATAAGCATAATCCACCTAAACTACTCGATTTACATAACACTAAATCATATCTATACTACATCTACATATATTAAGTAGGTATGTATATCAAAACTAAAAATATTAAAGGCCTAATCCACCTAAACTACTCGATTTACATAACACTAAAACAAATCTAAACTTCATTTATATTAAGTATGTATTTATCCAAAACTACAGATAACTAACTACAAACCTTTTTCCACACCACCCGAAGAGGTAAGGTATTAGGAGCGTTTTTTTTTACGTGGTATCCCCAATAGGCCTAATCCACCTACATCTATGTATCTACATACATTATAGTACACTTCCCTAAAATCAAAGTAGCTAATCACATTAAAATATATTTACTTGATATTGATAAATAGGCCTAATCCACCTAAACTACGTCTATGTACCTACATACATTAATACATTATACTACAATTTTCTAAAATCAAAGTAGCCTAATTACGTTAAAATATATTTTCTTAATATTAATAAATAAACTGGATTAAATAAATATTATGTTAGTGTAGGTATGTTAGATTTTAATAGCAAATAATATATTTCCACTTAACCATCACTCTCTAATCATCTTATTTTCATTCAGTTTCGATCACGCAGTAGGTAGGTATACTTACATATATTATTACTATTAGGTAAGATAACAAATTATTGTAAATATTATTACGAAAAACTAAAAAACAAAAAAATAAATTAGAAAATAATTATTAAATAGAAAATAAAAAAATAAGTAATACCTAAAAATAAATACTCTGTAAGTCAGTGTCATTGACAAGTGTGATATAGTATGTTATATGATAAAAGTTATACAAATACGTTCAAATATATTCTTAAACTATTACAAGTTCACAAGATTCACAACATACTTCTACAACGTTCTCTTATTATCCTTCTTTTCACATATACACACACACATACTTTCCCTTGACTTCATTCATAATCCTTTCAATCAACATTTTACATACTGCTTGCTAGCAATTTCACATATACACACACATACTTCCCCTTGATTTCATTAATAACCCTTTCAATCAACATTTTATATACTAATTGCTAGCAATTTCATTTAAACACACACACTTACTTCCCCTTGACTTCATTCGTACATAACCCTTACAATCATCATTTTACGTACTAATTGCTAGCAATGGACATAATACGGACTATGTGCGTGCAAAGTGTATATGTACATGAAAAATAAATAAATATAAATCTATGATTACAACAAATTGTCATTGATAATCATGGCAAACAAACACTCCAACCCAAACTATTCGTCAATTATAAATAAATAAAACGGAACGTAAGGTAGTTCGAGATGAATACGTACCCAATGCGAGATCGTTATTGAACCATGTTACTGGTCAGTAGAAAATCTGACCGACTGTTGATCGGGAACGGTTGGTTGCCCGGTCAACCGAATGATCTGTAAGTAGTTAGGCTTTGGATTTTGATCAATCGGCTTACTGCCGAGAACATGCTCTGGTTGGTGATGAAGTCAATAGAACCAAGTGATTGCGAATTCGTCGTTGAGGTGAGTTGTCGTACCGGTGATGAGGGGTGAGTAAAGTGTGGTCGGTGTCGGTTGATTGCTATGATGTCTTGCATTGTTTGTGGCGCGAAAATCAGGATGAGATTCGATGTCAAGTTGTGGATGCTATCTGACTTGTGGTGGATCGGTCGGGACGGATATGTCCGTTAAAATGGGTAAAAGTTGTTGTCTTATCAGTAATGAGACGTAGTGTGCAAAGGTGTGGGTGGAGTCATTGTATTGGTTGAATGATTTATATGGCATGGAGTTATGAGTTATATGGCAGATACCGAATGTCTTGTTATTTTTTGCTAAAAAATAAAAAATAATAAGCCGTGGACAGCTGTAATGCATGAAGGTGTGTGTGCTGTAGTAACAAAACTGTTATTAGTAGGTATGTATATTTAGGTTAAGGTATTTTATCTATGCGTCTTTGTTACCTGAAATAAATTGTTTATTATTATTAAATAGGTACACCTAAAGTGTAAACTAAATAAAATATTAATCTTGCATGATATTCTTTTTAGTATACGGTTAAGTTGTGAAATAAATTAATAAGCAGACCAAAAAATGTATGAATCAAAATGTAACTATTTTCAGTGACACGCGAGAACAAGTGCTTCAATATGCAATTCTTTTTCTTCTTAAGTTAGTTCTTTAATAATATAAGTTTTGTAGGTTCCATTCAAAGATATAGGTAAAAAAATATAGGTAAATATAAAAAATCTGACCCGTCTCAATTCAAAAGGCCTTTACACTTTGACTCGGTTTGGAAAGTTTTCTTTATGAACCACATTTGCAATATGCTTTCTAGCGTTTTTCTTAGCTAACTACTGACATTTTAATATGTATTATAGTTAAAATTTATAAAGAGCAATTATAATAACTAAGTAAGTATAGTGTACATATTAGTTCGTTTTTTTTTTGTTTTTTTACACGCATGACTCTTTTTTTTGCATGCTGTTTTTTTAATACATGACCCATTTTTTTGCATGTTTTATTTTTTGTTTGTTTTGCATTTTTTTTTTTGCAATATCTATATTTTTTTCTACAATCTTGTGTCTTCTGTTCATGGTCAAAGGATGATACGAATTGAGCATCGTCGTCGAAATAGTAAAAGCGTATCCAAAGTTTATGTCTATGATTCGAAAGAATGTTCTGCGGATTCTGTTCTGTGATCCATGCAACTTGAATTTGGAGTGCGTTCTATCAGTGATCTTGAATGCGTCATGATGAAATTGCTATGCGTAGATTGTAACGACATGAATGTCACCGTGTAAATTTGCAGAATAAGTAAGTAGACTACTACGGCATCAATGGAGTTCCATCCAGATCTCATATTCTATGCTATACAAAAATCAAGGCTGATGACGCAACTAAAAATATGTTTGTTTGTGAAGTAATAATATAGTGGTCAGGTTTTGTGGATATTCTGCAGAAAGCGACGCCTGGAACACGTTTTTAGATTCTTGTTTTCAAAATTTTCAAAATTTAAATTCAAAGCTGGATTACGTTGTTACAATTTATTTTATGAAATGTTTTTTCAAATATGTTTCAAACAAGTTTTCGCATAGTTCCATCAAGATTCGGAAGTTTCATTTGAATTTGCCTTTATGCGACGACGGTTAATCAATTTTTTCTTTCTTTTTTCTTTCTTCCAAACAATTTGTGTATTTTTATATGCAATGTAATCTACATCAGGATATCATCAGAATGGAACGTAATAAATTATTTAATACACGACGACGGTTAATCAATTTTTTCTTTCTTTTTTCTTTCTTCCAAACAATTTGTGTATTTTTATATGCAATGTAATCTACATCAGGATATCATCAGAATGGAACGTAATAAATTATTTAATACATTAATAAATAATGTAAATCTTCTTTTTTCACATTATTGTCGATATTGTCAAAAAAAAAATTATTGTCGATAGAAATTTCGCATACAAATAGTTGAAAAGCGTTATGATAATTCAGCATAATTCAAACTACTTAAGCTTCAAACTACTTGAGCTTAATATCATGCTCAAAATTAAATGTAATTAAAAAAAAAAACAGTTTAAAAAAATGGCGAAGAATAAACATTAGTTAAGACAGCAACGTTAGACATTGTATTTAAACTTATTTCATAAGAAGCAGAGACAGTTAAGTACTGAAAACTACGGTATTAATTATTTTAACACCTTATTACAGATTCAACATAATGAATGTACTTTGAAACAAACTAAGATAATTATGATAATAATTCATTATTATCTCAGTTCTTCGTTTACATTAAAATTTAAACGCTAATAGTTGGGGTTGAAACTGGAGTTTGTGAGAACCAGAATAAAAATCAGAATGAAAGTTGAAATAAGAGTCCAATGAAAGTGTTTAGGCTTCTTTCATGCGCAGCTTAAGAGTAAAAACAGTAAGAGACAGAGCGAAAAGATTAAGTGCGCCTTTTGAGGCTCCTTTCTTGCACGTGGTAAGAGAGAAAATCAAATTGAGAGTAAAAAACAGTGAGAGTAACGGAAAGAGTTAACGATGAAAAGATTGAGTGCGCCAATCAGAGTATAGTAGTGAAAGTAAAAGCCACAGAAAGTCATGTCCAATTTTCATTTTGACTGCCATTTTGATACTCCTTACTCTCTTTCTAATTTTCACATTTTTTTCCAAATTCGACCTTTTTGTTAACATGAACCTTTAAGCAATACATATTTTGTCCGTCTGTTCGAATTTAAATAATTTCATAAAAATCTATTTCTATTTACAACATATAGTTTCAAATAATACGGCATTCTTGAATAATTAAAATTTGTCTTTTATTAAATACTCAAAATATAAAAGGAATAATTAAATTAAAGAGTGTAGTTATTCTAAAAAGCTTTTAAACTGAGACGATGACGAATACATCACAAGAAACTGATTTTAAAAAACCTTATAAAAAGAATAAGATTTGCATATTGATGAACATAATTCTCGCATGGTAATTAAAACAAACAAACACGTCATAGGTAGTACATACATCGCTTTACATCCCATCATCTTTTTATTCCAGTACAAAGAAAATAACCAATTGAATGAACCAATGACTCTACCTACACCTTTGCCAGTGCAACTTGTTACTGATAAGACAACAAATCATATCTGCAAGAATGGTGAGCGGAGACCAATGTGAACTGCGCGATAGCGATTATCCTTACCGCGCAGTCACGGGGTCTCAAGTCAGCGCTCAACTTTCATGCCGCATACCCATGTTATGTTAACGGAAATAATTATCATCCGTCTCGACCGATCCACCACAAGTTAGACAGCATCCACAACTTGACATTTGGTATCTGCCATTTAAACCCACACCTTCGTGCAACACAGCAGTCCACGGCTTATTATTTTTTAGTAAACAGTAACTAAGACATTCGGTATCTGCCATATAACTCATAACTCCATGCCATATAACTCATTCAACCAATACAATGACTCTACCCACACCTTTGCACACTACGACTCATCATCATTATCATCATCACTACATAGTATAAAACAAAGTCGCTTTCTCTGTCCCTATGTCCCTTTGTATGCTTAAATCTTTGAAACTACGCAACGGATTTTGATGCGGTTTTTTTTAATAGATAGAATGATTCAAGAGGAAGGTTTATATGTATAATAACATCCATTAAATAGTGGAGAAGTACTGTTATTTTTGAGGTTTCTAATGTGATGTCGTAAATTCCATTAACATTTTTTCCGCTTACATTGCAAACGCAGGCTGCCCTACGAGTTTTATCAAAATAATGTACTAAGTATTGTACACATTGAAAAGGTCTACAGAAAAGTCCGTGATGGTATATGTCTATCTCTTATGGATAACCCACAATAACTTTTTTTTGTCATTTACTTTTTACGACAAATAATGGCTAAATTTCGAAGCGATTTTAACCAATACAGCATTAATCCTTAACCAATTAAATACCTTGAATACATTGTTCATTTAATATAGATCTATATGGCCCTTTACATCGTATGATTTAAGTGAATTGGTCGGGAGGTGCGTCATCCCACTCACACTTTGATAACCAAAGCTCTTTGATCAAGAGCTTGGCGTACAAAATTGTGGGAGCCACAAAACCCAGTATGTCCCATAGTCGAGCCACTGTGGACAGCATAGTGCGTTTGGTGCACTTATTATCAGGTGGTGCGACGTCAAATCGAAAACTATCACATGGTCGGGAGGTGCGTCATCCCACTCACACTTTGATAACCAAAGCTCTTTGATCAAGAGCTTGGCGTACAAAATTGTGGGAGCCACAAAACCCAGTATGTCCCATGGTCGAGCCACTGTGGACAGCATAGTGCGTTTGGTGCACTTATTATCAGGTGGTGCGACGTCAAATCGAAAACTATCACATGGTCGGGAGGTGCGTCATCCCACTCACACTTTGATAACCAAAGCTCTTTGATCAAGAGCTTGGCGTACAAAATTGTGGGAGCCACAAAACCCAGTATGTCCCATAGTCGAGCCACTGTGGACAGCATAGTGCGTTTGGTGCACTTATTATCAGGTGGTGCGACGTCAAATCGAAAACTATCACATGGTCGGGAGGTGCGTCATCCCACTCACACTTTGATAACCAAAGCTCTTTGATCAAGAGCTTGGCGTACAAAATTGTGGGAGCCACAAAACCCAGTATGTCCCATAGTCGAGCCACTGTGGACAGCATAGTGCGTTTGGTGCACTTATTATCAGGTGGTGCGACGTCAAATCGAAAACTATCACATGGTCGGGAGGTGCGTCATCCCACTCACACTTTGATAACCAAAGCTCTTTGATCAAGAGCTTGGCGTACAAAATTGTGGGAGCCACAAAACCCAGTATGTCCCATAGTCGAGCCACTGTGGACAGCATAGTGCGTTTGGTGCACTTATTATCAGGTGGTGCGACGTCAAATCGAAAACTATCACATGGTCGGGAGGTGCGTCATCCCACTCACACTTTGATAACCAAAGCTCTTTGATCAAGAGCTTGGCGTACAAAATTGTGGGAGCCACAAAACCCAGTATGTCCCATAGTCGAGCCACTGTGGACAGCATAGTGCGTTTGGTGCACTTATTATCAGGTGGTGCGACGTCAAATCGAAAACTATCACATGGTCGGGAGGTGCGTCATCCCACTCACACTTTGATAACCAAAGCTCTTTGATCAAGAGCTTGGCGTACAAAATTGTGGGAGCCACAAAACCCAGTATGTCCCATAGTCGAGCCACTGTGGACAGCATAGTGCGTTTGGTGCACTTATTATCAGGTGGTGCGACGTCAAATCGAAAACTATCACAGGATTTATCCCAGCGTAAACCGAGAACTTTATGCGGTACAGACCTCTCAAACTCAATGTCTGGAGAAGCCTTATGAGAATCAGGTAGGTGCGTGAGAACCTCTTTACAATTGCTTGTCCATTTGACAAGATCAAACTGGCCTCGTTTGAAGAGCTGAATAAGCTCTTCACAAAGCGAAATTGCTTGCGGAGCGGATGTGACACTACAAGCGATGTCATCCATATATAAAGCGGAGGTGGCAACAGCTGCTGCAGCATTATAGGCGCCGCGTAACTTGAGCGATGTATCAAGTTTGCGTTCTAAACAATAGAAGCGTCTAAGCGCGGCAGCGTATGAGTCGCCTAGAGAATACGGGTCACCACAGAAGGGTAACGCCACAATATATCTGCCACTGTCATCGCGAACAGTGGTGGCGCGGAAGTGTTCTTCACACTCGAGTTCCTTATGGCTCTGCGAGGGCGGTGCGGAAATCTCTTCAAGCTCCCAAAATCGCTTGAGAAGAGAATCAATATTATTTTCTTGAAGAACAGCACAACAAGACATGGTATAATTAGGAGTATGTGACGTAGGTACGGTACCCATAATCACATATCCCAATACCGTCTCAATAGCGGGAGGTATATTATGTTGTTTACTGCGTACCACATTATGTAAAAATATATGTGGTAATATGGAGGCCCCTAACAGGGCATCGATGTTTCCCGGCTGCGCAAAGTCAGAATTTGCCAGCGGTAACATCTCGAGATGCGTGAGTTGAGATACGTCCACTTGTGCATTTGGCAACGTGTCAGTAATACGTTCTACGATAAGTGACGAAATCTCAAAATTAATGTCTTTAATAATATCATACTGATAAGACAACAACTTTTACCCATTTTAACGGACATATACGTCCCGACCGATCCACCACAAGTCAGATAGCATCCACAACTTGACATCGAATCTCATCCTGACTTTCGCGCCACAAACAATGCAAGACATCCTAGCAATCAACCGACACCGACCACACTTTACTGACCCCCCATCACCGGTACGAAAACTCACCACAACGACGAATTCGCAATCACTCCGTTCTATTGACTTCATCACCAAACGGAGCATGTTCTCGGCAGTAAGCCGACTCTGATCAGAATCCAAAACCAACTACTTACAGATCGGACAGTTAACCCGGCAATTACCCGCTTCCGATCTACAATCGGAAAGATTCCCTACAGACCAACATGGTTCAACGGATCTCACACTGAGACGCATATCATCAAAAACTAACCTCTTTGATCCGTTAATTTATTTATAATTATAAACAGCTTAGACCAGAGTTATTATTCGACATAACGCTCAATGTACATCTGCTACAAACACAGGTTATAAAATATTTATTTTTCACAGTTAGTGTAATGTAAATAATATACATATATGCCAACAATATATAATGTGAATGATGACATTACATTACTTAATTTAAAAAAGCTAAAACAAATTAAATAAAAAACGCTCATTGAATAGCAATGTCAACATGATTTAATGATTAACTTAATTGATTTGCCTACGAAGATCAGAGGTAAACAGTTTTAGACTTATTCAGGAAGCTCTACATTAATTAATTTATAGGAGCTCCGGTATTATTACATTTTTCGCGTACGGTTTGCCATCTAAAACCCGATCTTTGTGAATTAAAATTTTGATGTATTCCTTTTTGGTTGCTCGACCTAGCGCGACGTACAATTGCCCGTGACTAAACATGTCCGACCTAAGATCTACTCCGACCCGGCTCAGGGTTTGGCCCTGACTTTTGTGAATAGTCATCGCGTAAGACAACTGTAAAGGAAATTGACGGCGGCACATTTCAAATGGACTTTTGGGATCAATAGGACCCTTAAAAATAATACGAGGAATTAAATATTCCTCTGTACCCGACGATTTTTGAACGGTAATTAAGCGTGGCGACGTACCTGTTACAATTACTTTAGTTCCGTTTACCAATCCGTCGTTAAAACTGAGATTACGCATGATCATACAAATACATCCTATTTTGAGCTTAAGATCGTGCTCTGGAAAACCTCTTGGTTGCATTCTGTTAAGCGCATCTGGCCCCAAAAATAATTCATCTGCATTTTCATTTTCGACTTTATCGATGGAGTAGAAATGCAGTGTTTCTCCATCTAACCGATCGAGTATTAAGTTATTTATTTCTCGAACGGCGTCGTTCCGTGTGCATAAAATTGCTCTATGTATGCTAGCACAGGATTCTATATTTAGAACGGGGAAAACAAAGTCAATCAAATCGTCTAATTCTGATACAATTTCAATACCACCTAAATCAACTAAATTTTGAATATTTTTGCCAATTACAAAAGGATGAGATGTTAATTTATTTGAGCCTAAATTTAATAAAAATTCTGCAAACTCTACGTCATCCCTGCATCTTTGCGAAGTAGCTAGGGAGAAAGATTTTATACTTTGCCAGATGCGCGATGTTTTTACTGATGCATTTAATATATCTGAATTAGTTTTTGCATTTGTAACTACAGGGGGAATTTGTCTAAAATCCCCTGCAAAGATAATAATTTTGCCACCAAAAATTTTATCATTACGCATGAGATCACGCAACGACCTATCCAGTAGATGAATCAAAAATTTGTGTGCCATAGGGGCTTCATCGTATATTATAACGTCCGCGTGTGATATTAATTCTGCTCTTTGCGTGCCGTTTGTGATATTCCAGAAGTCATTATCGTCTACCAGATCTATGGGGAATTTAAACATGCTATGCGCCGTGGTCCCTCCTTCGTAGTTTTGCGCCGCGATGGCAGAACTCGCAGTACAAAGAACTACTCCGTTTAAGTTACCGCGTACGTACGCAGAAATAACTTTTAACAATAACGTTTTACCGGTACCCGCGGGACCATCAACGAAAATCGCGGTATCATTAACGTCACGGAAGTCAGTATCGTTACAAAGTTTTACAACGTAATCAAAAATACAATTTTGCTCTCGAGACAAGCGAGGAATCCATTGATCTGTAAAATGTTCCAATGATTCGCGGTTGTGTTCTACGCGTTCCCTGCCTAACTCGGTAGTGGTATCTTCGATTTCTGGCAAACCGTGTTGTTGTAACGTCGATCCGTGTTTCCGAAGCAACCTATTTATTTGAATGAGACACAAAGTGTGTACTCTTTCCATGTCCGCATCCGCACCTAACCTATATGAGATGTCTTCGCTGAGTTGATTTTTAAAAGTGTCCCAGAAAGACGCGACTGGAACACCGTTTACAGCCAAACAAACGAAGAAGCTACGAAGGCGTGGTCCCGTTAAAAAGTTTGATGCTTCCAACATAGCTCTTTCGTATTCGACTTCGTCATCGGCAAGACCAACTATTTTAGCAGCTTCCTGAAAAGTTTTACAATCGGGACCACCAAGAGATTTAAGATCGGTGTAACTACGACACGAGAATTTTTTTAATAGAATTCTAAGATAAAACTGTTCACCTCTGTTAGGTGCGACCCAAAATAGACGCGCGACAAGCTCACCCTTTTGTCTTTTAGTAATGAATTTATGATTTGATGTTTCAAAAATTTCCGTATTTTTTGTTGAGGGACGCTTGGAATGAACAATGTACTGTTCGTAAAAGTCCAAGTAGGTCAATGAGTCAAATTCGTCTCTTACGGGGCGGTTAAAATAGGTAATAAGGTCCGAACCAGCTTGTTGCGCGGCTTCTACTTCAGTGCCTGGTTTAAAATAAACGGTTTGTTGATTTTCTAAATGCACTGACAGCTGTTTGACGTTGGGTTCGCGCGCGGTCACATCGAATTCTAACGTCCTCCAAGCGGCGTCGCTGGAGCCTATATAACGTTTTGTGACATACTGCTCTATTTCGTTATTTTCATGTTCTTCCGGTACGACAGCTACACGCGATTCGTCAGGACCCTTAGTGATATATTTAAACAAATACTTAACGACCGTGCGTTGCGAGGAGACCTCCAAGTTGATATGAGCATCGTATTTTAAAAGAAGACTTGCGTTATAAGGAACTACCCAAGTATCATTTACAATTACATCGTTACCGCGATATTTTATAGTTGCTTCGTTTTTACTGTCTCTACACAAGTTAATAAATCCTTTTTCATCAGAAAAAGTGGTGGCTGTCTCACGTTTTGGAAAAAATTTTGAACATTTACTTTTCTCACTATCCCAACAAGGTAAATTAGTTCTGTGCGAGGGACCGCAAGGACCGTGAATCATATGATTCAAAACAGCTTTTCGTAATCTTCCCTCTGCCTCTGATGCATCAGGAATGTCTGCTCTAACAAATTTATCAATTTCTATATTTTGGACAGGCCCGCCACCTTCAACCCTAAAACAAATGTGAGCGTGTGGTAAACCTCGCTTTTGAAACTCTATTACGTGCATCATATAAATACATTTGCCAAACCAATTACCACCTCGGATATCTCTTAATAATTCTGCTAGCTTTAAATTAAAAACTCTAGCACATACAGAAGGATTTACATAGCTGCTTTGAGTGGATTGTTGAATTTCTGGCCACTTGGGATTACAAGTAAACGTCAAGAAAAATGATGGGTTCCCCAATCTGCTTACTATTGCAATAGCATCACTATATTTTCCTTTCATGTATCGCGGCCCCCCCGTAAAAGTGCTAGGCAAATAAACGCGACCTGGTACGAATCCCTCTCCCTGAATGGTTTCATCTTGACGAATTTGACGCGCGACTTCAATGCTCATTTCAACTTCTTGAAGTGGAGCGGACCTCAGTGCACTACTCGAGTTATGTTTTTGTAGACTTGATATAAAACGTAAGCGTTCTTCTATGATTCGGCAATGCATGTCAACTAACCATTCTTCCGATAGCCTACCTATATCGGAAAATCGTGGCTCCGACAATAACAAGCAGCGAACGTATTTCGCTTGAGTTAATTTATTTTCGTTATTATCTACTTTGTTCGGGTACCAACCCGCATTACCCTCAGGATATAATAATGGATACTGAAAACTCTCATATAACGGATGCATTATATCTACAGTGTGCGGTTTCCTATCACCGATTTTCCAAACTGCTATGCAATGAGGTATAAAATTTTCGCGTTCTGTACTAATAATGGCCGCGACTTCTTTACCAACAGGTAAATCTCCTAAAATGTTACCGTGGATTGAGCGAGACGTTTGCTGAAATTTAATAAAGGCCTGATCGGATGGTTCCCTACTTAATCGTTTAAAACATTCGATAAACGGATTGACGTTATGTAAAAAGTTAGTTATGCAACTAATTACCTGCCTATCAAGTTTCATATTTGCGGCTATTTGCTCGCGTTCGCTTGTATCGTTAATGTATAGTCCTAAATTATTTACGCTACCAGTGTAAGCTAAATCAAAAACTCTATGATAGACTCGACCTTGAATTTTAAGAAAAGATATTCCCGTTGGTTGTTGGTACCCGTGAGAAACGCCCAAGGCACTGAAGGCAAATAAATTATTGTAAGCTCGCGGTCTACTCAGAAAAGATGGGTGAGAGTAAAACTCCTCGGTTAACGGAATTAAATTTTGTATGTTGTACGCGCCCGACCCACAACACCATTGTTTTCGAGATTTTTCTTCTTCAAACAGACGCGCATTACAAGATGGACACCTAAAAGTGTCTGAAAAAAGCAAGGACGTTTTTTTTAAAGAAAATAATTTTATTACGTCTAACTCAGCGTCCCTCTTCTGTGCTATTAGGTTTTTAGATTGACGTAGTGGTATGTCAATACGACGGCTGTTTTTATTATATTTGTCAGTGGCTATTTGATTTATTTCAGGGTTCTGCTTGGTATAACGGTGTACAGCATCGCGATTAATTTCTGGATTTTCCTTGGTATATTTTTTAACGGCATCGCGATTAATTTCTGGATTTTCCTTGGTATATTTTTTAACGGCATCGCGATTAATTTCTGGATTTTCCTTGGTATATTTTTTAACGGCATCGCGATGAATTTGCGGTTTTTTTTTATTATATTTTTTAACCGCATCCAAATGGGCGTTTACTGTACTACATTTCCTGCCACGTTTTTGTTTTTTGGGTCGACCTCTCTTTGTTGACGCCACATGGGTGTCAACTACTACCGGTTCAGGGGTTTTTTGAAAACCAAGCAATATAGATTGTGAATCCGAATCCGATTGACTATGATCTGTTGATGCCGGGCATTCGAAGTCTATTATAGACTCGACAGACGCTGGCAATGGCAATGCAGATCCTACAACAAAATTTTCAATTGTTTGATAATTGAGAACGCGTAGTCTGTGTATTGAATACTGACCAACACCTATATTTCGCAATAACAGCAATCTGGCTAATTCGCGAATCGAATAACATTTAAACAAACGTGCTACTCCGCATGTAGAATTTAATTTGTTATATTCATCTACTGCGTGACTGTTAAATAAATAGAATGCACTATCGAATCTCCAAAAAGAAACTGTATAGTCTTGCCCGGTAAATATCACGCTATCCGTCTCATCATTGTGGTTTGCGTCGAAAACATTGGATTCAATTATGTTTGCAAGAATTAAAATACCGTATTCATTTTCTGAAATTTGAGGATATAATCCATTTGTAATCCAATTGGCGGTCATATTTTCAATTTGAGCTCTATTGTTTCCGACGACAATCTCCGTAGGCAATTCCTCGGGGTTCAAAAATATGACACCCTTCGGTAGAATTGGTTTAAGCGACATATATAAAGTGTCTCCACTTTGGAGAATGACATCGATATCATGACAAGTCAGATTCCGATGTCTGCAAACTGACAATACTGACGCGCAAGCGGACATTGCCACGCATTGAGCGTTATTACCCTTATAATTGCTACTCCCTTGGTGTGTAGTTCCTAAAACATTAACAAAAATACAAGGTCAAGTGCAAGGTAGATATAATGTTACAAGAGGGAGAATATTTTGTAATGACAAAAATCATCTACACCACCCTTTGTAAGGCAAAGCGTCTTTTTTGTCCCCATTGATTGGATTAATGGGTTACAGACAGCTCGCTGACAGAGACGACAGTAAGCAAAAAACAACATATTTATTTTTATTTACTGGGGAACCTGCTTCCGATTTTTAACTTATTTTTATTATGTATAGCGGCAACCGAAATCCACATTCTTGATCATGAGCTGCAGCCCGCTAACAGACAGATGGACAGACGGACGAACAGCAGTCTTAGTACATAACAAGATTCTGTAGTTTTTACCCTTCAGGTACGGCACCCTAACAATTAATAATGTTTGTATGTTTTACCTCTAAACTGTCTTAAACAATTGATCAGGTTGTGAAGAAACTGGTAGGATTTTAGAACGCGAGGGTTTCTGGCACAAAGCAAAATTTATAATATATTTAAAAAAAAAATGTATTTCCCACTCATTTTTTGTGCAGTACATTTAGGAGCAGAACAAAGGAAAAAACCAAAAACATTATGTATGCATTAAATATTCGAAAAATATCTATTTCACATTGTAGCACAGGATGACATTGAACTGATTGCAAAATGAGCTCAAAAGTTTGCATGGCTAATAATATGGTGTCTCTTATAAGCATTATTTATAATGATCAATACCTAATTATGTCAATTTTCTAAATTATTTAAAAACAAAACAACAAAAAAAATATCTCTAAGTATATTAGCTGGCTGATGATGAAACTGCTTTTTAAGTACCTATAACTTATTAATTGATATGTACTTACCTACTTAAATTAATCAAACATTAATTTGTAATAGTATAGAATTATTTGATGAAGGAGCTATGAGATCATATATTTATACTTGAATACTATTTCAGCAGTCTCGACATTAGTAGGTAATGTCGCTGTCGCAAACTTGCGATCGTAATAATACCTAATAACGAAAAAATTCTGTTGCAATAACGACGCTCGTGAGAAACGCAAGTCTCTACATCCAAGTTAGCGAGCCAAGATGTACAATAACTTGACATATCGGTACCAATGATAATAAAAGTAAATCGGTACGGCAGCGAAAAACGAAAATAAAATCTCCTTGATTATGGGGAAAAATAGAAAACATGGTTCAATAAAAATAGACTATAATAAAAGCCTTATTTTGAAGGCACTATTTTACATGAAAACTCGAACGTGTAAAAAAAATAAAAAATATTAAATATTTAAGGAAATTAAAATTTGCCTCCTTGCAACATTGGTTTAGTGTCAAACTTGTCAAGTCATTGGTTTTGACGTTTTGTTTATTTTGTTTCTGTTCTATTAACAATGGACCTGTATAAAAATGTACTCTGTGCAATGGACAATGGTATTTTCTCAAGCATTTTTTATTGATAGCTAAGAGTACAGTACCTCTGCTTTGTGGCTGAAGCTGCTACCCCACTGGATATACTTCTACATTCACGGTCAGTGGGTCGTCTTTGGGGCGGATTTACAGACGTCTGAGTATCTACGAAATGATACTGGAATTCGACAAAAATGTGTTTGAAGAGATGGCTGTAGGAGCTGCATGAAACATTGGTATTCCGTCAGGATACAGAAATAAGCAGATTCAAGGGATTTTTCATTTTAATCATGCGGATTCCTTGTGTCGTACCATACCAAAGCTTTGGGAAGTAGTGTGTAGCGAGCTGTTCACACTAAAAAGAACCTCCGACCTCCACGGAGCTGGGGACTACCAGTAAAAGAATGACAAAGGACAAGCAGAAAATCAAACTGAGTGAAATAGTGTAGTGTATGTAATATTGATAAGATTCTTTCAATATAAATGTATGTAATCGCAGTGTTCCAATATTTAATATTACCGTACTATAGTTGTAAGGGATACACAGCAGAGTTATTACAAGTTTAAGTGACACAAAAGAAATGCTTGTGTGCAAAATAATTCCAAAATATTCAATAAGTATACAAAGCTCATCAACCAAGGTTTGAATAACTGAAACATGTTTGAAGGAGAATTACCCGTTTATTTTAAAGTTATTCCATTAATTTATAATGTTATATCGAAGAAAGTAGTTAACCAATCCTATATTTTTTTTGTACCAATGGCAAATTCAACCAAATTAAATCATTTAATTCAAGCAACAAGACTCGATAGTGTTATTAACAATATAATATGTACTTACAAAAAACTATGTTAGTAACACACTAACATAGTTACCATTATTCATCTCATTCTTCCTATATTAAAAATGCAGTGTGAAAGGTAATCAGCAGGATTCGTACAACATACTTTTTTTGTTGTTTTGTGATAGAATTTGTACCACTTATTAAGGCAACTAAACCATTCATTTTCATGAAACATTAGTATTTTTAGAAGCCGGATTAATTAATTATACCAATTAAAAGATTCAAGTAATTAAACGTAATATAATCTTAAACTAAACGCAACTAAACGTAGTTCTGTTTTTAGAAGTTGCCATTTGTAAAATATCACGAGGCTCGAAATGATAAATAATTATTTAAAAATAGAAATAACAGTAAATAATAAACCAATTACACATTATACCTTAAAATTAATAATTATTGCATACAATCTTAATTATTAACTATTTAATGATATGAATTGTTTGTATTGGCAATTATTTTATTGACAGGTTACGAAAATCTTTCCGAGTCTCTGTTTTCTTTGCTGTAGTTTTGGACCGTGGTTTGTAACTGCATCTGAGCAATTTAGCAAATTATCTGGCCATTTTTACGTTGAGTCGAGCAACTGCTCCGCCGTACTTTATCTGTTGATAGTACTTTTGCGAAAGGACGCTTTATTAGTTGTGCTGTGTGTGTACGTGCTTTAAAATGACGAGTTTGCAATGCATCAATTGCAACGTTCGCTTATCGCGAATAAGAAGGCACGCTTTATCCGATGAGAGTGAAGATATCGTCAATACTATTCGGCTGTGGACATATCCTAGAGATGTAAGTAGTTTCCAAATAACATTTTGCGTACGAGTATGCCAGTTACGAAGTGATAACTTTTACATGTTAAAAAGTAGACTTACCATATGTAACTAAAACTAATCTAAACATTAAGTATTTGAAAAAATAACAAACACTGTTGTGGTTCTAAAAATATTTACAATTTGTCCTGTAAAAGATCACTTATGTGTTTGTTAATTTACAAACACAAAAGTGATCATGTATTGTTTACTGCCTAACACTTGGTTGCCTAACTTGGTTTGCATAACATTGTTATAATAGTTATTTCTCTGTTAGTATGACTGTCAGTCATATAAAGCAATGTTGAACTGTACTCAAAATAACTTCATTATTTCCAGATGCTGACCATGTTTGCCATGCATGTTGGCTGCTAGCTACTCATCCACGTTCTTCTGATAATATGCCGAGGAGATGCATAGGCCATCAAAATGTTTGTGTTGTATGCGGACGATCCATACAAAGAATCAGTTGACACAGGATTTTGATTGAAGGTTCAAATAAAGAAGAACAAAGAATGGCTAACACACTTGCTACTTGGATCCAACCACGAGAGGTATAACAACATGTACCTATTATAACTTTTATATTATAAACATGTGTCATGCAAAGGGCAATTACTTTTACTTTGACAACACGTTTGGCGCAATGGCTGAGCAATTGCGTTGTGTGTTGCTGGTTCAACAATCCCCGCACGGAACAAATATTTGTATGATCTGCAAGTAGTTGTTCAGGGTCTGGATGTTTGTGTATGTGAGTTTCTATGTTTGTAAACACACTCACGACACAAGAGAAATTCCTAGTGTGGGGCAAAGTTTTTTTTTAAATTACTATTTTATGTTGATAAATCTGGGACAGGCATGATGTTGGCTTTACTAACAACAAAAGGATACTGGTTTTTCCAGTGTCACATAGCCCTTCTTCTCTACTCCAGTGAGCAATAAACCTATTCACTCATATTAACACAACATAGATATTTTTGGTAAAGGTTTTCTGAAAGGTAAAAACCAATCATTGTATGTCAAGAACTATTCTGTAGCTTGGTCATGATGGGCACAATTTATGTTTATCAAACGTCGTGTTTAATTTTTATTTCATCAATGTTATTTATATTTACAGAAGTCATCCATGAATGAAGTTTGTGGAGTTTGCTGGGGCCAAGCTCGAGATTTGAGCTTCAATGTTCCAGAAGGACCAGAAGAAAGACCCCAACATATTGTGTTGCCCAATATAAGAAGAGCGGCTGAAACACCAAGACATTGTATTTTCCAAGAGTGCATGGAACCGGAGAGAAATATTGTGCCTGAAGAAACCAGGCAAGATGTGTTGATTAGGTATCAATATTTTATACAAAAGAGGTGCTCGTATTTGCTCCTAACATAGACAGGAGGCTAATTATGAATATAATAAATAAATGTATGTTCCTACAAAAACAAAGTTGTTTTATTTACCCACACTCAAAACTCCATCAGCACTTCATCATTCATCATCATCAAACTATTGCAGACCGCTGCTGGACGTAGGTCTCTCCTAAAGCACCCTACTGAATAGGTACAATTCTCATATCAATTTGCCAAAGTAAGGATAAGTAAAACACTACAAAGATAGCACCAGCTATCTAGAATATATCCCTATTTCACCAAAATAATGTTTATGTGCCTGCACGTAATAATATGTATTGGGACATAACCTCAAAAATAAAACTGGTCCCAACTTCTAAAAATCTAAGTATTTTAAAAGGGCTTGCCTATCGTATTGACTACCAAAAGTATCCCAAAACACGATATTTTATTAGGTGTACGAAACTCCCGTACAACCCTGCCGATCGTCTTTAATTTTAACGTTGATTTTCATGTTAGTATTTCAATAATTGATAATTTTGCCTTGTTTGAAGAAAGTATTTGTGTATATTATTGTATTTATTGATACAGATGTTTGTACTTTAGTATTTTTTTGTATTAAGTATAATTAAATGATGTGTGTAAGTAGATATTATTTACATATTGTCTTGTTTACAATTTTTACATAGATAGTATAGCTATGATGTAGGTACTGTGATATGTAATATTCATTACTTGTGTGTTCTGCACTGAAATAACTGTAATGTCCTATTTCTTCACATTTTATGCAAATAAAGATACATAGGTACATGTATACGACCTTCATTTTGCCTTCATTACATGTTTGATACTTTACTTTTGAGCTAGATTTTAAAATATGTGAGTGGCTTTTTAGTTGCAACCAATTAATTTAACGATCATTATCTCTGTCTCTATGTCTGTTATCGTGGACCGAACCTGACTAAACCAACTTGTTCATGTGATTGGCAACTGTGAGATTGGTCAATCTTATATGTTAGTAAGTAAGTACCTTGGTTGGGTTGGATTTTAAAACGAGTCGCCTGAATTTGAGGGTATTGGTGGTGTAGGGGGCTTAAGGGAGTTAGTCTTAATCCCCCCAAAGTAATTTTGGCTGCCGGAGTTGCGTCTAAATATTTTTAAACAATTTCCAAAAATTCTTAAATACTATTGCAATTATGCAAAACGGAACGTAATTTTTATGCTTTAGTAGTTTTTCAAATGTAATTTTTAGGTTTTATGTGAAAAACGTGAAACGAAACGCAACCCGCCATCTTGGATGGATGATATTGACAGCTAATGTCAAATTTGTGCGTTATTCCTTTGGTAATTAATAGCAATGTATTACTCCGAGTTGGCACAATCCGACTTCATTGGGTTAGGTTAGATGGCTAAGGCGGGAGCGTAGCGCAGCGAAGCTCCCGCCTTAGCCATCGTGGTTATTTTTTTTTAAACCACCCAATAGTAGGAGCCCCGCGTAGCGGGGCTCCGTCGACTCATAATTGAAGCCAGTTTTTATATATATATTGAGGGCCATTGGGTTCTCGGTATGATTGAGGATGGATCTCAAGATCTGAGGTTGGAAGTGAGCCCAGACAATATTCGCTCTGCTGAGGTTTTGGTGCCACTTATATTAAAGAATGTAGAAGTTGGCACCACCATCCACACTGATTTTTGGAGAGCATATGATTGCTTGTCAGTACATGGCTACATACTACATACACAAAAAAGTCAACCACTCGGATCGTGACAACCCATTCATAGCTGAAAATGGGACTCATACTCAACGAATTGAGTCCCAGTGGAGAGCTGTTAAAAGATTTTTTAGGAAGGACAATTTTAATAACACAGAAAATTTTGCAGATGTTATTTTTGAATATTTATGGCGGCGAAATAACGTGAAATACGAGAAAGATCCATTCATGGAATTAATAAAAGCGATAAAACATGTTTATAAAGTGGAATAAACAATTTTTGTACAAATTTCTGTTTTTTATTTTTTCTAAGGGAACCAAGTACTTCCGGCGGGTGAAAATGGTGAGGGGGGGATCTGACCCCTCCCCTCCCCCTCCCCCAACCACTCACAACCCCTTAAAATGGCGACGTATTTCGAAATTTTTACCCCTTGGTTCCATAATCAATTAATCACACACTGGGGGGTGTGAGGATGAGATTCTAAGGAGATGTGCTAACACAACATCTGCCGTTGATAAGCTCAAAAGAGTCTGGGCCAATCATAATATCAGCAAAGCCACAAAAGACCGCCTGCCGAGAAGTTTGGTTTTTCCAATATATCTGTATGGCGCAAAAACATGTAGGTACGGTTAGCCTCAAAGACCGACGCAAAATAGATGCACTAAAACTTGTTGTCCATGAGCAAGTAAGGCTAAACGCTGCAACACAAACGTCCATGGTCCAAAGCTCCCGAGACGCCAGTACCTAGGTTTGGAAGCCTGCTAATAAGGTTACGTTATTCACTTAACAAAACTATTCAGAAACTCACCAGAAATAAGACATTCTGAATATTCCACAGCTGTGCCTCCGCGACGCGGAACAGTTGATAACTCTTCAGTACTTGCTCGTTTCATGTTGGAAATTGATTATTTTGATAATAATTATCAATCAATATCAACTTGCAACTTGCAACAAGAAACCTCGATTCACGACGCTTTATTTTGGCGCTCTTTTCAAGTTTTTTTTTAAATTCAATGTCAAGTTCAAAATTCAAATTGATGAACTCTATGGTCGATTGTTTGATTTTTGGAAATATGTTAATCGACTCTTTTTTTAAATAGGTCATATTTTTAAATGATTAATAATTTCTCGATTATCTCAAAAAAATATTACCATATTTTTTTGAGACCTAGAAAACAGGAAAACTTTATTTTAAAAGTTCGTTAATTATCCATAGTTTAATTTGCGCCTCGCGGTGTGCTTAAACGGGGTGTTTGACGTTTAGGGCGGAGTTCACCGACTTTTAAAACGGCTGTTTATCACTTGAACAACTGATTAAATCATTTTTACTGTTCACCACACGTTAACCAGTGTTTACAGCCCTTAACCCTAGAATCGTACCCTGGGGTACAAATGAAAAAATAAAATAAAGTTGTCTATAAAATTTATACTCTTTGATAGTTTGTTTTGCGCGTCCGTGTATTTACGCGGGGTGAAGGGACGCGCAGATACTTCAGTCGGACGGCGGTCCTGCTAATAAGTGGACGTGACACGCTGCTTGTGGGGTACACAAGCACCCCAGGGTAGGGTTACCAGATCCGAAAATAAGTTTTCCTGGAAAAATCCCTGCCTTTGCAATAAATTTCCTGACATTTTTCAATAATGGGTGCGCAGTGGACAAAGGAGAGATATAGACTGCTTTGCTTCTGTTAAGGCTCTACTGTTGACACAGTACTTCAATCTGAAGAACACATCATGTGAAGAGTTTCATAAAATTATTATGAAAGACCAGCAATTGCTGGAAGCTATACCCAGCATTGAAAGGCTTCGAGGTTCAGATGAATAATTAATAAATAATCAATTAATAGATTGTTTATTATTAGATTTTATTCTTTGATTATTATTTTATTTCTTATATTTTTGTCTTCTTTTTAGGGTTCCGTACCTCAAATGGAAAAAAACGGAACTCTTAAGAGGATCACTTTGTTGTCCGTCCGTCCGTCTGTCTGTCTGTCAAAACCCTTTATCTCGGGAACGCGTGTAGGTATCGAGTTGTAATTAAAACCATATACTCAGGTCTATAATCGAGCAGTCCCTTGAAACTGTGAAAAAATCAAAAACCTAAGTTAACTTAAAAAAAAGATACGACCGTTTATGCCGCAAAAAAACGTATATTTCGACACTCTCAAGGGAATTAAAATTTATAGGGTACTTCCCGTTGACCTAGAATTGAAATTTGGCAAGAAGCAAGATCATGTAGTACATGTACATGTAAAGAAAAAATCCGAAAACCGTAAATTTGTAGGTACATTAAAAAAATCCCGTGATAAACTATTTACATACCTACAAAGTACGGAACCCTCGGTGCACGAGTCCGACTCGCACTTAACTGTTCTTTTTTTATTCCTGACAATTGTCATACGTATAGTGTGTCATGCAAAACTCGCCGCTGGAGCCTATGTGTATTCTATGGAATATTAAATATTGTGGGGATCAATTCCATGATCACAGAGTACATTAATGTCCATGATATTGGTCAATTCATCAAACGCCACTAATAAGCAAGTTTTCAAGAATAGAAATTCCTATATGGGTACGGTTCTAGGGTTAAACAGCCGATCATTTTAACCGAGCTCAAAAGCATCGTTTAACCGTCCGTTATTTTGACATTTGCTGTGATTTTACAAGAGTTGCAACAATACGTTTAGGTTATTCCGATTTTTCGCAGTTTTTGAGAATAGATAAACATGCAGTCAGTGTTCAATGTATTAATTGATAACTATCAAGAATCAAGATCACTACATGAGCCTTTTAGAAAATCTAGAAGATATCGAGACCAGAACAATTTACAACAACCTAGACTATTTCAAGTGCGTCGTAATTATTACGAAGAATATAATGAGGAAGCATTTAAAATTAGATTCCGTTTGTCAAAACCTTCTGCACTGAACGTACTACAATTAATAGAGAATAAATTAGAATTCCCGAACGATAAGTAAGTACTTACCTACAAGCATTATTTATGATCAATGTTTATTAAAAATAGGTAAAACTGTGTTTGTATCTATGTTGGGGGAAAGATAGATCAGATCTAGTTTGAAAAGTTCTTTTAACTCAAAGCTACCCCTGCTGCCTGACAAACAGATTATTTATTGTAGGTACCAGTAATTCATAAAAAAGAAAAAGTGCCTGCTTAAGTTTGTGTGCAGTTACCAAATAGTTGACAATAAATGCAACTTTTTTAAATTTCTTCACAAACCTGTAATTTATGAAAATTTAGATTGTTTATGTATGCATTGTAACCTTTTACTTTATTGTAGGAATAATTCCCTGGCACCTATAAATCAGTTACTATTGACTTTACGGTACTACGCAACTGGATGTCATCAACTGACCATGGGTGATTTCTCTGGAGTGAGTCGACCAACAGCTAATCGTGTCATCCACCAAGTAACTGCAGCAATAGCTTCCCTGAGCCGGGATTACATCAAGTTCCCACAGACTGATACAGATATTAGAAAAACGCAAATAGACTTTTACAATATAGCCAGATTTCCAAAAGTTATAGGTGCATTGGATTGCACACATATAAAGACAATATCACCAGGAGGAAGCCATGCTGAAACCTTCAGGAATAGAAAAGGCTATATGTCAATAAATGTGCAAGCTATCTGTAATGCCCAATTGATAATAACTGACCTAGTAGTTAGGTGGCCAGGAAGTAACCATGATGAACGGATATTCAGTGCATCTAGAAGACATGCCATGTTTGAATTGGGAATGTATGATGATTCAGTACTTGTTGCAGACAGTGGCTACATGAATAGGAGTTACATGATGATGCCATTAGATCGAGTTGCTACACCAGCAGAATCATTATATAATGAATCCCAAATCAGGACTCTCAACCCAATTGAGAGGTTATTTGGGGTTTGGAAAAGGCGCTTCCCAGTGTTAGCCCTTGGGATTAGGGTGTATTTGAAAAATACACCACCTATTATAGTGGCTACGGGTGTATTACACAACATCCTACAAATGAGAGGAGATGAAATGCCTTTAGACGACCCAAATCTAGCCTTGCCAGCACCATGGGAAGAAATATTACACCAGGGAAGAGTACAGCGCTTTTTAGATAATAGTATAAGAGATGTAAATCTCAGCAGAAGATCACTAATATCAAATTATTATCAAAGTCTTGTTTGATAAATAAGTTATGTAGGTATATATGTATGTGTAAATGTGTAAATAAAACTATGTTTTACATCAACTGAATTTTTTTATTACTAATACTTAAAAATTAAAAAATAACTAACTATCCTTAAGTTTTTGGGTCTTTATTTGTTCTTGGTGTAATTGCTGTTCCAGATATTAACCAATAAATAAAACTATGTTTTGCATAAACTGATTTTTTTATTACTAATACTTAAAAGCTAAAAAATAATTAACTATCGTTAAGTTTTTGGGTTTTTATTTTTTCTTGCTGTAATTGCTGTTCCAGAATGGCTAATCGAATACGGGATTCCTTCTCAGCATTTTCTTGTAAAATTTTTACCAAGCGAATTTTTTCTTTTACTAATTCGTCACCCAAGCAGTCAATTTTAGGTCTTCTTTTTAACCACCCTTCTTTGCATTCTTTGGTTACTTTCTGACCTGATACTGGTTTTTTTAAATTCTTCGGAGTCCATGAACTCCAGGTATCATTGTCCTGTTCACAAAAAATACCATAATAAAGCACTATGTCATGTAATAAAAAATATATTGTCATATATTTTAGGAGAATTATTAATTGGTATGATGTTTCATGTATATTCAACTTATAAACTGTGTTAACTTACATTCTTTTCTTTCAATAAACCAGTACTTGTGTGAGCATTCTGTTCATATTCATCAACCGTTGAAACAATAGTCTCAATGTTTTCCTGTAAAAAATAATAAGTTAAAATTGATAACAGGTAAGTAGGTGTGTAAATTATAACTTATACCTAAATATTATCAACTCACATTATCCTCTATGCCTGCATAAGCAGTATTGCCTTCTATTACATAGACTGTTTCATTTTGATCCAGTGTCTTGCATTCTATAATTTCCTGTTGAAACATTAATTATATCAGTCAAAATACAACAATTTTGGATGCAGAATCAGGAGGAATTAGGTTCTCTGTTGAGTGCACTATACCTATAGGTATAGTGGTCAATTATCAGATTTGAACTCACACTTTTGGATAACAGGAAGAAATAAAGTACTTACACTGAATGTGGGACTGTCGGTGTCGAAATCACTTGGGATTCCCTTTAGTGCTGGTCCTAATATGGCCTCCACTATTGTCGACTCGGTATTAGACGGTGGCGGTGTTGGCGGTTTTCCACCACCTGCAATACAAAAACACACAAGAAAAGCATTATTATGCAATATCCTAAAAGATACCTAATACACCACGTGAATTGTTATTGTACATACCAGTCATAAATAGCTTTTTCTTCCTGTCCGCTTGATCTTTTTTCGTCTGCCTTTTAATATTTTCCCAGCAACATTTTAGGACTGTGTGAGTTCAATGGCAAAACGTGCTGACAGTATTGAATTCTTCTACTATACGAATCCACCCTTTTAATTAGAGGCATTCGTAGTGGCATCGGTGCGCTTATTTTCGACAACATCTTGGTATTTTAACACCAACTCCGTTAAAATACGCTTCTCATCGCTTGAAAAATTATTTGTTCTCTTTTTCTGAGCTGCCATTTTACAAGTAGAAGGTAAATAGTAAGTCGTAGGATAGAATTAAACACTTTCACAACACAAACACAACTTATTAATATTCAACAGTCAACACGGAGAATAATATTAGCACGTGTGACATTTGACAGTGACAGCGCTGTGAAGTTATTACCCATCCAAATTAGACACTACAGGCTAGCATAATGATCCCAATGCGTTTTCGAACTTCTCAAGTTGAAAGCGTTTTATTTTATGCTACTAAATATAGATGTCACCAAAACTCGTGTTGACTAAATCTAACGACATGACTTCGCAAATGAGTACACTTATAGCATTCGTTCATTCACTCTGAGCGAATGCTGATTGCCCGATTTAATAATCACGGTTAAAATATTCGTGGTGAGCAGTGAATACTTACCGGCTGCATAAACGATGTTTAGGAATTCATCGGCCGATTACTCTAACATTGGTCAAATGACAGTCCGTGAACTCGGCCCTTAGGCAGTCAATTTTAAACTGAATAATTGACTTAAACGCACCCCAAACAAAAACGCTGTCCGCCATGTTAGTATTCCTGCCCCCTTCGCTCCACTCGGTCTCGCAGGTTCGCTCCACTCAGGACCTGCCTACCACCGGAAAGCTATTGTGACCTTATCCCTACGCTACGCTACGCTTCGCTTTACCGCTACCTAGTTTCCGAGATACGATGGGGGGAGGGGTGAAGGGGGAAGAGGGGGTGTTTTGAAAAAACTAATTTTGACCTACTCCACGGACATGAATCTGAAAAAGAAAATGTTCCAAGTCTTAACTTCCGAGATCCGCCTAAAGGGAAGGGGGAGAGAATGGGGGGAGTTTTGAAAAATGATTTTGACCAACTCTGGGCCCCTTGATATGAATCTGAAAAAAAAAAAATGTTCCAAGTCTCTTAACTTCCGAGATTTACCTAGAGGGGGGAGAAGGGGGGCAAGGGGGGCAACTTTGAAAAATGGATTTTACTTTTACGAGCCTCCTCTATACGAATCCGTAAAACAACAAAACACGGGACTCTTAGTTTCCGAGATACGATAGGGATGGGGGAGAGTGGGGTGGAATGGAAAAGGGGAGGTTTGAATTTTGAAAAATGGTTTTTACTTTTCCGAGCCTCCTCTATACGAATCCGTAAAAAAACAAAACCCAGGTTTCTTAATTTCCGAGATACGATGGGGAGAGGGGTGAAGGGGGGGAGAGGGGGGAGTTTTGAAAAATTATTTTGACCAACTCTGGGCCCCTTGATATGAATCTGATAAAGAAAATGTTCCAAGTCTTAACTTCCGAGATCCGCCTAAAGGGAAGGGGGAGAGAATGGGGGGAATTTTGAAAAATGATTTTGACCAACTCTGGGCCCCTTGATATGAATCTGAAAAAAAAAATGTTCCAAGTCTCTTAACTTCCGAGATCTACCTAGAGGGGGGGGGGGGGGGAGAAGGGGGGCAAGGGGGCAACTTTGAAAAATGGATTTTACTTTTCCGAGCCTCCTCTATACGAATCCGTAAAACAACAAAACACGGGACTCTTAGTTTCCGAGATACGATAGGGATGGGGGAGAGTGGGGTGGAATGGAAAAGGGGAGGTTTGAATTTTGAAAAATGGTTTTTACTTTTCCGAGCCTTCTCTATACGAATCCGTAATAAAACAAAACCCAGGTTTCTTAATTTCCGAGATACGATGGGGGAGGGGTGAAGGGGGGGAGTGGGGGGAGTTTTGAAAAATGATTTTGACCAACTCTGGGCCCCTTGATATGAATCTGAAAAAAAAAATGTTCCAAGTCTCTTAACTTCCGAGATCTACCTAGAAAGGGGGGGGGGGAGAAGGGGGGCAAGGGGGCAACTTTGAAAAATGGATTTTACTTTTCCGAGCCTCCTCTATACGAATCCGTAAAACAACAAAACACGGGACTCTTAGTTTCCGAGATACGATAGGGATGGGGGAGAGTGGGGTGGAATGGAAAAGGGGAGGTTTGAATTTTGAAAAATGGTTTTTACTTTTTCAAGCCTTCTCTATACGAATCCGTAATAAAACAAAACCCAGGTTTCTTAATTTCCGAGATACGATGGGGGGAGGGGTGAAGGGGGGGAGAGGGGGGAGTTTTGAAAAATGATTTTGACCAACTCTGGGCCCCTTGATATGAATCTGAAAAAAAAAATGTTCCAAGTCTCTTAACTTCCGAGATCTACCTAGAGGGGGGGGAGAAGGGGGGCAAGGGGGCAACTTTGAAAAATGGATTTTACTTTTCCGAGCCTCCTCTATACGAATCCGTAAAACAACAAAACACGGGACTCTTAGTTTCCGAGATACGATAGGGAGGGGGGAGAGTGGGGTGGAAAAGGGGAGGTTTGGGATTTTTCCCATACTCGTGAGAGTTACTTGTATACGTATCTGTAAAAATATACCCACCTCCCCCTTCACCATCTGGGAGAACAATTATGTCAGTCAGTGAGTGAGTGAGTGGTAATCGAGCTTTATATAGTATAATAATCGAGCTTTATATAGTATAATAATAAATAATTATAAAAATTACAATTAAAAACGTACGCTTTTTTCAGCCACCGTCTCCAGTTGTACGCTCGACCTCGTTCGGAGTGACGCGTTGATTGATTGATTGAAGGGACACAGCAAAAGTAGACACAGGTCAACGACAAATGGGACAAAATGAGCTACAACAAGTTCAGCATCACTTAAGTGTAACGCCCGGAAAAGCTTTCTTGCTTAGTTAGCTTGAAAAAAACTATCCTGAAGGAAAAAACGTTCCATTTAAAAGATCCTGTTTATTTATTACTTAGCGAGGAAAATACAGTATTAGGTTGTGTTGCTTAAATTTAAAATACAAAGCACTAGATATAGGGGCTGACCAAGATGTAATAAACGCAAAAACTAGCTAGTTACGTGACAAAGTTAACGCTGCATCAAAAATACTGTTTATTCACTTTGAAAGGTTTTTCGATAAACCGATTATAACGATGTTTGGCACAAAGGTTTTTTCATAGTTACACCTAATTAAAGTAGAGATTAACTCTATTGCGAGAAGCACGAAGCTAGTTTTACGAAAAAAAAATAGCATGTTCTTACAAGGCTTTTCACTAAAACCTACCTTATAATCTGTGCCGGTATAAAATGGAATGTTGTCGAAGTTTCGCGACTCTTTGTATTAGATAGAGATTATTTTATAGCCCAGAGCGCCTCGAGACTTACGTTTTAATTGAAGGTCTCAAATATCGCTCCGAAATAATTAAATGTAATCAATGATTAAATTGGATTTGAATTTTGTATATTCAATGTCGGTTTTTTATGTATTGTTTTCAAATTCATAATTTAACTAGTTGTTCAGCTTAAATTATTTATTACACTAACATTTCATATTAAAATTAAGTTCGGTACATCAGTTATGAACGATTTAATTAATTAATAATTAAAATGCCACGTCGCTAATTTGTAACCGAGGTACAAATTACTTTAATTTTAACGGATACACAATTACACACGTACCTATTATAGAGAAAATAAAAAGAATCACTACATTGAAGATAAATCGTATAATTTTTTGGTAAATCAAATTTCAAATAATTATAAAATGTATGAAAGAAATCTACCTAAATTAAAAAAGACGGTGGTTAGTTATATGAAAATTATTGTGACTGTAAAAATATTAGGAAAAAAACGAAGAATTAGAAGAGTTTATCAAATTCAGGAATTTTTTTAGGATAAGATTTAATGACGAATTTCACGAAATTTTACCTGACTGCAATCGGGTTTTAAGCTCGTAGAACTAATTTACACAGATTTTAAAAATAATTCATTATATAAAATACATTAGCTAAGTTCTCCTGAGATAAAAAAGGTGTTAAAAAGAAAAAATGGTATTCGACTCGATCGTAGTTTCTTCACAGACGAAGGTGATTACGAAGTTCAGCAGGCAACACCGCGCGGAGGGTGCGTCTTGCGATTCTGTAACCATCTCACCGTGAAAACTTAGGTGATGTGAGCGTGGACTGAGCTGTCAATAGTGTCATTCCTAGCAAAAACAAACTCACATCACCTAAGTTTTCACGGTGAGATTTTTACAGAATCGGCCGGCTGGTAACGGTAAGACGAAGCGGCGGTGGTGAGCGTTAAAACCATCTGCGACGATAAACTCGCGTGGGACCACCGGAGTCCCGCAGCGCCGGAGCCGTGACAGAAACCATGCCTGCTACATGTTGCATGCTTGCTTGTATGCACGATGTATGCTGGTTTGCATATTTGCATGCTGTATAAGGGTAGACCCGTTTTTATCATATTAGACTAAATAGGTTTTATGTCTTTTGAGTGGTAGGTATATAAAACGATTTTATATTCATTATTTGTTATGCTTATAGAAATTATTTATCCTATATATGATACAGTTGAAATTTGTAGCGCTTGTGGGTTTAGTACAAAAATAAAATGTTAATTACTTAATCAAATATGACTTGCTGTCCTGTCAAAAATACGAATTCCATTTGAAAAAAATATTAAAGTCCAGTCATTATTTAGAAAAAAAAAGGTTTTAACCTAAGAGGTGAGTTTTTAACCTCAGAGGTAAAGCTGCACTATGTATAGTGTTGAATATCTGCATAATAATATATAATGTTATCTCTGTCTGTGGTATGTAGGTATAGAAACCTTACTGGTTACTAAAACAGAAAGCATGGGCGCGGGAGCGGAAACGAAAGCGCAAGCGGACATAGCTTTAAGGCTTCTTCAAACAGGCGCGACACGCGATAAATTCGCGCGCGACTCAAATGCACCGCAAGTCGCGCAACGAGCGGTGCTTTTGTGTCGCGCCTGTTTGTAGGAGCCTTTACAAAGAAATAAATAAACGAAACGGCTGCCTCCATAATCCAAATTACCTACTTCATGACATAGAATCTGAAACTTGCTTTTGATAAGTATTGAACATAGTAACATAAAGTCTCTTGGTCATAACAAATTATTGTTAAAACCATGTAACTTTACACTTCGGCGGACTTATTTTATGTGACAATAAGGGCTGATTTTTCCATCGCCGGATAACTTTTATTTGAGGATTCAAATTGACGTCTGACAGTTTTTGTATGGAAGAATTGTCAAAAATTCAAAATTATTCCTACAATAAAATTATCTGGCGTTGGAAAAATCAGCCCTAAGTCAAACTAATATACAACTCACAGTGCGTGCCACGTAAGAAGAGACTTGACACACCACGTGGTCTGACATGCGCAGAACACGATTTTAGGTATCTTTAGCGGTATGAGGTCTGAGTGCGGGACGGGACCGGACGTCATAGGGGCGGCGGAAAGAGGCGGGGGAGGCGGGGTCAAGTCTCTTCCACAGTATAAATAAAGACATACAGTACGTCGTCTTCATACAAACGGACGAAACGCGAGCTATACCTACGCGCCTCGACCACGGCATGCGCTCAGCATGATGACAGTCGCGACTGTGCTGCAGTGACGAACGGACGGTGTGTTGTTTTTTTTAACAATAACCGCGCGATTTTTTCACTAAAAATAAGTTCAAGTACATATTTAATATGACGAGTAGGCTATATTGTGCTGTTTTTGGTTGCATGAATTCGTCAATAACGCATCCAGAGATAACTTTTTTTAGATTACCTGGAAACTCTGAAAGGTAAGACTATAAAATAATTGTACTTACTTGTAGGTAGGTACATAATGTGTATTTGATTTTATCTCCCGAAAAAAAGATGTCTGGATTAATAAATGAAGTGAATAGAGTAAAGGAAAGTGATAAACACGAGTGAGGTAGGTAGTTATAGGCGGTTCATGAATCATTAAACGGTAGGTACGCTGGTGTTAAAACCTCGGGGCATGTGTGTTTTGTTAGTTTGTATAATTCCAAGTAAAGACGTGGTTTTTATTATTAATAATAGTTGTTTATTGTACTGTGTGTATGAATAATACTAGAAAAAAATTGGTTATCTGTAAAGTCGATTTACGGACGATAGTTTAACGTGACAACATCATAACAAAACATTAATGAAATGATTGCATACTTTTATGAATAAAATTTAATTATTTTTATTGAATTATTAATATTTTGTATGAATGAAGGAGAAGGAGGAAAGAAGGAGGAAAGAAAGGAGGAAGGAGTGAAATGAAATCTACAATTTAATTGATAAATTTGCTTTTATTTGCACTCATTAATTTAAATATGTTTATTACTTCAATGAACAGATTATTTTAATTATAATTTTTATATTATACATGTTTGCTATTTAACTTCTTCCAATCTGTGTTATTCTGTTAAGGATAGGACGATGATAGGAAAGATTAAAAAAACATTAATATACAAATTTTGAATTTTATTTGTAGTTCTTGAACGTTTGATTTAACTATAATAAAAATAATAATTTAACATAATTTGTTTAAAAATACACATGAACAAGTTTTCATAGAAATAAACTGTAATCAGATTAATGTTAAATAAATGGTTAATTCGAAATGACGAATTATTTTATTATTAATGTACACACAGTCTTCTTACGTGGCACGCACTGTACATTAGGCTATAAACAAAAAGTATGGAGAGAGTAGAAAAGCAGCAATGTGAAGGCGGCTTCAATATTTTGTGGTCGACTGTAAAAGAAGATAGTTCGCCAGGGTTTTCTGTCTCACATTCATTACGTTGTATTGATACTGTAATTTAAGCGGACGAGGAGCGAGCGAGCCGCACTGCCTCGCTGCAACTCTGTGTCCGCTCAAAGCGAAGCGTTCATTTGTTTCAGTTAGTTCTGCATTATAATTTATGGACTTGCGCCCTGATTTGTGATGTTGCCGGAAATAAACAAAAAAACCGTTTAAAAATAATCCTCTCCCTTTATCTAACATATTGTTATACGGGGACATTGACGCGCAAACTGAAACCATGAATTGCATATGATTCTCTAGACCTAGAATAGAATTTTTTCGTCGGTTATAAAAAAAATCGACTGCTGTTTCATAGAAAATTGCTATAACTACGCGGTCAAAATGTATGGATCAGCATTTTTTTTCAGAACTTCAGTATCATGTACAGAATTCATGGTAAGAAGTTGCGTGTCGGTGTCCTTGCCCCTAGTGTTTTATTAAAAAAAAAAGAAAGTCAGCCCCTCAGACCAGTCTTGACCTTTCCTGAAAATATAACCTACAAAGTATTTGCGTTGGTAAACTTCTATTTTATGTTAATAAGAAGAAGAAAAGGTTTCTCCCCAAAACCTCTTTAAGGCTCCTAGAAACAGGCGCGACACGCGATATAATCGCGCGCGACACAAAGGCACCGCTCGTTGCGCGACTTGCGGTGCCTTTGTGTCGCGTGTCGTGTCGCGCCTGTTTGAAGGAGCCTTTAAACATAGGACTCAGGTTTAATAAAAGGTATTTTGTGGATTTTTTTACGTGTCGTCAACACACGTAGCGGCTAAGTAGCAAGATTACTTCAAAATCCCCGCAGTTTGTGAGGTAACGCTAGGTAAAGTTTGTGCGCTCGTTATTTTACTTTATTTAGGAAAATAAACTACTTTTGTGTCTTTTTAGGGTTCCGTACCAAAGTAGTAAAACGGAACCCTTATGGTGAGACTCAGTCTGTCTGTTACAGCTGGATATCTCAAGAACTACTAAGGCTATCAAATTGAAATTTGAAATAGTTGTAGATGACGTTTGCCCAACTATTTTGCAAATAAGAAAGAAATCAAAATATATGTATATTTTTTGCAACAGGATCTGAAGAGTACGAACTAAGAACTAACTAAGAACTACAGTAAAAAATAAAAATAAAACTTAATTGACAAAATTACAGCTACAAGGTATGAGCGTCTGCCCTCCGACACACTCACTCACTCAGGCAGGGAATGTGTTGGAGACCAAACACGCCAGGTTAAGTGCATAATTCACACAGAGTTACATTAATTAAAGCGATATAAAATTAAAGCGTTATAAAATTAAAAAGAAAGAGTACATATATGTCTTTTGAAAGCAGCGGCACGAGAATCGAAGATATCAATACTGTTATTGTCTTTTGATATTTCATTGTAAAGTCGACACATTCTAATTTCTAATGAGGGTTTTCGTGAAAATTTACGACACCAGTTGGCACCACTGTGACAAGAGGTCTCCCAATACAAAATATATGATGACGTTCATCATTCGATTCATTCATTCGTTCATCATTCCGTCATGACTAATGAAAATATAGGCTCTTTGACAGATGCCTGGACCTGGCGTGCCAGTGCTGCCACCTAGCGAACGTCATTTCAGAAAACCCTCATTCGAATTCACATTCTAATTCGGAATAGCTTTGTAGCGTTCTAGAGAAGCTGTGACGGTACGAGACCCACTTAACACACTTTCTTTGCACACTCTCAATTCTGTCAGAGTGTGAGTGCAAAAATGCAAAAAAAGTACCGTTCCCCCTTATCTCCGATGTTTACAAAGAGAAAACCTGAAATAATTCTATGTGATAGAAGTTTATGTAAAGATTAAAATTTAAAACGAAAAATTTAAAAAATTTAAAACGAAGCCTCTAAATAGCACACTTTTTCAGAAATCATTAAAAAGTTACATTAGTTCCACTATCGGTCAAGAGATGGCGCTGACATAAAACTGCAATGTTCTACACCACAGTGCACAGTGTTAAAATTCTCTGGCGAATATAGGCCTCGCCGATGAAAAATTAAAAACATGATGTTACAGAACCCTCGGTGCGAGAGTCCGACACGCTCTTGACCGGTTTTTATTCAACTTATTTCAGAAGCTATAGCTACTGAGGAAATACCGTCATATATACAGTTTTAAAGTACTCAGGTACTGTTTCACGGTACTTATATTAATTTCAAATTGAGTTTTTCATTAAGGTTTTGATAACTAGAATCTATTTTAGAGCATATTTGAGCCAGAAGCAATAGTGAAAACCCTTATCCAATATATCCATTGTTTAGCCAGTCATACTGTATGTGTGTAAGCATTTGTGTGTTAGCTTTGGCTCTTGTGATACAGGACTTCCTAGTACAAGAGCCAGGGCCACACTGATTTTTGTGTCTTGAAGTGGAAATAAACAAATTATTATTATTATTATTTGTTGGTATACATTTTTGTATCTCAGCATTGATTTGCCGGTTTTATAGGATAACACGGGCCTAAGCCAAGTGCTACCCTAAGCGATAGATGATAAAATATTATGATGTGGTGATATGTTTAGACTTTGTTATTATTACGATTTAAAGCATATGAAGTAACTATTCATGTTTATGTATGTTAACGGCTTTTCTCAAATTAGTTTATGATTAAGAGCTCCGGTTTGAAACTAGGCGGACATTCCCTCCTTTGTATGATACTAGCAGCGCCCCGCGGTTTCACCCGTCCAAGTGTTGATCCCGTGAGAATATCGGGATTAAAAATCCTATGTCCTTTCCCGGGACTCAAACTATCTCTATATCTGTGTGGTTCTTTCCTCAAAAGACCATCTAGACATCGACCTACATGGTCTTCATATAACCTGACCAAGATTATGTCTGGACTTTAAAAGAGACTATGACCTCTGAGTTTGTTTCGGCCTTTCTTCTCAGAGTAGTCAGATAGGAAACGCCGACCTCATCTAGTTAAAAAAATATGATTGACGTGTAAAAGTGTTTGTACAAACCTACTTACAAAAATAAAATCATTTATCATTTATACCAAATTTCATCTAAATCGGTTCAGCGGTTTAAGCGTGAAGAGGTAACAGACAGACAGACACACTTTCGCATATTTTATAATAGTAGTATGGATTAGTGATAAATTTTATAGAAACTTACCTTGTTATAACAAGGGCTTGCTATAACATAACATCACGCCTGTAAACCCCTATGGGGTAGGCAGAGGTGTACAAACGCCAGCACATCAAGCTACTACAATCTGTCAAATGTATTTAATAGATTTTCAACTTTATTGCTAAACTATAAGGTTCAAAGTTGATTGGGAAAATTTGACAGTTTCGGGTAGCTTGATGTGCTGGCGTCTGTACCTGAGAACAAAGCCACATTTCGCCTGTTATTTTTAAGTCCCATGTGATAGGGGGCAAGCCTATTACCATTAATCGGTCACAAATCCAAACACCTAGATACTCCTGAGAAATTTCGGATGGAAAAAGACCAATAACATTTTGGTCGACCTAGGAATTGAAGCCAGGACCTCATGATCAGCAGTAGCCATTAGATCAACGAGCTACAATAATAGTAGAAAATATTTGAAGGGGCTGGTTCGATATGTTTATTTACGTATTTATGAACCGACACAGTAAAAAATAACAAAGTGAAACGACATTAAGCCTTGTGTTCACTAACATTTAAATCAACTGATTAAATATTTAACCAGTGATGAATTCAGGCCTAATAACTTTCAAGTTAAAAAAAAAGTTAATAAAAAAGATCAAAGAAAATAAAGGACTTCCGCTATCTTTAGGGCTTAATGGCAATTACTGGTTGTTTGAATCACGAGAGCCTTATACAATCAATCTCACTAAATTAGTCAATTTGGGTATTGGACATTTATCAACTGATCTTTTTACCGATGCTGCACTAGTAGAGACATATTATTTATATAAGCTACAGTTCCTCAAAGTTTGTAAAAATAATATTTATTTTCTCAAACTCGTAGAACAGCGAAAGTTGTTTGTTTTAACGAGTGTAAATCATCCCTGAAAGTTTCTCAGTAGTGTGTAATGCTGAGTTAAGATTCCGTCTTACCAGCTAAGTCTCAGCATCTCTTTCGCTTTTGGGCTGAAAAACTTTTTGCACGAGTAAACAAAAACCAAAAAAAAGGTTTCATTTAAGCGACTGCAGATAATATCTGTTCTTTAGAAAATGGAAAAATTCTAGACATAAGACGTGAGTTTGAGTAATGAAACCAATATTAAATCAAAACCGCTGTTCGGTATAATCATAAGATAAGATAAGATATGAAGTCATATGAAGATACTTCGGCGGAAATCTTTCGACGTTTTCGAACCCTTCGAACCGACTCAAATAACGTGCACGACACGTGACGCTTGGCATTGAACCATAGTGAACCCAGTTCGATACTTACAATTATGAGGCTACAGAATATTGAACTTATAATATTTAACAACATCAGTTACTGTGGAAAAAGACCAGTTTTCTAAATAAAACTTTTGATCAAGTCAACTATTTGAGGACAGTAGGTACGGAAAATCTTGCAAAGGTCGTAAAAAATGTAAATAAGGTAGACCTGCTCTGTAAATATTGTATTTATGCAAACCAATGCGCGGAGAATAAGGGCCTAATATAAATGAACTGGATAGAAAAATAAAAGGATTCTCATTCACCTAATCTTGTTTGAGATGAAAACTTGTATCCTGAGGTGGAATCTATATTGTAGCCTAATCTGTTCCGACATACAGTCCCTCCGGCTAGGCTTTTTTTACTGATGACGTTGATTATCTCCGACGGAGAATAATAGCCAGGTCTTCGGGGAGAAAAATGATCTGTAGTGAAAAGCTTCGAATGTAGACCACATTCGAAGCTTTTCACTACAGATCATTTTGACCATATTTGCCTAAGGCACAAGTCGCGGTCAGAAACGGTAGAGATACAAACCAATAGTAGATACCATACTCACCATTCATAAAATCACATACCTACCTACCTCTTTTGTAGTTTCAGTTTTCTCGAGTTGTGGCGGCTCCACCATATTTGCACTACCTTGTCCTTCCAAGCTGCATGGAACCAACGCTCACTTATCAAAAATTGGGAAGTGGGAACATTTGTTTCAACTACGGTCCGATTGCTGTTTATTGAAAAAGTTATAGATGAGTTGTTGAGAAACATAATATACTTATATAGGGGTTGCCCAAAGGTTGGGTGCGTCTACCCAGCACTAGTAGCTGTGCGAGTATGTTATATATTCCTCTTTATTTTTTACTAATTTTAAAACTTTCTGAAGGAGGGGGGATCAGACCGGAATAAATCGTTTTGTTCTGAGTTCACTTGAGTAAACTTACTTATGAATTTTATGTACTCACTTTTTCGCACACATTCTTTTTTAGTTATACCGAACCTTTCTTTTTGTTTTTGTGTGAATTGCGTAGCCAGCGAAGATATTTTTAGTCCACTCAAGTAAATAGTAGTAGTAGTATCAACAAATCAACTTATCCAATAATCCAGCTTATTACCTACTCGAGACACGTATCTCTCAGGTTACGCCAATCGAGATAAAAATGCTGATAAAAACACAAGAAAACAATGTAATGCTGCTTATTACTCTTCGTGATATAATGTTTTCTATTGTCAGTACTCAACATTTTGACATTCCCCTCGCGACATTGTGCAAAATCGCAAGTTTACAGGAGAGGAGTACCTAATACAAAAAAAACATGCGAGGAACTTTCCTTGTTTTTCTCACGATAAAATTAAGAATATTGGTAAAGTTTTAGAAGTTAATTCTCTTGAAGTCAGTTAACACTTTGCGGGACACTTAACGCCCCCAGCCGTAATAACAATAAAACTTCTATTGTGTCTCATGCACAAGCAAATAGATGGACACATGTAAATAAGTAATTGACTTGTAAGTTACAGTAAAAGGATCGTTAGGTACCTACTTCAAGTGATTTAAGTTTACATATCAATCTCAAATAATTTTCTCAAATAGTGGCGGTTTCACTATGTTTGGACTAACTTTTCCTTCGAAGTTGTTTGGAACTAACGCTTATTTACCAAAAACTAGGAAGTGGGAACATTAGTTTCAATTACGTTCCGTGTGCTGTTGAAAAAGTTATAGATGAGTTTTCTACTATTTTTAAAACTTTCTGAAGATGGCTTCATTCTTAGTTCATCATCTGCCTAGCCTTTTCCCAACTATGTTGGGGTCGGCTTGATTCCAGTCTAACGGATGCAGCTGAGTATTTTATGTGGAGAGACAGCCCATCTGCCCTCCACAACCCAGTTAATGGGTAATACAAAACCCGTGGTAAGACTGGTTATCAGACTTTCGGGCTTCCGACGACCCGTAAAGACTGTCAAAGATCCAGGAATAACGGCCGGGACCAACGGCTTAACGTGCTTTCCGAGGCACGGAGGGGTCTTGATATGTAAAGATGGTCACCCATACACGGTACAACCGCGACAAGCGTAGCTTAACCTGATCGATCGATCCGTGTCGCTGTTATTACTTAGCCACGGCAAGTCTGGAGGCGATAGTCCTCGCGCGTCTGTATAAGTGGCGCTCGGAGGCACTACGCCGGGGGAAAACTCCGCTTCCGCGGCAAATCGCGGCGGAGTGGACGGACCTCCGGCGTGATCTCATGGCGGTATGGAAAGAGCGACTCTCGCAACCCAGCGCAGGGCACGCCACGATAGTGTCGATAAGACCTCTCTTTGAGGAGTGGCTAGAGAGGCGTCACTGCGCCCTCACCTACCGCCTAACGCAGTTCCTCATCGGACACGGAGGCGGGAGGAAACGCCCGGCTGTCACCACTGCGTGGATCGCCCAGAGGACACGGTGGAGCATACGGTGGAGGTCTGCCCTGCTTGGGCGGAGCACCGCCGTGTCCTCGTAGAGGCGATCGGTAGCGGCGGCGACCTCTCGCGTCCGGCCGTGCTTCAAGCCATGGTCCGGAGCGAGAGGGAGTAGGAGGTAGTCACCTCCTTCTGCGAAGCAGTCATACTAGCGAAGATGGTGGCGGGATGGCTGAGGGACAGAGCCTCACGTCCCAGCCGCCGCGGGAGATGCTCCGGGCGTCGGGAGCCGCGTGACGACTCCTTTGTAATGTACGTATTCTAGGGAAATATTTTGAGACGTAGGTATACTTTCACGATAAAAATATCTTATAATCCTTACGTAAGAAAGTAGATAGGTACTTACTAGAATCTTATACTGAATGTTTTCAATCATAAGAGGAAATTACCAACTTACACGCAAGGCCGTAAGTACATAAGTAATTTCAAACAATTTTTTTATAATAAACACTGTAAAGTTCCAACGAATTCGTCTGATACCTACACGACTTTGGTTTCAAACATCAATAAGTTTGGCCAGCAAAGTAGACGCTAAAATGTCGTCAACATTCAAAGTCTAGTTTCTAATTCTTTAAATGAAGACAAAACTTCTATCCTTACAAACAAGAACTCCAAAGTTAAATAAAAAATTACAATCGTAAGTAAGGCACGTTGGCACTCAAGAGTCCATTTTAGGTCACACTTTGGACACTTGGTCTGAAACGATTAAAATTAGGTAATTACACCCAAATGCCAGAGGTCGTAAAGTATAATGGTCCAGTGACTGCGATGAGCCAAATTGATTGATGGTAAACCAGAAAAACGTTGAGCTTTTCAATTTAAATCCAACCTTTGACCTTTATTATAACTGAAACTCGGATTTAGAGAGCATGAAACATTGCGCATCCTTCGGTGATCAATCTAATTTTGTTAAAAGACGAACCGAAACTTTTTTGGGGTTAAACTTAAAACATCTTAAAAAAAGGTAAGCTGTCAGCGTTGGAGTAACTTAAATTAGATAACACTGAGTCTGTTGTATTCTTTTTGTTAAGAAATGATCAAATAGGTCCAAAGGGATTAGCTATTTAAAATTTAGTCTGTAACGAGCACGAAATCTGTCAGAGTGCATACTTTGACGGCGATGCTTGCAAAGCTAATTTATGACTTCAATATGTCAACTTCAGTTTTTTAAATGAAGTTCGCTATTATACCTTAGGCTTGCCAAGACGTTATGGGTTTCTATGCGTAGTAATCCTATGCATTTTAAACTATCCAATGTCAGCCTCCTCGTATACCTTAGTGTACATATAGTCGGTTAAGTAGAAAACTGATTATTATAGCGCACAGAATCAGAACCGGACATATTCCATCAAACAATTACCTTTTTAATGGGAAAGGTTTCTTCCCCTAAATGTGATGCTTGTGGAATAATAGACGTTGTACGAGTATATCATTTGTTGATGGAATGTGTTCAATTTCATGCAGAGAGAGAGGAATTATTGAAAAAATTTAATCTAGACAAATTGCATGTTAGAATCATGAATTCTATACTCTCAAATCCTAACAGTGAAGGAGCTTGCCTTTTGTTTACACTATTATCATCTTAAGTTAAGCTAATGATGTAACTAGTCTATACTTCTATTGTATACTTAATATTATAAAGCTGAAGAGTTTGTTTGGTTGAACGCGCTAATCTCTGGAACTACTAGTCGGATTTGAAAAATTCTTTTTGCATTTGTAAGCCCAATTTTTGAGGAAGGCTATAGGCTATTTAACATCACGCTATGACCTTTAGGAGCCGAGCAAAAAGAAAAAAGTCAGAAAGAACGCTAAGCAAAGACAAAGTAAGTAATAGCGCGGGCAGGCGATGCGATGCGACTGGGTGGGTCGGAGAGTAACAAGAAATTTCGCGCGGACGAAGTCGCGGGCAGAAGCTAGTAGGTAAATAAGATTAATCGGACGGACTGACATATACATGTAGTATAAAAGTCCATAAGCAGTATTAAAAAAAAAAAGATTATGACTCATTGCGTATTGTCGGGAGAACAGTCGGGCATTGTAGCTGGGAAGTCAGATCTACGTACGTGTGCGATGCAGCCAGATTTACAACAATTACATTTCGAGTTTGTAACATTCTCATTGTTCCTTGTAAATATAATTGAAATTGAAATTCGCCTCGTATTTCTGGTCACCGTGCGTTATCTATTCAATAAGTATTTGTTGTCTTCTTGATTTGCGTAAATGTATTAAGCAGATACTACCATACATAATTATTAGGTATTACATCGATCAGATACCTATCTGTGAATAAATAAATAATACTCTTTTTCAGGTTTCAGCTCGGTAGCCTTTCATGCAGATTCCAAAACATCAAACAATTAAAAATATCTACAATACAGATTCCTACTAATTGCAATAAATCAATTCATTATTTTTATTGTCGTGGCATGAGTTTCATACAATACTATAATAAAAATTAAGCGGTCATGCATGCGTTGCTCTCACTCTCTACTTTGTGTAAATAATTTCATCACCACTGATCTCAAAACGGTGCAGGAAAACATCGTAAGAAAACCGGCATGTCCTAGAACCAAAAACCGTGACATCTACCAACCCGCACTGGGCTCGCGTGGTAAATTACAGCCCATTTCCTCTCAAAGAGAGAAGGCCTGTATCCCGGAAGTGGGAACATTATAAGCTGATTATGCATGCGCTGAAATAGTTCCAGTCTCACCAAGTCTACAAAAAAAAAAAAACAACCCATGAAAAAAACCCATAAAAAAAAACAAAAAAAATAATAATAAATACAACCCATTGTTTCCTCTTAACTTATTTGTTGAATATATTATCACTGAGTTGGCAGAGAGTACCAAAATCTCTCATAAATCTTCACTATCTGTGGACCCCATACAATTCCTACAGCGTTCCTATAGACGTCCTTTACGTCTACGTAATAAACGTAACAACTAGTTACGTGACAAAGTAAACGAGGCTCGTTAACGAGACTGCAGCAAAAATACTGTTTATTCACTTTGAAAAGCTTGTCCGATAAACCGATTATAACGATGTTTGACACAAAGGCTTTCATAGTTACACTTAATTAAAGTGGAGATTAACTCTGTTGCGAGTAGCACAGAACTGACTTTTACGAAAAAATTAAATAGCAAGTCCCTAATAAGGCGTTTCATTAAAATCTATACCTAAAAATCTGAGCCGGTTTACAATGGAATGCTGACTGAGTACCGGAGTTGTTTGTATTAGCTAGGGATGCTTGTTGAATACCTTTTAGTATTTAAAATATTCGTCCAACCAATCAATGTTATCGATATAGAGTGTAAACCTAAATAAATAGCCCTTTCATACCCCAAACTTATGGTAGGTATATGTTTAGTTACTCGATTCCATCGTAGTAATAATAGAAAACAAAGTAGGGAACTTTGTTTTCGAGAAAACAAACAATAAACAGAAACGAATTTGCTTGTTTTGTTGTACCTTCGTGGTATTTCGTTTTTATTGATATAGGTGCTATCAGTTACGCAGAATTGCTCATGAATCACCAATTTCAAGTGATCAAATAATCAGCCAACCGAAGAAATATCCAGATCTTGACTTCTACTTCATGTAAGAAGAATAAGTACGAGTCTTTGGTCCCGGAATTGACACCATAGAAATTGTAAGCAGGTACTACATGCTATGCTATGCGTACTGTACTATTCATGCATGCTATGAAGCGCGCGGTCTTAGGCGTGCGACGTGTGACAGCCGAGCTGTCTTTTGTATTGACATCGTAAAATGTACTACTAAGACTAACCCTTATTCCTATACCAAGCAAATAACAAGGTAAGTTTCTATATAAATTATCACTAATCTGTATAAATAAAACAAAGTCGGGTTAGTTACACCATTTTTATCTCAAGAACGGCTAGACCGATTTTTATGATCTTCAATTTGTTGGATTTGTCTCCGCTCCAAATAGCTATTAAAATATGAAAAAATTTACGTATCATATACCTAATAAATAGGAATGCCCGCCTAGTTTCGGAATAGACCGAAGCCCTTAATCATAAACCAATAAGCCCGAACACCTATGCAATACTCCCATACTTTGCAAATCTTATCATAATATCATTTAGGTTTTAAGGTTTTCTTTGCAATTAATTTGCCCCTTTACAGTCGCTAATCAATACTTAACTTATAGGCCTTACAGGGTCTAAACGCAAAAAACGCAAGTTTTAGAAACAATAAAAGTATATAATGAACTCCACTAAACAAAATCAGAAAAATATATGATATTCTTCAGGATATATGCTAGGTTATTGAAAACATAATACGAGTACAACTAATTTGAAATGATAGAAAAAATCATGAAGATACCTCTAAAAATTTTCTTTTTGCAATAAAAACCATACTAATATACATACAATCATTATGATTTTTTGCCAGGTTGTTCTACAAGCAACAAACTAAAGAACTAGTGTTTAAATTTTTTATTCTAAACAATAGATATTTTGTAAATAGATATTTGCTTCATATTTTGTAATAAATTAGGTAAGTACCAGCGTTATGTCATCGCGCTTCTCTTTCTGTTATATGCAGTCCGACAAAGACCGCGCTTTATGTCATGCAGTCGCCTTAAGTAACTGTTAAAAATAAACAGCTTATTCTTTTTTTTATTGTTTGATAGTTACGGTCGGTGAAATTAATTGTCAATTTATTTTGACAACCTATGTCAATTTGCCATGTCATAATTATGTTAGATACAGCGACGAGCTCAAAAAGGTGGTGGGGCAGACTGTATGCGGAAGGCGGAGAACAAGGTGTTGTGGCGCAGCCTGGGAGAGGCCTATATTCAACTCAGCGGGATTGTCCGACAGGGTTACCGCTGGCCCGGAACATAAAGGGCTAAGGAAGGGGGGGGGGGACACGGGTGGGTTTTAGTCAGTAAGAGTCTGACACTACCTTCCGCTCCACCCAAAGCGGGAGGGGTCATTGGATGATTTCCTATCCTGAAAGAAAAAAAAAGGCCTATATTCAAAGTGGACTGCGATTGGCTTAGTTGATTAAATTAAGTTGATAGTTAATTTACTTTACAATTCATTTATCTGTCTTTACTTGAAGCATAAATCGTATTCAAGATATTACGGCCCTTGTTTAGCCAGTCAGATTATTGTTATTGTATGTACCTATGTAAGCTCAACGCTACTTACACACACATTGGTAATTACCGCCATGGTTCGATCTATTTACACTGCACAGTAGACTGTTAATTAATCCTACAGAGATGTTCCCGTTATACCTACACTTGCGAGTTTGGACTAATTGGATTGAGTAATAGATTCAAAAGTATTTTCACACTGTATTCTGCATTGTGAATAGGGGCGTTCATTTTGACATCCATTACAACATAGAATTTGAAAAAATCGTCTGTTCAAACGTAAATAACGCAAAGAATGTGAGTGAACTTTCAAAATAAAAGGCATTGCGATCGATTGCCATTTTATGTGTGTAACGCAATTACCCCATCAGCCTAGAGCACTATTTTATTATTTTCTAAGTGTTTTCCAATATTCTCATTAGCCTTGATAAGTGTTAAGACTAGCCTGGAGTTGCCCAAATACATGTATTATTAAGGTTCAAAGACGTCCTAAAGACGGTTTTAAAAATATTTGAAATTAGTTTCAATATGAAACATTTATTAGAAGTTTAAAAAGATGGCTCTCAGCCTTTTTTAACAACAATATTTCATGCATAAATCAAACGAGTGTAGTAAACCATCTGACATGACATATCTAATTGAATTTCTATCTATGTATAGTTCTAAGAATAGTTTGTCATATTATCATGTAAGATATGACATGGATTAAATTTAAATAATTCGTACGTTAATCAACAATTTCAAGGTAAAATTGATTACTTAGCTCGTTCAGCGTAGCAACAACTACTACGCCGTAGCAGCTACGCGAAAGCACTGCTACGCTTGGTCACACAAGAGTTCCTTTCATAACATAAGTGAGCTCTAAGATTTTTTTTTAAATTAATTCCGTAATAGTACATTACGATATTAGTGCGTTAAGATGTTATAACCAATACGCACGTATATCGTACGACGTTTTTTAACACATTTGCGAGGAAACAGAAAAAAAAAACATTTCACAATACAAGTACAAACAAAGAAAAGAAAATTTGAGAAAAATGCCGCGAGGATTATTTTCCGCCGTGGCTGCGTGAAAATGTTGGCAAAGACACTAGAGCATGCAGCCAAGTTTTTAAATTACCGAATAAACTGTTTTTTTTTTTAATTTTAACTAAACTCAATCTGTGAATGCACACTGTTGCTTTCCCGCCATTTTAACAGCGCGCTAGCGCTGCCTACTGACTGGCGCCGCGCAGCGATTAGTTCGAAATTTGAATAGCAACAGCGCGCTACTCACTAGCTGGAGTCGTGCGGCGGCGATCAGTTCCAAATTTGAAATGGCAAATAATACTGTTATGAAATTTGTATGGACTATAACTTAACTATTTGCTTTGATAACACACGCGTTTTTTATGACCCTCTTTACATATTTAAAACCGGTGGAATTACATCAGCTTTACGAGCAGGGGTGTTAAAAATGTATTAACATAACATAACTTCACGCCTGTATTCCACGAGGGGAAGGGGGGTAAAATTGTTCCACATATAATAAAAGTTTGTATGTAATTTCGACATATATGTCGCCGATTTTCACCATAATCAGCCACATATCTACACATTAAATTATAGTTTAGTGATAGGACTATTTTTTTAAAGAAACTTAACACCCGTTTTCAAAACATAGTAACTAAGTCGGATCACACGCTACAACGCGCCACGCGACGAGGTTCGGGAAACGGACCCAAATTCACCGAGCGGAAGCGTATATTTATTGAATTTGTATGTAAAAAAGCTCTCGCGCGAAAGCGCGTTTTTATTGAATTTATATATATAAATATTATGTAAAATACACGCGGGCGCGCATTGTCTGCACCCCGTTGCGTGACGCATTGAATAGAATAGAATAGAATACTCTTTATCATGTTCACCATATAAATTACAGACATAAATATAGAAACTGTACAAAGGGTGACACAATGGGCGGCGCCTAAAGTCGACTTTTCCTTGTTATGATCGATACTGCAGTGCGATTCTGTAACCATCTCACCGTGAAAACTTAGGTGAAGTGAGCGTGGAGTGAGCTGTCAATAGTGTCAATTCCTAGCAAAAACAAACTCACTTCACCTAAGTTTTCACGGTGAGATTTTTACAGAATCGATCGGCTGCTTACTGGTAATACAATCAGTGTTTACAGATATAGGCCTATTTTAAGCCCAAAGGGTAAGCATTGCCATCCAACGTGGTAATGCTGCCAGTCTTTTGGGCACTTATCCCATTGACAGCGATGCGGACGGATGTTTTGATGCCCAATGAGCTCCTGCCTTTTTCTTTTCCTTTTTTTTATTTATTATATACTTGTATATAATATGTATATTTTAGTGTAAAATTGTAAAATAGGTTAAGTGTGTTAGAAATAAATTTATTTATGATATAAAATGTCTCCTTTACTTTTTCACACGCTGTCTACATCTCTCTATTTACCTATTGTCCTATCGCAGGTATACTGGAAGAGATTTCTTATGAAATAAGCATCACCTTTGTACTTATTTTTCTGCTCTGTTTTATATCGTGTCTGTTTATATATGTGTCTACATAAATGCTAAAATAAATAAATAAATGGTAAATAAAATACTAAAATAAAAAGTTATGTTGAAAGTAATCTGATGTATCCGACAAGATTCGCTTCGTGTCACTTGGTCCATTTAAGAGCAGTGGACGTTTAGGTACACTACTCAAGAACTTCTAATGAGTGGATAAGCCCTGCGGGGTGGTCAGCGGGATTGTCCGAAAAGGTTACCGCTGGCCCGGAATATAAAGGGCTAAGGAAGGAACACGGGTGAGTTTTAGTCAGTAAGAGTCTGACACTCCCTTCCGCTCCACCCAGAGCGGGAGGGGTCAAAATTCAACAACATTCATTGCGTTATTTACCTTGTTTAGCAGGCAAATTTTCCGAACATATTGTAGCGCGTAGGCGTATTAAATATCTTTAGTCTTAGGAAATGTATGACGTAGCTCGTAAGTTAATTCTAAGTCCTTTCAACCTCTCTTCACAACGTCAGTCGTTCAGTAAACCTCCAACCGTGAACACGCTCTTTGATTTGCCAAACCTTCTTATCACTCACACATCAAATACCTTACCGGCAAAATGGTGACACGTACGTGTCCGCGCGCGTATCGAGTTCCAAGTTATCGTAACCGACAGTCTATAGTATCGCGCGTAAAAATAAACGACCCGCGTTATCAGGCCGCAGCTCTCCAACAACCCGCAGCCATGGCAACCCCGGAGCAGTCACAACCGCAGCAAATGACGGCAGTTTCCATCACACCGAGGGTACCGGACTTTTGGCGAGACCGACCAAGGCCTTCACCAATTCAATGTCATCGTGGATCCCAAAAAGGTAAGTGACCTGCACAAAAGTTAACTTTTAATAGCTAGGCTGAAACCTGACGAATTACCTCATAGTCGTATAAGTGACATTCTTGAAAACATACCTGAAAATAATAAATTCGAAACACTTAAAAATAGGTTAATTTCGGTTTACGAAGAGTCGGAAACAAAACAAATGAACCAACTATTAAACGAAATTGAACTCGTAGACCAAAAGCCTTCACAATTATTACGGTGTATGCGAGTATTAGGGAAAAATAGAGTGCCAGACGAGAGTCTAAAATTATTGTGGTCAGGTTGACTTCCACACTCAATTAGGACCGTCATAAGCGCATGCGACACTGGCGAGGCAAAACACGACAGTTTGGCTAAAATTGCCGATAAAATCCTGGAAAATACCAGGCCATTAGAAATAGCCCCGGTTACTAAAACAACTCCGAGTGCAGACCCAACTATCCTCGAAACCATTGTTAGCGAATTAAAACCAATGAAACTAGAAATTTCAGAATTACGCAATAAACTAAACGGTTCCAATAACCATAAAAACCATGACTCGCGAAGCCGAGAACGTTATGCCCCTAGTACATCCCGGGCACGCTCTAAAATTCGCGAAAACACTCAAAAAAATAGGGAAATCTGAGCCAAAAAGCGAAACCAGGTGATGCGTATTACTTGTGTTTCTACCACTTCGCTTACGGTACCAATGCGCGTAAATGCAGCGACACAATAAACTGCGGCAGAAAGAACCCGGAAAACTAATACAGACACCGAATCAAATACACAATGTCGCCGGTGTCGACAATTCCTATCGTTTATGTGTTACAGATATTATAACTGGTGCACGATCTCTTATCGACACTGGTGCTGATGGGTCGGTTTTAGCCGGTAAAAGCAAAACGCATCCACGTTAGATTACATATTATATGCAGCCAACGGCACAAAAATTAAAACATACGGCGAAAAAACCATTACGTTTAACTTAGGTTTACGTCGCCCATTCCAATGGAAGTTCATACTAGCCGATGTTCAAAGTTCAATTATAGGGGCTGACTTCCTTGCTGCTAACAAACTAATGGTAGATTTACATCGTAGGAAACTAATAGACAAACTTACTTGAATATCGCGCGCCACGAATATTACAAATTACCACGAACCCAGTATTCGATCAATCGATGTAAACGACGAATGCCATCGCATATTCCAAAAAATTCGCAACATCACCAAATTGGAAAACTTCAAAACACATCCTAAACATGATGTACAACACTATATTATCCTACTGGACCTCCGGTTCATGAAAAAGTATGACCGCTTAATCCGGAAAAATACAGAGTAGCCAAAGCAAAATTCGAGAGAATAATGCAATTAGGTATTTATAGACCTTCGAATAGTCCTGGGCTAACCCATTTTTATGCGTTAGTAAAAAAAACTAAGAAATAAGACCATGCGGAGATTATCGTAGACTCAACGCACAAACTACTCCCGACCGTTACCCATTACCAAGACTACTTGATTTCACATACGTACTCAAAGGGAAATCTATATTTTCAAAAATTTACGTTCTGAAAGCCAATTTACCAATGGCTCCCGAAGACATTCCAAAAACCAATCATAACTCCATTCGATTTTTTCGAGTTTACAAGAATGAACTTTGGGTTACGCAACGCAGCGATAAGATATTCAAAGACTAGTCAATAGTGCACTAAAAAGTCTAGATTTTGCATTTCCTTATTTTGATGACGTAATTATAGCTTCAGAGTCGAAAGAAATGCATGTAAAACATTTAGAAATAGTTTTGAAACGTTTAAATAATTACGATTTAACGATAAATGTGAATTTGGTAAACCCAAATTAAACTTCCTCGGTTAACACATCAACTCAAAGGGCATAAAACTTAGCGCAAAAAAGTGCAACTTATAAATGACTATCCACAACCCAAAACAATTGAGGAACTCCGACGTTTCCTCGGAATGATGAATTTCTACAGACTAAACATTCCAGAAGCTGCAGAAATCCAAGCACCACTAAACGCGTATCTACATAATTCCAAAAAACGCGACAAAACCGAAATTACGTGGACCGAAAGTGCATAAGAAGCATTCAGTCGATTTAAGCAAATATCAATAATACAGTCATGTTATCACATCCCGACGCAACTGTGACACTAGTGCTGATGACAGATCCTTCCGGTACTTGCGTAGGCGCAGCTTTAAATCAGAGAGTTAGTGGTAAATTAGAACCTCTAGGATTTTACTCAAAGAAACTCACTGACACCCAAACAAGATACCGTACTTATGATAGGGAAGCTTTTAGCAATACACATGGCAATAAAACACTTCCGCCATTAGGTAGAAGGTAGAAAGCTAACAGACCACAAGCCATTAACATTCGCCCTATCTAAAAAGGTGTCAGACTCACCTAGTCGATTGAGACAATTAGACTATATTTCTCAATTTTGTGTTGGCATCATGTACATACAAGGTGACAAAAATTCAGTCGCTGACGCATTAACCCGAATCGATGAGATTATCGTGCCATCATTATTCGATTATCAAAAGTTAGCCGAACGACAAAAAAGCGATTCGGTATTACAAAAACTACGCAAACATGATAAACTCCAATTACCAATGATAAAATCCAAGTACCTTAAAAGCTGCTATTATAGCTAAGTGTTCAAATAGTACACAATTGTTACGGGAATTACCTAGAGGCAGGCAGGCTCGGCAGTTAAATTAGATCTGGGATACAGTCCATCACAATTTTTATACCGCAGTAATCTCAGACTCCCAGGTGACCTATTTCATTCAGACCAATATTAATGAGAGCGACTACATCAAAGAGTTAACCAATTCATAGTCATCCGTTCCCAGCCTCTTACATTCAAGTTCACATAGCGACAGCAATAGTGTATTCGTTCATAAAGACTTATCCATTAAAACTCATGTGTTTGTTAGGAATGAAGCACGGCGATCTTTAGTACCACCGTACGAAGGCCCATGTAAAGTACTAACATGATATCCAAAATTTTATACTTTAGACTGTAACGGCAGGCAAGTCACAGTATCACTTGATCGTCTAAAACTGGCTTGTTATTAGACTTTGATAATGTGCCGGTAAGCCGGTTCCACGCCAAAAGACCCAAACAACGCCACCAGATACCGTCTCACATCCGGCCAACGTTACGATTTCATACGACACTTCAAGCACTACGACACCGCCGGTTACGACGAAATCGGGCCGCATCGTTAAGAGGATCGTGAGGTTCGACATGTGTACCGCCACCGCCATCAACGTCGTTATCAATTGTTTTACATAACCGTCACACGTCAACAAACGCTCACTATCGCCGCACTCATACCAGTCAGCAGTCAGACAAAATGGACCAGCCAGCAAAATGACCTTCGTTGCGCAGGACAACGCAGCCGCCGCCGGCAACAAGGCCTTGGTGGAAGATGAAACCCTTACTATCACCCACAAGATGTCGCTAGCCACAGTCATCATAGTCAGCTCAGCGGTAGCCCTATGTATACTCTACGTAGCGTGGAGCTACTGCAGGCACCGAATCGAAGCCTCCGCCGTCGAAACAAGATTCAGCCGCGCGATCATACAACGTGCTAACGGCGTTCCACCAGGGATGCCCAACCTACAATCAAATATCGCGAGTGCAAACCTCAAACACACTTATGGTGTAGTGTAGTGTAAACAATTTTCGTCGAAAGACCGTGAACGCTCTAGTATAAGTAAAACAATTGTCCGTAACTCAATTTGTTTATTATTAACTTTTGTAGCTTAGTTATTTTATATACTTTTGGGGAGTAACAAAACTTAATAATTTAATCTAAATGGGGAGGATTGTAGTGCGTAGACATATTAAATATCTTTAGTCTTAAGGCTCCTTCAAACAAGCGCGACGCGATAAAATCGCGCGCGACTCAAAGGCAAGTCGCGCAACGAGCGGTGCGTTTGAGTCGCGCGCGATTATATCGCGTGTCGCGCCTGTTTGTAGGAGCCTTTAGGCAATGTATGACGTAGCTCGTAAGTAAATTCTAAGTCATTTCAACCTCTGTTCACAACGTCAGTCGTTCAGTAAACCTTCAACCGAGAACACGCTCTTTCATTTGCCAAACCTTCTGATCACTCACACATCAAATAGGTACCTGACCGGCAAAATATGAAGCAATGGATTAGCAATATGCTTCAAAATGTGATTGTTAGTGTTTCACGCAATTACGGTGCTGGGGACATTAACATGCAATTGTACTAGTAGGTAACTATAATACATATAACCATTTGTATCTCCTTATTTCATTAAGGTGAATGGGTAGTTGAGACCGCGAAATTCAAATTTTCTTACGGTTTTTGCAATTTGCAGGTCAGTGTCAGGTTGTATCTTGATCAAAATATGATTCGCGACAATAGCAGGTACATATTTAGAGAAGTAAATCAATAATACATCTTTCTAAGTTAGATTTCTACCACTAACACTTTTCCATAAGAGATTGGTGGTTTCCTTAAGACACGATAAACTATTTCAACCATAATCCTAAGTGTTTTTAAATGGAAAGAATAAATAAATAAATTTCATACCACTTGAATTTAATTTGTGTTTTCCAACGCTTAATAAATATGGTAACAAGACCAGTCCGCCCGTAAATCTCGGTGAATTTTTTACCTTACTGCGCCAGAAGGAGGGTTATGTTTTTCGAGAATATGTATTTAGTGAAAACCTTTTATAGATTTACACGGGTGTTTTTGTAGTGACAAATTGTAAATAAACGATAGTTACATAGATTTTAGAGAAAATATTACAGAGCAGAGTTCGTTGATGAGGTTCTTAATATTTATTTAGGATATATCTCATCAATAGTGGTTTTTTAATCAAGTTTGGTTCTCGTCCCATAAAATGACTAACTTTAAATAAAATTTGGCCTTCATCATTTTTTAGATTGATTAAATACATAGGAAATAAACCTATAATCTCTATTAAATTTGAGTTATGCAACGGTAATGTCAATCCGGTCGTACTTTACAAAGTAACAACTTACTCCTAAATTAAATTAAGTTAGGTTCTGGGAATAAGGCCTGTCGGGTAATAAGGCCTAAGCAATAAAAATCCAATTTAAAATTCTTTGAATCGCTCAAGGTCAAAACGTAGGTAGCTAACACAAAGATGGCGCCTCAAACGTGTCACGATACGATGCAGATGGCTCGCGCGAAGTCGCCAGTGCGGTGTCATTCATTCAGCGGTTGCGCAGCACGAATAACAAAAAATCGTTCAATACAAACGTAAGTTTTTTTTTTTATATTTCACATAGTTATGTAATTTTGCATAATAGATTTCTATTATTTCTTACTTTTATGAACTTTGAAGTTTAAATCATATTATCATGGTTCGAATCATATTATTATTATTTTTCTTTAGACACGTTGTCGGTGGTTATTACGGCCTAGGAGAAGAAAAAAAGTAAGCAATTAAAAGAACTAAAAAACGCGACTGCGTTAAAATACTTAAGTTAAAAAAAATGGTAAAAACAAGCCCATTTTATAAATGGGCTTGTTTTTAGCTTTCAGTATTTTAACACACTCTCATAAAGTACACAAATAGTTCACTTAAAATATGAGATTATAAATAGATACTACACTTATACTATTACATCATGACTCCGTGAGTCGACAATATTATAAACTGAGAGCGATAACAAAAAAAAATATATATGTATAGGGTTATAGAGAAATTAAATACACATGATTAATTACTAAATTTTAGATACATGAGTTCTTAACATTTTTATCGTACTTTTTACATTAATCATATCATCTGGCAGTTTATTATATGTATAGCACTGCTCCTCCATATAAAATGTTTTTCCTCCCGTAATTGGTTCTGGACGGCCTGAGTTCTAACTTGTTGCGATTTCGGGTGTGGTATCCGTGATTTCCTTTTTTGAAAGTAAGTTGAGAGTGGGTTTCGATTTGTTACTTCGAATTATGTACTTTTAATATAAGTAAGTACTGTACTTTTATATAAGTTGTATATTTTTTTATAATCACATTTTAAAACCCTTTATTTTGAAAGGTTTGGAGAAAAATCAAACTGAAATCGATCAAGCCGTTCAGGCTACAGAGCGTGCCAAAAAATATAAATACACACTCGAACAATATAACCCTAGGGTAAAAATTAATCGAATCTCAAAGATAGAAGTGGTAGTAAGCAGAAACAAGTGAGATGGTATTGTCATGGTTGTGAAGAGTTTATGATGGCAGATATGAGGCAATGTACGAGTACTAAATGTTGTGTTTGAATTTGTTGTTTTTTTGGCTTCCTGCATGATTAATCCATATTTACAATTATTGATCTCAATTACCAGATAATTATAAGAAAAGAGTCAAATTTTGATTATTATGTTAAAGTATTAGGCCTTATTACCTGACCATAGTATAAAAAGGCCTTTATACAGGGTTTTAAAAAATGTTAAATTTTGTTTTCGGTTACAGCAAAAGTTGAAATTTTTTGTTTTAGTTTAAGTATCTTTTATACTACCTAATGGTTCTGTAGGTTTACTTAAAATTAAAATTGGTTAATTTTGATATATAGTTTTTATTTTATTTCAAATCTCCCTTAGCCTAGGATTTATTACCCGAACCTACCTTAATCTTAGGGCTGATTTTCAATCGAAAGATATTTGTTATTTGTGGAATAAAATTGATGTCTGACAGATTTTGTATCGAAGAACTGTCAAAGATTCCTCGGATAAAATTATTGGCGTTAGAAAAATCAGACAACTTTTATTCGTGGAATAAAATTGACGTCTGACAGATTTTGTATTGAAGAACTGTCAATATTATTTCTCGGATAAAATTATCTGGTGTTGGAAAAATCAGCCCTTAATCACACAAAATCTCAAATTTGTTTTACAGAGAATTAAAAAAAAACAATTTATTTTATTTGCATATCGGACAAATTCCACCAACACATGCTGTGCATCCTCTATTTTACCACACACCTCACAGTTAGGAAAGTCCCATTTTGGCATGAACAAATTTTGGAAGTTGTTTGATAAGTCCTGAACGCAAACGATACACAGCAATGACTGCGACACAGTTTCGACCCGGAGAACCAAGGCATATGAGGAGGATAACTCTGTATAAACAACAAGAAACATTTAAACGAGAGATCAAAAGCGACCCTTTCCCTTTTGTTCTCACTAAAATGTTCCTTACAAGATGAATTCTTTATTTTGCAGCCCATTGGATCAATACATTGTTTTAAGAAGAGAATTGTTAGGAAAGACATACATAGGTACATTGAGCGTTTTCTGGTACAAAACGAAACGTCAGAGATGGTTTTTTTGTAAAAAACCATTTACGAGGTTCGTTCTCGTAAGATCACCACGTGATATAATTTGTTTCAATTGCAGCTACACACAATTGTTTACCCCTAGAATAATTTTTATTGTTCCGGCAGGCGTGATGTATAGACGCCAGCATATCAAGCTACCCGAAACTGTAAAATTTTCCCAATCAACTTGAACCTAATGCTTTTAACGATAAAGTTGAAAATCTATTAAAGAAATTTGACAGATTGTAGTAGCTTGATGTGCTGGCGTCTGTACATTAAAATCGCCCGCAATAGCAGTGACTTTCGGAAATTTTGAAAAAATATGCACACAATCTTCTAAGAGGTTCTCACAGAAGACTGACAGTAGACTGAAATTAAATTTTAAATCATAATTTAAAAAAATCATTCATAAGTAAATTTGAGTGATAAATTTTAACACAGCTTAAACAGCTTAGTGACACTTAGGGCCTGTGCAAACCACGTTTTTTAAACGCGCCGTTGACGCGCGTTTTAGCAACGTTTGTCGACGGCGCGTTTTTAATCTACAGAAGGTCTACATGCTGCGTCTGACTCGCGTGCGTATCGCGTCTGTATCGCTACAAACGCGCGTCAACGGCGCGTTTAAAAAACGTGGTGTGCGCAGGTCCTGACAGGACAAGATTTTCAGAGGTTTATGTGAAACAATCACTACGAATCCTATCCGTACGAGTTATACCTCTCTCTATCCTTTCTATAAACATTATACCCATCTATGTACTAATAATAAATAGTGTATCGTTTATTAACCAAATAGTGTTCTTACATTTCCTTTTAACTAGGTATAAATCAACTACTCCTAAAATTATTGTTATAAGGGAAACATAATTTTATATTTAAACTTGTGAAATCAACAATATGCATATGGCTACCTGCATCTAACCACGTTATGCTTAGGATAGCTACATGAATATTTCGTCAATTCAGTAATAGTTCTGAATCAATTAGTTCAGGCTTCAGACTCTGAGCGTTCCACTGGTATAAATAAACTGATAGAATAGAATACTCTTTATTATGTACACCATAATTATAAGCTGATATTAGTAGATGGTAATGTGAACACAATCCATGTATAAATAGCCTGCACAATTTACTAACAATGAACTCATTTCGGATTATCGTTTTCGTTTTAAATTATTGTAATATTATTACAATAAATGTTTTATTTAGATGTTTATCATCATCATTTTAGCCGAGAGACATCCACTGTTAGACATAGGCCTCCAAGCACCGCCACTTCGACCGGTTCTGTGCTTCCTGTGTAGATGTTTATATCTAAATATTTTTTCTTGTATAAACATGCGGTGTTGTTGCAAAAATAAAAGAAGACGACATTTATACGAGCCCTGAAAAAACCAAAAGAAAAAACGACAAGCGTATGCTTTCACACTTAAAGCAACCTTACAACATAAATCATAGAAATAAAGAAACTTCAGAACGAAGCGCCTCTAAGTTGCTTAATACTTTAGCAAGAAAACTAACTTCTGCAAAAGAATAACTGTTCAAATTTTTCGTAAAATTATGCTTAGAATACAGTATTCAGAGAAAATAAAAATAAGAAACAAAAAGACACTTTGCATAATTAACAACATAGGTACCTACAACTGGTTGTGATAAAATGAAAATATTGAAAGCAAATTAAACAACTTTTCTTTTAAAAAAATAAAAGATTTAATGATTGAACTAAAACTACAGTACAACTGTTATTGATTTCTGTTATAACGATTAATAATAAAGTAATTTTTACGATACGGCAGTGTTGCGCCCTTCCGCGAAGCTGTCTCGAGCAAAAAAGTCCCGTCACGCTTGTGTCGAACACTGAACTATGACCGATTGTTGGATCTGTCAGTTGATTTTGACAGTTCGACTAACTTCACTCAGTTGATGTTTCCTTATACGGCCTCTCCTGACATCCTGACGTCCTCGGCAGGTCTAGATGGTCCAGCTTCCTCATCATTGTAGGCTGGTGTGCTTTGTACCTCGGACATGGCTTCACCATCTGTTAAAGGCATGGTCTCATCCGATTGGTCTGCACCTGAAATTTACGTCTACTATAAATACACAGCTAGGACTAACACCTAGTATTAGAAAGGAAGGAAGGCAAGGAAAGGTAAAGAAACCCCCAGGAAAAGAGTGGAAGTTATTTATAATCCATATAAGATTACAAACAATCAGCCACTATTAGGTTCACACAAGGATAGACATATTACACAAGGTCTAGTATTCACACAAGACTAGACATATCACACAAGGTCTAGTATTCACACAAGACTAGACATATAACACAAGGTGTAGTATTCACACAAGACTAGACATATCACACAAGGTCTAGTATTCACACAATACTAGACATATCACACAAGGTCTAGTATTCACACAATACTAGACATATCACACAAGGTCTAGTATTCACAAGGCTGAAGGCAACAATACCTTTCAGACATTCAAGGGCTACTCACACGCAAAGAAGGCAGCACATTCATCTGGAGTCCATTCACCCTTCCAAGGTACCATGAACTGCGCCGCGGCATAGGTTACCTTGCCATAGGCTCCAGCAATAAGCTTCAATTCGTATCGGCCATTCTCCAATACTCTTGTCACCTTATAAGGACCGCGCATTCCGGAATCCAATTTCCCTTTGGACTGCGCGTACTTAATTACAAAAGCAAGATCATCTTTTTGAAAAACATGAGGCGGTTGGCGCATTTTGTTGACATACTTGTCTTGGCGACTCTGATTATCCTTGAGACGTTCAGCTGCCCTCTGCCGGTCGAGTTCTCGCAAGGATCGACGATCACTATCAGAACATTCTATAGTGACATCACGGACCAGGGTTTGTATTACGGGAGTTGTACCTTCAATACCGATCAACAAATTTAACGGAGATGCTTGAGTGGTCTTTTGTTTTGTGACGTTCAGTATAAGCTGCAAACGCCATAACTGTTCGGACCACTTACTTTTCTTATTATTAGTCTCGACGCGTAACATGTTAAGAAGAGTGCGTACATATCTCTCCACCTGACCATTCGCGTGATGCATCTCAGGAGTTATGTAATGTATAGTGCATCCTAAATCATTAATCCATTTAACGAAATTTGTGGCTTCGAACATACGACCTCGATCGGTAACTATAAGGTGTGGAGTGCCAAACAAAGAAACAGCGTTCTTAAATGCTTTCTTTAATTCGTCATGGTCCTGTCTATAAAGTGGATACGTTAAACAGTACTTGGAAAAAGCGTCAACCAATACTAAAATATGTTTATAGCCATTGGACTCCGGTAAAGGACCCAGGACATCGGCATGAAGGGTATGAAAAGCAACATCTGGCTTAGTCCATGACGTAATGGGCTGTAACGGTGCTCGAGGAATCCGTTTGTTTGCTATGCAAGTTAAACAGTGTCCTATGTACTTTTTTACGAAAGCATGAAGACCAGGGAACCAAAAGTGATTTAAGATCAATCCAATAGTTTTGTCTACCCCTATATGACAGTGCTCATCATGAAAGATTCTAAGTAAACTTAATCTGTGACCTTTCGGTATAAAACAAAGTAACCGTGATTGCTCACCTACAGGTGTATAACGATAGTAAAGAATCTCATTGTTTTTAACGTAATGACTAGCATCTAACTGTCCTTCTTCCAACTGTCTTAACAATTTTTGCGTTTCGTCATCACCTAATTGTGCAACTTGAGCCCAATTTCGCGGCCTATCTATGTTATTTACAACGCGGATGGGGTTGCGACTAAGATAATCCGCATGTGGCAGTAAAACACCTTTTCTATAGACAATTGTAAACGTGAAATCTTGTAGGTACACCCACCACCTCGCTACACGAGGTAGTAGGTCCTTTTTATTTTGTGTAGCCTTTAACGCGTTACAATCTGTAATTACTTTAAACTCTATACCTATAAGGTAATGCCGAAAGTGACGTAAAGCTTTGACTACCGCCAATGTTTCTAGTTCATAGGAATGGTATCGCACCTCTGCCCCATGTGTGACCTGACTATAATAAGCAACAACTGATTTACGACTATCCATACCTATCTGAAGCAATACTGCGCCATAGCCTCGACAGCTGGCATCAGTATGGACCTCTGTCTCTAAATCAGGATCAAAGATAGCAAGAATAGGTTCACTCGTCAAACACTTAATAACTCCATCACGAGCTTGGTCTTGTTCTTCACCCCACTTAAAATCTACGTCTTTCTTAGTCAAACGCGCAATACATGAAGTTTTGAGAGCATAATTTTCGATGTACTTTCGAAAGTACCCCGCTAATCCTAAAAATTGTCTGACTTGACGGACATTTTCGGGCTTTGGAGAATTGACCAACGCAGTGATTTTAGACTTAGAAGGATGTACTTTACCGTTGCTGATTACTCGACCAAGATACTCTATTTCAGTACTCAAAAATGAACACTTTTTCATGTTTAATGAAAACCCAGCGTCTGATAACGTACGCAAAACATCACGCAAAATCTGTAGTCCTTCATCAACGCTATTACTGACCAATAAAACATCATCTATGTAAACCATCACCGTGCCATTGTTTATGAATGAACGAAGTGTGTTGCTGATAATCCGCTGGAAGACAACTGGCGCATTAGCAAGTCCAAAGGGCATTTTCATATATTCATAATGCCCTTCGGGCGTAACAAAACCAGTCAAGGGAATCGACGCATCATCAAGACAAATTTGATGGAACCCTGATGCCATATCATATATCATTTGCCCTTACCTAACCGATCTATATGGTCCTCGATCAATGGTAGGGGGTACCTGTCTTTAACAGTGATTCTGTTTAAGGCACGAAAATCAACGCATAGTCGATCCGTTCCGTCTTTCTTTTTAATTAATAGTATAGGACTCGCGTACGCAGATTCGGATTCACGAATTATTCCTTTAGCTAAAAGGTCGTTAATTATTTCACGTACCCTCAACTTCTCATTAAAAGACAACTTGTACGGCCTATAATACACGGGCGCATCACTGTTCAAACGAATGTGCATACTACCGGTTGTCACGGTTGAGGTAGCAGTCCCAGTTATCATAAATTTAGAAAATTCATTTAATATTTCGACAAGTTTTTCCTTATTGTCGACATCAAGCGACGTCTGGATAGGATGCTCATTCGATTTGATAGCCGAGACTTTTGCAGGGACAGCACTAAAAGTTAGACGCTGGTAATCCTTTGTGCGTACATACATTACGCCCTCGCGATTAAGGACGTCTGTACCTATTATGATAGGTGCGTTCATACTTTCACTGGGTACAATCAATAGGTCGACTTCAAGTGTAATTTCTTTAAACTCAATAGTAAGTGTCACATACGAAAACACCCGAGTGATAGTATTTCCAACACCTTTTAACTCTCGATAAGTGGTTTTTGTAGCGCACGACAAATGATTTACCACAGAGGATGAAATAAGAGAAACATCTAAAGCTCCGCTATCAATCAGGATGTCAATGGGTATCCCTTGGATTACTCCAACTATAACATCTTTGCAATTATTAATGTCAGGTAGGGAACAAAAATTAACGTTGCTTTTTCTATTATCAGAACGTTGTTTGGCGAAACAATCGTTAATATGGTGCCCAGTTTTCTTACAATACGCGCAAACAATTTTCGTTCCCGACTTCACATCACTGTTAGCTGTATTTGTACTTGATGGTTTTTGTTTAGCATGACAGTTAATTTGTTTATGTCCGGTTTGTCCACATGAAAAGCATTTTAATGGAGTCTTGTGAACGGGACGTTTGGCAAAACTTGGTTTCACAACCTCCTTAGATGCTGCAGCGTCACGATTTAAACGTTTTTCAAGCTTACTCTCAACAGGTTTTACAAAAGAAGAAAAATAATTAACTAACTCGCATGGCTTAAGGTTCTCATTCGTAGCTGCCGCTTTAATGTTGGGTTCATTGATACCACGTATAATAATAGCACTAATAAGTTCGTTACTCAAACCTTTAACTATCTGTAACCGTAATAAAGACCGACGTACATACTCCGCATACGTAGTAAAACTATCAGAATTGGTACTCATGACCTCATACAGAATGTTCGCCACATCAATCTTTTTCACGCACAATGATTTAAAATCTTGTTTAAAATTACTCCAAGACCGGTCTGTCGTAACCCAATCATCTAACCAAGACTTTGCGTCGCCTTTAAGACAGTGACCGATACGCGACAAGCATTCAGCATCATTCCACTTATTTAGAATTTGCGCTCGATCTACCTCATCAAACCACGCATCAACATCGTGTATATTAGGGTCAAAATTTGACACATAAAAATCACGTGTACTACCACCGTATTTCATAGATTGAATAGCTTTCACAATTTTTTCCGTTGAATCGTGATTTGTTGACGGTACTTCGACATTAGGCGACATAGCTACCGACGACCTATCTTCTAACGCATTTAACCGGGCCACGATTGTTTTTAACGACTCACGTAATCCCGAATCACTCCTAGATCGTGGACTGCACGTCGAACGGTTGCGATGCCGACGTTTTGAAACTTTGCGACTCCTAGAACGCGAACGACTGTGCGAACCACTATGAGAACGATTTCGTTTTCCCATTATTGCGACACAACACGATAATGCACAGCAATCAACAAAATATTACACCAGAAATCAATAACGCAATAAATATTTAAAACCAAATGTGGGTAGTTATCCCACTTCTGATGAAAGCAAATTAAACAACTTTTCTTTTAAAAAAATAAAAGATTTAATAATTGAACTAAAACTACAGTACAACTGTTATTGATTTCTGTTATAACGATTAATAATAAAGTAATTTTTACGATACGGCAGTGTTGCGCCCTTCCGCGAAGCTGTCTCGAGCAAAAAAGTCCCGTCACGCTTGTGTCGAACACTGAACTATGACCGATTGTTGGATCTGTCAGTTGATTTTGACAGTTCGACTAACTTCACTCAGTTGATGTTTCCTTATAATATAATATTGTTTATTGGTAATTCGAACGCACACAACATAAATGAACGTGGGTACCTAGGTACCTACCCGGTGCGATTTAATCACGTTTGTTCACACAAGTCAACATTTTCCGTTGGCATGAAACGAACCCAAACTACCTATAACAGGGATGGCGAACCTCTATACACCTACGTGCCATTTTTTCCAAATAAATATTTCATGCGGCCATGACGTGCCAAAAAACCATTATGGCTTGGTGATTATTGGAAAAAACCTGTATACTTTCGTATTATTATTATAATTTTGAATCTCTCTTGACATTTCCTGGGACCCTGGGGTCCCAGATCTTTGGAAGGCGTACGAGGAGCCGCAACAACAACTCGCAGAGGCCCGTTAGACGTTTTTAATTAATTGAGACACCAAATGACTCTGTTCGTGTCCTGTTCGCACTATGCAAGTTCACCCAAGGACAACCCCCCGGCGGTGAAGGACTCGGGCGGGGAAGGTTAACAGTTTTATATTTATTTAATGAAATGACAAATTAGTGCGACTTTTGCTGCTGCAATCTAGATGACTTAGGTATCTTAATTTCTGAAATGATGCCGTGCCCAAATTATTTTGTTACGTGCCACCAGTGGCACGCGTGCCGTTGGTTCGCCACCCCTGACCTATAACATACTCGGTAGTTTTAAATTATTTTATTTTTGTACCTACCTACTCCTTTTTCATTTATTTAAATTTTTTATTATTGGTTCTCCAATCGGGCAATAGCTAGGTACATACCAAGGTAAACTTAAAGAAACACATTATATGACCTAAAATATTGAACACAGCATGCACAATGGTGCCGATTCCCTAGTTCACAAACTGTAAATTTAAGTTCAGTATCATCATCAGCATCACCATCTCTTTCTTCCTATTTCATTATGAAAAGGAGACAGAAGAAAAATTTTACTTTAGTCCTGTCAAATTAATCAGCGCCTGACACTACTCAATACAAGTTTAGACGTGATTAAAAACTAAAATTACGTCAATTTACGTCAGGCGCTGATTAATTTGACAGGACTAAATTAAACTTATCTTCTGTCCTTTTCTTAATGAAATAAAAAGAAAAAGATGCACAGAACTAATAGTGAACTTAAATTTAATTTAGTTTGTGAACAACAGAATCGGCACCAACATAATGAGATACTTTAAATTACAAATAGCTACTCCTATGCATAAAATGTGCTTAGCCTAACTTGAAAACAGGTACTCTAACCTAGCTCAGCCGATCTTTTCTGTAAAAACCTCACCGTGAAAACTTAGGTAAAGTGAGCTTGAAGTGACCTGTCATTCCAGCTGATGCTAGGGACTAACACTATTGAAAGCGTTTTTTTTTTTGTTTGCCTATTCTATCCCACTGCTGGGCGAAGGCCTCCCCCAAATCCTTCCAGGAACTATTTTCCCGCGCCACCTCGAACCAGCCCTTGCGGCACGCTTCCAGGTCATCTCGTCATCTCTTTCTGGGAAGGCCTTGGCGGCACCGTCCATCTTCAGGCGCCCATTGTTGACAGTTTACTTCACCTAAATGATCACGGTGAGATTTTCATAGAATAGATCAACTGCAGGAGTCAGGATTTCACATTTTTTGTATCTTATGTTTATGCCAATACCTTTTCTTATTGTTAGAAAATAATAATACGAAAAGTTTCCTTTGTATTTTGATCAAGAGACATTTTGATATTGGCCATTCTACATCGATATTTAATTTTGTAGCCGTAGGAATTTCCGGCTAACTGAACTGGTAGATATACAAATATCAGTCGGTCATATCCACACGGAAACAGTGTAATAGGCCCATAAAAACGTAAATGCCTGTTGTGTCTACATCCTACTCTGGGTATACCTACTATGATTCGTTAGCCCTCCAATATTTATAGCAGCACACTTATATCTACTCTATTAGGCGTAAATTCCATTGGAAGCGAGAACCCATAGATTTTTTCTATTTGTGCGTATAGTATGTGCACGTGACGTGGCCGGCCTCCGACATCATCAGGAATTCCGGCACAGAATTCGAGATGAGTTCCGGTTTTTGGAAGCACAAAAATATATTTCATTTATAGAAGCGCATCGCATCCGTGGCGGTTGTTTTTCTTCAGTGTCTGCCCCAGTTCCATCTGGCGGTCGCTGGCTGAGATTATTCACGTCAGGGAGAAAATTCTTTACGCGGTGTGGTACTACATTTTTAAGCGTTATGCAATTAGGTAACTATACAAACAACCGGCACGACCAAACGTATTTACGTGAACAGACTGCTTGGCCGGAATCACGGATCATAAATTACGGGGCTTATACCGTATGCTATTCAGCAGCCAAGCGCTCGAAACACGAATAAAATCATTCACCGTATGAATATTACAGATACTCCTACTTCTGGTGAAGTCTGTATAATAATAATGAGTTTCCACGAAAATACCATGTAATTAAATAATGATTTAACGATATTCTTCCGACGTAACCGCAATTTTTTCTTAGTATCCTACTTATTGGAACGAATATCTTTACCAACAATTTTTAAACGTGACGTAATTCGATTTTTAATTCATTTTTATATCGGGTTTTTCGTACCAACAGTTTAATGTTTGTCAAAATTATTTTGGCAGATTTATTCGGTGCGGCCCTTCACTTAAATATTAGATAATAGGCAGCTCAACTACCTAAAAGTTGAGGCCGTAAAAGGCCATTATTTACAGAGTAAAAAAATGGCCACTTCGATGAAAATTTCACCATAATCACAATTTTGTTCAATAAACTTAAGTCACCACCGTAGAAATTAAGAATATATTGTAATTCCTTTATTAAACCTGTTCCAGCAATTCGAGCTTTCTTGCAACCTGCCTGCTGGCCCGACATAATTGGCGAAGGCCATTATTTACAGAGTAAAAAAATGGCCACTTCGATGAAAATTTCACCATAATCACAATTTTGTTCAATAAACTAGTTTATGTAAAAGACATGAAGTGCTGTATTGAACTAAATCTTATTGTATCGTTATTTCCTTTCAGCCATTCTTCCCGCTACTTTAGCCGACTCTAACATAGTTGCGAAAAGACTAAACAGATGGTGATTCTTCCCGTCATTTTATCGGTGTTGTCAGTTCAACGTATATAATGTTTTTCTATGTAATAAATAATTCTTTATTTTTCTATATAATAATTCCTAGTTTTTTTTTTAAACCTGAAAGTGACCACTATTGGCTGGAACCAAGCTCTATCTTCCGCCACGTCTATAGGCGGATTTGTTGCTTAAATCCATCTGTCACCGACGCAGTACACATTCGTGTGGTATACAAATTTCTTCAGTTTTCCCTACCTCAATGCAATGCCATCGCAACAATAGTTCAATAACTTCTCAAACTAATTCCATCGATCGAACATAGCCTCACGTCTTTCCACGTATAGCCTACTTAAAGACATTCATTTCTCTTGAAGCCGTGTCAAACGACGTAATATAAGGACCAATATAAACCCCGCTTACGGCTTAGTTTGTACGATATCAGGAGGCAACCTGTTCGACACGACGCTGTTGATTGTCTGTTCACGAACGATTAAACTTTAACTTGTGAATTAGGGTGAACTATTATAACTAGATCATTTTAAATATTTAGTGACAGGCCATTGATTTTTGATGTCACAGATATATGAGACATATACTTTCTACTCATCGTCTTCATATCAGGCCTTTTAGGAAATCATCAAATGACCCCTCCCGCTCTGGGTGGAGCGGAAGGGAGTGTCAGGCTCTTACTGACTAAAACCCACCCATGTTCCTTCCTTAGCCCTTTATGTTCCGGGCCAGTGGTAACCCTTTCGGACAATCCCGCTGACCCGGCAGGCTTCACTATTCTGACTGACATCACTTTGCGGCGCGCGTGGAACACGTACGCGCCGTCCGGCACGGGCCTGCGGTGCTATTCTGTAAAAATCTCACCGTGAAAACTTAGGTGAAATGAACGTGGAGTGAGCTGTCAATAGTGTCAATTCCTAGCCAAACAAACTCACTTCACCTAAGTTTTCACGGTGAGATTTTTACAGAATCGACTGGCTGGTCCTGATCGGACGGTGAGCTACCCATTATTTTCCGTCCGCAGGCCCGCGCCTACGGTGACCGGGAGTCATCACGCGGCTCCTGACGCCCGGAGCGTCTCCCGCGGCGGCTGCGACGTGAGGCTCTGTCCCTCAACCATCCCTCCACCTCCTTCGCTAGCTTAACTGCTTCGCAGAAGGAGGTGTCTGCCTCCCACTCCCTCTCGCTCCGGACCATGGCTTGAACCAGGGCCGGACGGCCGCGAGAGGTCGCCGCCGCTGCCGATCGCCTCTACGAGGACACGGCGGTGCTCCGCCCAAGCGGGGCAGACCTCCACCGTATGCTCCACCGTGTCCTCTGGGCGATCCTGAAAATGGCTACACCCGGGCGTTTTCCTCCCGCCTGATGATGTGAAGGAACCTCCCACCGTATGCTCCACCGTATCCTCTGGGCGATCCTGAAAATGGTTACACCCGGGCGTTTTCCTCCCGCCTGATGATGTGCAGGAACCTCCCGAAACATCCGTGTCCGGTGAGGACCTGCGTCAAGCGGTAGATGAGGACGCTGTGACGCCTCTCTAGCCACTCCTCAAAGAGGGGTCTTATCGCCACTGTCGTGGCGTGCCGTGGTTGCGACAATCGCTCTTTCCATGCCACCATGAGATCGTGCCGGAGGTCCATCCGCTCCGCCGCGATTTGCCGCGGAAGCGGTTTTCCCCCGGCGTAGTGCATACGCGCGCCACTTAAACAGACGCGCGAGGAATATTCACATCAGACCTTACGAATTTACTATATGTATTATAGTTTAGATGAACTTGGGATGGCCATTGAACGATAACAGTTAACGATCAATGTGCCTAGAACATAGCTTTGCAGATGTATTGGTGAGTGCTGTTGTTATTAGCATAATTATTATTATGGTAGGTACTTAAGGGTGAAGCGCTAAGGTAGCCTGCAAAATTCAATTATTCTTACGTTTTTTGCAATTTGTTCATCAGTATTAAGTTGTACGTCGATCAAAATATGAATCGCGGCCGTAACAAATATGTATTTACAGAATCATAATCATTAAAATCACTAATACAACTTGTTAGGTTAGTATAATCCCAAAATGTCAAGATTTCATGAAATAGTCATTCTGCGGGATTACTTGGTCTTAGAAAGTTGTGTTGATGACTTCAATGACTTTTATAATTCTGTAAATACATATTTGTTACGGCCGCGAATCATATATTAATCAACGTACAACTTAATACTGACCAGCAAATTGCAAAAAACATAAAAAATATTGAATTTCGAGGGCTACCCTGGCGCTTTCGCCTTAAAGGAAGATGTTGCTACCCCATTATCTTGAGATAATACCTTAGTCGGATGTTTATCAAAAATCAACCTACAAACTTTATAATATAAATTTCCAACGTGACGTGACGATATTATCGTGGACGTCCGCGTCCATCTAACGCTATCACGATAACACAGAGAAGTAAAATGTATGTAAATATTCGAAGACGCATTCAAATGTCTATCCACGATAACGTTATAACGTGCACGTACATATTTCCGTACATTTTATGGACGCGGACGTCAACGTCCATGATAATATTGTCGCGTTAGAAATTATAAAAGCGCACATTGGGTAATACAAAATGGATCAACCTCTTGCATGGGCAGACGTCATATCTGACTTTTTTTTTTCTGGATGGGAAATCATCAAATGACTACTCCCGCTCTGGTTGGAGCGGAAGGGAGTGTCAGACTCTTACTGACTAAAACCCACCCGTGTTCCTTCCTTCGCCCTTTATGTTCCGGGCCAGCGGTAACCCTTTCGGACAATCCCGCTGATCCGGCAGGCTTCGGCCCTTGCGGGCCCCTTCCCTTGATGCTGATATCTCTTTGAGGCGCGCGTGGAACACGTACGCGCCGTCCGGCACGGGCCTGGTCCTGATCGGACGGTGAGCTACCCATTACTCTCCGCCCGCAGGCCCGCGCCTACGGTAGCCGGGAGTCGTCGCGCGGCTCCCGACGCCTGGAGCGCCTCCCGCGGCGGCTGGGAAGGGAGGCTCTCTCCCTCAGCCGTCCCGCGGCCTCCTTCGCTAGCATGACTGCTTCGCAGAAGGAGGCGACTGCCCCCCACTCTCTCTCGCCCCGGACCATGGCTTGAACCAGGCCTGGACGCGAGAGGTCGCCGCCGCTGCCGATCGCCTCTACGAGGACCCGGTGGTGCTCCGCCCAAGCGGGGCAGACCTCCACCGTATGCTCCACCGTGTCCTCTGGGCGATCCTGGCAATGGTGACACCCGGGCGTTTCCTCCCGCCTGATTATGTGCAGGAACCTCCCGAAACTTCCGTGTCCGGTTAGGACCTGAGTCAGGCGGTAGGTGAGGGCGCCGTGACGCCTCTCCAGCCACTCCTCAAAGAGGGGTCTTACCGCCGCTATCGTGGCGTGCCCTCATATCTGACACTTCACAGGAAGGATTACCTCACTTACGCAGAGATCAGACACTACCCATTTGAGCCGCATGCTTAGTTAGACTGTAAGCCGACCCAGACTTAATCGGTTGAGAGCTTAGTCGTAAATTCTTTTTACGGTCAAATTGATAACATCGCATTTACTAGGACTTTCCGAATAACAATTTTGGTTCGATCTGTCTTCTATATTTTGTTGGGATCAAAACAATTAGTTAACCTTTACTTAGTAATTATCTTTGCTCAAATACATAATTTTTTTACCTGGGCCCTAAATTCACTATCCCTTTTAACAATTCCTTACTCGAAACCACGTCAATCCATAGCAATTCCCGTCAATCACGCGTTCATTTCGCGCGGTTTCGTTCATTGTGTGTCATAGAGAATAAAGGCTCCTACAAACAGGCGCGACACGTGGTACTATCGCGCGACACAAAGGCACCGGTCGTTGCGCGACTTGCGGTGCCTTTTAAGTCGCGCGTGATATTATCGCGTGTCGCGCCTGTTTGAAGGAGCCTTAAGGCCCCTGAAGATTTAGCATTTCTGAAATGTAATAGGGTTTTTTTTTATCTCTTATGACACGTGGTTGTCATTTCCACGTGAATGACATAAATTGGCGATTATTTTTAACTACCCTCCTCACCGTAAGCCGTTTAAGATTAAAAGAGTTAACATAACTTAGGTATGCAAACAGCCAAGTACGTGACTGTTTGCATACCTAAGTTATGTACACAAGAATAAATCTTCACAATACGAATAAGAAAGAACAAGGAACAAAAAATCTGCTCTCCTGGAACAGAACCTAATTAATAGTTAGGAGTGGTTTCGAAGTATATTGAACTCGTTTATTTATGCTCAAGGGCCATTAAACAGCTTAAGTTAGTTTCAAGTAGATACGAAGGTAAGTTGAATATTTAAAAAAGTAATTTGGAAAGCTAAAGGTTTTTTTACGGTTTTTGAGATAAGTATTTAGATAAGACATCTATTCCTCTTAATTGGATTTAGTGAACCGGTTAGGTAGGGATTATCCAGCCCGGGAAAAGAAAGTGAGTAACTACGGTACACACGCTGGGGGCAAGGTAGTGTCCCTCCCTGCCAAAACAAACGAAAAACAAAGTAGTGAGGTAAGTACTAACTACCTATTCTCGAAGCGTTTCATCGTATTTTCAAACCCTCATAGCTTCGGCCTGGATAATGCTGAAATTCTCAGAGTAAGGTATGGTTAGCATATTTATCTATAAATAAAACACACTAAGTGTCACTTGTCTAACTTTTATATTTTAGATTTTATGAATACCTAAAATACATACGTCACTGACTCACTCACTCATCCATACCTCTTAAGCCTTTTGACCGCCACACGTCAAAAAATCAAAAAGGTGCCCTCGGCGTCAAAGTCTGTCATGTAGTCATACATTTTGGTTTGTCATCTATACATGACTGTGGCGGTCAAAAGGTTAAGGACACTTCCCGAAGTCTTAAGAAACTGAAATTTGGTATGCAGACCAGGATTTGTACACAAACAACAACAACAAAAAATAAGAAATTTATACCCTCCAACGTCTCCTAGCCTTTGAAGGGGTTCAAGGGCAAGGCGACTCACATAACGCTCTCACTGCTAAAATCTATACTTAATATTATAAAGCTGAAGAGTTTGTTTGTTTGTTTGGTTGAACGCGCTAATCTCTGGAACTACTAGTCGGATTTGAAAAATTCTTTTTGCATTTGATAGCCCAATTCTTGAGGAAGGCTATAGGCTATTTAACATCACGCTATGACCTTAAGAAGCCGAGCAAAAAGAAAAAAAGTCAGAAAGAACACTAAGCAAAAACGAAGTGATAGCGCGGGCAGGCGATGCGATGCGACGGAGTGGGTCGGAGTAACAAGAAATTTCACGCGGACGAAGTCGCGGGCAGAAGCTAGTGTCATCATAAATGCGAAGGCAATTCTCGTAATTTTAAGAACGTTCACAGTCTGATCTGTCTCAATCTGACAAAAATACCTGTAATTTCCCAACATTTCTTACGTTGATTGTCGCTGAGATGAGATTGCTACTGGATTTACAACTTTTTAAATAACGGGAGATGGTCTCTTGATATAATGTAGAACTAAGCCCCTAACTGTATAAAACTTAGATACATCTTATTATTTTTATTTATTTATCCTCCTACTGGTACGCCATCTTGATCAAAATGTACGGCTTGACCGTATTCATATTCATTCCGCTCCACATATCCCAACTTGTTGATAGATTGAATAAGGGTCCTTCCCCATTTTAGGGAGATAAAGGAGGTCATTACCAACAAAAAATCTTTCTACAGCATGGCCATAATTCAATTGCCCTAAAAGTTATGAATATTTTTGTATAACGAGTAATTAAACTAATTCGAAAAATAAAATGATCTAAAACAAAGAAACAAACGGTGTTGTATTATTACTAGATAATATATCAGCACTACAATAGTACATTATGATATAAGTGCGGTAAGTTGAAAATTACAGCCGAGGCGATATTGCTTGCCCGAGCCGTAGGCGAGGGCTAAAAGAAAGCAGAGGCTGTAATTTTCAAAGCGCACGTATGTCATACGACGTTTTATAACATATTTGCGAGGAAATAAATAAAACTCGGACTGAACTTGCATATTTGCTTGTTTTCCATATGATGAAATTTTGATACGCTTGTATCTATCCGTCGATTTTTCGGGCAAGAGGCTTAGAGTAGCCTTTTTCGCTGCCTTTGAGACTTCTGGCGGTGTGGAATTAATAAATTCATCATTACTTGACGACATTTTCAAATAAAAAAAGTACAGCGAAAAGAAAAAGCGCGCGGTATAATTTTTACTTCTTAACAGATAAGCGATGCGCGCGCGTTCACGCTTTTTTTTTCAGGCATAGGCACAAAACAGCCAGTATTATTAATTAAGTAAATTAATATTTTTGTTTTTGTTACAGATATTAATGGTTGTAATTTATTGTCAAAATTAATTAAATTAAAGAATTAAATGTTTATTTATTATATTTTATCTCCCAAAGTTAATTTTATTCATAAAATGTTGACTACTTTTCTGCAATAAAAACTCTTTGCTAAGATTTAAAAAAGTACCGTTCGTTTTGACGGAGAATCTTGATAAACCGTGCGATTTACATTACATTACCGCACAAGTGCGTAATGAGATACATTACGATATTGAAATTGGTGAAATAAGAGGCCCTTTACTAGCAAATATGTTATAAAAGTTCTTTTGCGGCTCTGGGTACCTACCAATTTTGAGAGCAATTAATTTTTTTCCAAAAATTTTGAAGCATCACCAAAAAAATTTTTCTCACTTTAAACCGTTGGAAATGACCTCCTTCATCTTCCTATTTCGTTTGATCCACGACTTTTTGACCACCCTGTATACAGGCACGCAGAACATTAATAAGTCACTAAAGGTTGTTTCATTTAATTTTATTCCATTTATTTAGCATTTGATTGCTTCGTTGCTCTACTGGTAGCAAGGGCTATTGCTGAACATGAAGTCCAGGGTTCGATTCCCAGGCCAGGACAGTGTTATTGGGTTTTTCCGTCTGCCTAATCCCCCATAAAACAAAATAACGCCTAAACTCCCCGTATAGGCGTTATGTTGTGTTATGAATCATATCAATGTTATTACTTAGAGAACATTCATCACTAGATATTAATCCTGTCACAACCCTTGTCGGTAGGGGCCACAAAATGTTGTTTTGATGCGAACCATCTGCTACCATAACCGCTGATTGTTCATTACGCACGGCTGTTTTAAGTAATTAATACTGAAAAAGTAGGGACTCATTTAACATTAAGATCTAAAGACCAATTCCGGTAATTAAAAACGTTCAAAATGTAGTCGCAATGTCATATCAGTGGCAAAAACTTTCCTTCTGCGAAGCAGTCATGCTAGCGAAGGAGGCGGCGGGATGGCTGAGGGAGAGAGCCTCCCGTCCCAGCCGCCGCGGGAGACGCTCCGGGCGTCGGGAGCCGCGCGACGACTCCCGGCCACCGTAGGTGCGTGTTCCACGCGCGCCTCAAAGAGATCAGCTCATACGGAGGGGCCCGTCAGGGCCGAAGCCTGCCGGGTCAGCGGGATTGTCCGAAAGGGTTACCGCTGGCTCGGAACATAAAGGGCTGAGGAAGGAACACTAGTGGGTTTTAGTCAGTAAAAGTCTGACACTCCCTTCCGCTCCACCCAGAGCGGGTGGCGTGGCACCTGGTGACGTGATAATAGTTAAAAAAAAAACCGATGTTAATTGCAATCAACAACAACAACACCAACATATCTAGTTTTTGTTACTCGCCCAAAAAAAAAAAAACAAAAGATGTGAAACACAGAATTCTGTAACCCCATTAGTAAACTTGTTTGAAGAAATCAATTTTCGAGGTGTAGTTAACTAAGTTTGCGATAACATTATTCCAAGTTTACCTATTAGTACATAAGGTGTTATTGTAAGATTTGGGTTTGACGTAAGATTAGAAGTTCGTAACAACAGTGATTAACTTTGTTGAGCTGTAGCCTAATTGCGTAACATACTCACTATCTCAATCCCTTTGATGTTGTTATGCAGACGACTTGTTTATACATTATGAAGCAATGGATTACCTATATCATCATTATCATCTGCCTGACCTTTTGTCAACTACGTTGAGATCGGCTTCTAGTCTAACTGAATGCAGCTGAATACCAATATTTAACATGGAGCGACTGCCTATCTACCCAGTAACTGGGCTGTGGAGGTCAGATAGACAGTCGACTGGGAGCCCCTTGGAAAGACTGATTGCTCGAGCTTCTGACTACCCATAACGACTGTCTACAAATGACACACTTCAACATAAAGGGGATTGTGACTTTTAATGAGTTAAGCAATTGGGGTTCAATTCACGTTTTAAATACACTCAGTGGCACAGAATGAGGCCCAAACATAAACAATACTATAGATAACAGCCGAAAAACATTTCTGCTTCCAGAATTAAAAAAATACTTAAGTCGCTCAAGCTATATTGCTTCGGAATCAAGGGCAAACGCAGCGAGAAATCGCTGTAACTTTAAATGTATCTCTCAGGTACGCATTAACCAGTTACGATCAGACTGGTCTGTACACTTGGAGACCAGAAAGTGGCAGTAAATCCGCCACTTCCTGGTGCACTGCAGCTCAGGAACACCGATTTATTGCTCTCGCATTTTTACGAAATCGGTTCCTTACTGCAGTCGAGATACGCACCTTCAAGCTGCCACAGGAGTCACGTAAATCAGCAGACAAGTAGAAGCAGAATAGAGGAACGGGATCTGCGTGTACAAAGACCAGCTCGTGGTCCAGAACTCCTCCGGTATCACTGTGTAGCTCAACTTTATTACATTTTTTCGGAATTAATCATTTAAAATTAGGGATCTGACCATCCTCGAAGTTTTATAAAACAAAAAACATGTCCCACGTGTTTCTTTTTGGCAATAAACTACATAATACGCTTGAGCCAAATTCCGTGCCGCTGAATGCAGTACGAATGGATCGATTTTCATTGAGACAGTTCTAAGTAGGTACATATTTGTTGTAATCTACCTCGGAAACCACGTAAAGCCGTTGGTCCCGGCTGTCATTCGTGGAACTTTGACAGTCATTACGGGTAGTCAGAAGCCCGAAAGTCTGACGTTCCAGTCTTACCAAGGGGTATCGCATTAAGGCTCCTACAAACAGGCGCGACACTCGTTGCGCGATTTGCGGTGCCTTTGTGTCACACGCGATTTTATCGCTTGTCGTGCCTGTTTGAAGGAGCCTTAACCCAGTAAGTGGTGGTCAGATAAGCAGTCGCTCCATGTAAAATACTGGTATTCAGCTGTATCCGGTTAGACTGGAAGCTGACCCCAATATAGTTGAGAAAAGGCTAGGCAGATGATGAAAGTATCTGGCCGCGAGAGCATGAGACAAAGCTTAGTAGGAATTCGGAGTTTCCGAGTTTTCCTGCACACGCACACAGATGTTACCTACTTAGGCAACATGTGTGTCAGCAATCTGTCATAGACGCTGATCCGTAGGTCCGTTTTTTCGGATTTTCTAAAATAGGTATATAGAGGTATAATTAACAGGGTGTAAAGTTCACTCAACCTCCATAGAAAAGGGAGGATCCTCGACCAGACGGGTACGTGTTGTGTCTGGCGGGCAACTGCCCGGTGATGCATGTCGGGCCGTTGTATCTATGCTAGTTGCGCGGTAAACTCTGCTTGCACGATGCAGGATTTTGCGTGACGTCATTATGACGCGTTGTTCACATGTGGCGTTGTAGATACCGCTACGGGTACATTCTACATACCTGTTACTTTTTCTATTGTCTATATTTGTGACTATAATTTTATTACTTAAAAGATTGAACCTCTTTTTATTATGCTAAACTAGCCTCTCAAACCGTGCAGTCGTCGTTTCAAGTTGGTTAAATCAAAGACAAAGCTCCTAGGCCCACATCAAAAGAGCCGGGGATCCATATTTTCTCCTGAAAAAGTCACTTTAATAGAAATCGAAATAAGTCAAGGAAAATAAATATGTATCATCATTTTCCTGACCTCATTCCAATTTATTTGGCGTCGGTTGTCTTTTTCTTCCATGCCACCAAGGAAAACAATTAAACTGAATTTATTAGGTATCGCACTCGAATAATTCATTAAGTACCTACTACCAGCGCCCCGCGGTTGCACCCGCATAATTGTCGGAATATCGGAATAAAATCTATTCTATGTCTTTCCCCGAGATGTAATCTATCTCTCTGCCAAATTTTATCGAAATCCGTTCAGTGGTTTAGGCGTGAAAAGGTAACATACATACAGACAGGCAGACAGAGTTACTTTCGATTTTATAATATTAGTATGGATGGATAGGTAATGTGAAGACCATTAACCTAATATTTTTGTCGATACTTGTGTAAAAATTAAACCAAACTAAACTTCTAATCCTAGGTCCAACTCGCAAATCGCAACCGACAATCACGGATTAAAATGTGTCGGAAAAACGCTAAAGAACCCTTTGCGAAGATTACTGAAAAATGAAATTATTAAGTACTAGCTTCTGCCCGTGACTTCGTCCGCGTGAAATTTCTTGTTATTCCGACCCACCCTGTCGCATCGCATCGCCTGCCCGCGCTATTACTTCGTTTTTGCTTAGCGTTCTTTCTGACTTTTTTGTTTTTGCTCGGCTCCTAAAGGTCATAGCGTGATGTTAAACAGCCTATAGCCTTCCTCAAGAATTGGGCTATCAAATGCAAAAAGAATTTTTCAAATCTGACTGGTAGTTCCAGAGATTAGCGCGTTCAACCAAAGAAACAAACTCTTCAGCTTTATAATTATAGATTCGATTAGCTTTAATCGAATTGGCCGTCATAGTATACAATATTTTAAATTAAAACAACCGGTCAAGTGCGAGTTGGACTCAGGTACCGGTTTTTTTAGCTCCAAGTAAAATCCGTAATACCTACCTTCCTACACTATTGACATTTTGTAGATGGTAATTCCTCTACATTTCTATGTATTTATGAGGAAACTAATGTAACCTACCTACTCTAGAAGTAGGTACCCAGTTACCCACTAGAAAATTTCATCCCCAGTTTCTATTTCAGTCACGACAAAAGAGGTTTTAAGTTACGAAGTGTAGCGGATTCAACTACATATAAAATGAAATGAAAAAAGTTAGCGGGAACTGCTCAGTGCGCGCGTGTTTGCATACAACCAAGCTGGGCCTGGACTGAGTCGAGAGTGTGCACTTTGACTTCGTCGAGCAACTTGGGCCTCTTGAGAATGCAGTCTCACTCAATACCATGTTCTATTATACCCGCGTCGAGCACATAAATCCGATCTGCTCTTTTATGTCAGAGACAACGGTACCTACTTATATTTTTGGTGTTGGTGATGTTAGTACAATTTCTTTGAATTGTAATATTTGTAATGAAGGTAAGTAATTTTTTTATATTACTTAATTTCGTTTATTTTCGTTTGTTTTATAACCTAACAAAAAAAGATCTCGCACCTGAACTTTAAGATTACATTCTGTTTGTGAATGCGAATACTTAATAAAATTATAATCTGAAGCTTCGTAAATGATCCAAACTAAGGATTCATAACTTATTTTGAAAATCTAGCATTCACATTTTATTTTAATTTCTTCGTTAATTACAAAACAAAACAATTAGAAAGAAAAATTAAAAGAAAAGAAATGTTTATTCTGCACAAACAAAACGCACACACCAAAAAAAACGACATAAAATACACACCTTCAAGGTAGCCAAAAGCCTCGCAATGGCATGCATTGCATAAAGGCATATAAGCAGTGCCTAATTCGATAAATCACCATAAGCCTGTTACGAGGGTGACACTGAAAGTTCTTAGAAAATCAAAAACTGAACAAACTCACAAGTTATTAGTTTTTTTTATTATATCTTTTCTAAATAGTGTCCATTTACATTAATACATCGCAGTATCCGATGGAACCACTGAAAATAGCACTTTGCCCACTCGTCCTTAGGGGTCTCTTCTACGGCATTTTGAAACGCAGCCACTGCTTCCTCGGCGTCCATAAAACGTTTTCCTCGAAGTTTTTCTTTTATTTTCGGAAATAAACAAAAATTGCAAGGTGCGAGGTCGGGGCTACAGGGCGGGTGACCTAGTGAGTAATTCCACGTCTGACGTTCTTGTGGTGAAGGAGGATCCTACTGCGAGGTCGTTTCCCCCGAACTTTTTCCAAGACAAGTGGCAAACAATTATTGTTAGTGTACCACTCTGCAGTAACTGTTTTTCGATCCTCTAAAACAATTGTTGCGTAATTACCTGTCCTTCCGAAGAACGAGGCCACCATCTTTTTTCCCACGCTTCGACCTCTCTTCGCGTTAGTTGGCAACTCCTCAGAAAGAAACACCCAGACAGCAGTCTGTCTCCTAGTGTCAGGATCATGACAATAAATCCAACTTTCGTCATCTGTAAATATCTCGAACACAGCATTTGACACCAATCAACACGACGGAGTTTTTGGGCCTCTGTCAAATTGTGAGGCATCCACCGGGCACAAAGCTTCCTGACCGCTAAATGTTCATAGAGGATTTTGTGCACTTGACTCATACCGATGCCTAAGCTTGTCCGAATCTGCTGATAAGTCACTCTTTTGTCAGTCTCTGTCATACGCCGCAAAATTCTCTGTGACGCCGCACAACACTGATATCTTCAGTCGTCGCCGTAGAAAGCCGTCCATCACGCAGATAATCGGTGAGATTAATGCGACCACGTTTAAACTCATTAAATCAGTTGTAAGCAGTGGCACGAAGTGGGGCTTCATCGTGAAAGGCCAATCGAAGTCTATCATAACTTTCTTGTTGACTTAAATGACATCGAAAGTCATAAAAAATCATAGTACGAAAATTTTCTCGCGTTAAATTCATGCTGACGTGACACAGACTCTTTTAAATTTGCCGCCAAATCGTAAACAAATGAAAAATGAATAAAATACATACACAATAATATAGGCAAAGAGTTCCATTTTCAAAGTTTGAACTTATTTTTTTATTATATCGTTTACAAGTGGCCAGTTCTAAAAACTAAAAACAATCGAGTATGAATGTTAAAATCATAATTTGTATTTCGTTTGTAATTTGGCCGTGCAAAGGGTAGGATATTGAGATCGCCTATAGTGAGGTAAAAATGAAAACCAACGGCAGTAATATTTTTTAAAATTTTTCACCATAGGTGTCGTTTAAATGGTTTTCAAGGGTGCTGGAGCCAATAATAAAGTCAAAATGAAAATCCAAGATGGCGGCTGCGATTTTTTTTTTATTTTTCATCATCGGTGTCGTTTTCGTGGTTTTTAAGGGTGCTGAAGCCAATAGTGAGGTCAAAATGAACATCCAAGATGGCGGCTGCGAACATTTTTAAATTTTTGTTATGGTGTCATTTTCATGGTTTTTGAGGTTGCTGGAGCCGATGAACATCCAAGGTGGCGGCTGTAAAACTGTTTTTTGTTAATAGTTGCTTTTGTTTTATGTTTCTGATTAGTGACCGCGTCTGCCTAGACTAGACCCGGCCTAATGCCTGCCACCACCCACCCCCACCCTGCCCACCTATTGTGAAAACCTATGTACGCCACTGAAACCTCGTACTCAACAATTAAAAGTTTACAAAAATTATTTTGAAAATTATGTCTATTGCTTCACAAATTAATGGCCACACCAAGACCAAAGACTTTTGCGTAATTACTCCTCTGTGTTGCGACACTAGCAAATGACAAAAACGAACAATCAAAACAAAACAAAATTTATTATTTACCTTATTTATTACCGGATTAGGTAGGTACCCTTACTTCAAAGGATTTCTCTTTTGTACTTAATATATATATAAATTAACACGCATGATCCAATAAATTCTTAGAGAGACTTTTCCCTCATCATTTTTAAACGGTTTATTAAAAGTATGTACTTACCTATCTCATTTGTTTCTGGTTCAAATTCTTTTATATCAAGAGTCCAAACTGAATGCGTTATGTATAACGACCATGGGTATATTGTACCCATAGCTACTTCTGCTTGCTGCAGAGGCCGACCCAGAAAAAGGTGGCGAGGCGAGACGACCTGGACGAGTACCACGAGAGCTATTTCGAGATAGCGCGGATAGAGTTCCTGGAAGGATTTAGGGGAGAGTTAGGGAGGCCTTTCCCCAAAAGTAAGACAGTACGGGCTAACAAAAAAAAAATAAAAGTACTTTTACATATTTCTCTGTGGTAGTTATTTATACCGCAGGCAATGTCTACTTTTAATGTTTTTACATTCTCATGTATTTTAAAATGTATAAGTGTCGCTTAACATTTACTATTAATGTAAGACAGTCTGACCTCATTGTGATATCGTTATGCTATTTTTATGCAATAACCTTGATTTTAAAAACATTTACTGTTTCAAGCCCGACGCTGTTTGCCCGGAGTCTGGATTTGTGTAGGGTCATTCGGGGCAAAACGCCGGATTTTTTCTTATTTGTCTCCACTGAGCCGAAACTATTAAAATGTTCGGATTGTTTATTTGTGCTATCGGCTATTTATTCGGCTCCTAAAACGCAACAAGTATTCGACGATAGATCAAATGGTCTTTTATATATTAAGCTAAAATGGGGATTCGTTCGGCTGCGTACCTTTGCCCGAAATTGGGGGTGGAAGTACGCGGTAATTTGGCTAAAAGTACGCATGAAATTACAAAAATTACAAATTTGGATATAATAAAAGATCGCAAAATGGTTTACTCTTCACATACCAGCCGGCAGACGTCTTGCGACAGACTACACCTGGTACAAATGTGTCCTTGGTATTCGTCACGTTTAAAATGTTACGCCAACATTAGTGTCGTAATATCTACAAATGTATGTCTAGTGTGCGGTCTGCCTTATGCGTTAATCAATTACTTTTAAAAATATTTATCCGCACAGCTGAGCAATGCAAAATCGCAAAGTGTTTTCATGCAGAAATGTAGTGTGTGAAGACTGAATGGTCAATACAACAAAATATTTTACAGCCCTTTTTTGAAACGTTACCACGTGTTGACAACATACCAGCTTAATTTATACTACATTGATGGAAATCTCTGATCGCTAGAGAAGTTTCATAAAAAAGAGTCTGTTATTTTAGTACGTATATTGTGGTGTCTAAAGATTTCCACGCGAACGAAGTCGCGGGCAGAAGCTAGTTGCAAATATCTATGAGTTACAATTTACAATCTACGGTTCTTTCGCACTTTTAAAAGCATAACACAAAGCACAATTTGTATGTATAAATTGTAGACTTGTCGCTATAATTTTCATATTTGTAAGGTTTTTCCGTTACAATTATGTGGCTTAGAGTTTTGTGGTACGGGTGACGATATATCAAGCTATACCTGTCAAGTAAAAGCTGACTTCTCATTGTACGAAAAGCCTATACAATGCGAGGTCAGCTAAAACTGGAAATATATAGCTTGATTATGTCGCCGTGTGTACACGGACTTGTAAAATTTACAAATTAGTAAATTGTAATTTTAAAGTATTGTATATACTTGTATCGGTATTGTAAGCAGGTTCACAGGTTTACGCAAGTTGAGACAACATGGGTACATTTTGTGATAAAAATAGAAATTAACAAAAATCGATAGATGTTTTATTGTGACGTAATTTAAGAGTAGATAATAATTAAAGTTTCTATTAAAAATTTTGCGCCGGCCGTTCCGTTCCCTTAATAATATCACAAAGCTAGCAATTACCGAATAAAACCCTAATGATGAGTTGCTACGTTATGTCACGCTCAATTTCTTTTAGGTACCTACCCAAAGATAGAATCGAAAGTTAGGTATATATGTGATCATTTTTATTTAGAGGTACATAAAAGTGGGTGACGGCGGTGTGGTGACGTGACGTGACGTGTCGTAGTCGTATTTATATATTGAATTTTAAAAAATTGACAGACCACGAGGGAGAAAGTGATCAATTAAATAAGCTGGACGTTCGAGTACTAACTGACTTTTTACGATAAAAAAATAAGACCGTTGCTCGATTTTCGAACTTTGATCTTTGAACGTGTGTGTGTGGAAAATAATCATGGATTTTGATGTTTTTCGAATGAGTGTCAGGGATTGAGGTATTCAGAAAAAAGCATTCGCAGTAAATAAAAAAGCGTGTGATTTATCAATGGTAAATACATACATCAATTAAGTGTCCAATGTATATTTAATTTATACGGATAATATTATGATAATGCTGAGCTTTACTAATAAATAAGCTGATATATGAAACATAATATGGCGTCTAAAGATAACGGAATAAAGAAACGGACCAAACAAAGCGGAAAGACAAAAAAAAAATACAACCGACTTCCAAAAAAAACACTACAAAGTGAAAAATAACTTTAATTTCGGAAGTCGGTGTCGTTGGGTTCGCATTTTCTTTGTTTGCCACCGACTTCCGAAATTAATGTTATTTTTCACTTTGTAGTGTCTCTTTTGGAAGTCGGTTGGTTTTTTTTGTAAAAAAGTTTTATTTTTCACTTTCAAGTTGTAGTTACTTACCCTCACAAATTCATATAACACTACTTGCTATGTAAATATCAGTGACAGGACGTTATTATAACATCATCAATATAAACTAAGTGACAAAAATACGTATTATTGGAGCTAACTCAAAAACTGCTCATGAAAAATTAATAAAATTTATATGGGACTACCCCTGAGGCATACCCTATCCATTAAAAAAATAATTTAGATATCGCGTAACAAACATACAAAAAAAACTACATACAGTCGAATTGAGAACCTCCTCCTTTTTGAAGCTCGGTTAAAAATAATGCAACACAAAATTGTTCTATCCGGCGTTAATACCACGACCTATGGAAAATACGCAACAGCGCATTATTACACCACATACCTAAGTATAAATAGTAGATTTTACAACAAGTGCACAAAACAAACCATTTATATCCGAGACTTTTAGCAGCCCGAGCCGAAGGCGAGGGCTGATAGTAATGTCGAGGATAGAAATGGTTTTGTGGACGAGTTATAAACTCTGCTTTTCACTTCGATTGCGAGGAAATAAAACAGTAGTATAACATAACATTTATTTAATTAAAATTCAAAGTAAAATTAGAACAGTTTTGAATACTGAAGGAAATTATTTTTTTTTTAAATCTTACGACATTGATATTAGGCTGCAGACCTATACAGCCTACTATTAAATTAATTTTGTAATAATAATTTTCTTAAATCAACTAACCTACCGTACTTGAATTAAAATTTTAATATCTATTATATCTTAAAAAACACATAAGGCAAATAAATTAAAGTAAATATTATATAATAACAAATTCTATCTATGAACTTCTTATTGCATTTGGCTGTATGGCTCATTTTCTTTGCCTTAATATAATACATTTATGAGTAGATATGTTAATGCCCTTGTGCACAAAATTCGATTTTGTGCAGCCTATACCCTGCACAAAGAAGCACTTTCAGAGCATGAGAAGTGAAAATACCTTTTTCCAATAAAGTTAATTTGATGACGGTCCATTGAGACCACCGATGATTTAAAAAATTGTAGAGCGTGCCTCCAATGGTTGTTGGATTAACTTTTGCACTCGGGAGCGGTAGCACAATACATCAATTTAATTATTTCGGCCGTAAAAGGTATTATTTTGCCTAGAAAGACAGAATTCAGAGTTATTACAGGGACGATAATTGGTATAACGGGATCTGTGTTGCTACCGGCAGATTAATCTGAAGAATCATTACATTGTAAATATGATCGCTCAGTAGTATTGTTTTCATTGCTCGATAAACTTGCAAGTATGCGAATTTGAGTAATTTGAGTATGAATCAAAGCCATTCCTTCTATCAGTGTGTTACGAAAAGTGAGGACACCGCCCGAGTAGCATCAGAAGAAACATGGTAACACAAAGTGAGCGTGGAGTATGCTGTCAGTATCATCCAACCAGGTACTAGGAATTGACCAAGCATACATTTACAACCATAATCGAGATTTTAATAGTATTATTTTATGCTAATCCTATTGAAATTTTTATATAATTTCAAAGCTATATTTTAGTGGTCAAAACATTAATATTTTGTGGGGTAATAGCCAAACAGAAACTCAGTCAGAATGTCAATGTTGTTTTTTTTTTTTCTTTTTTTCCCTAGACTAGTAAGTCCTTATATAGCCCGGGGCGCGAGCGCGTCACGCACGAATCTATCTTAGTCAGAACCTAAGCTATTCCTGAATTTCTAATTAATATTAGAACCTTCTAACTGAGAGCCGTTGAAGTAATTAAGCTACAAGGTTCCAATACTTCCAATAAACAAACACTTAGGCTTTAGACTTCTAAAAGGTTCCTACGATTAACGAACACGCATCGACGGACTCAGAATATCTAATGTTGGCTTAGTACTTTATAATACTATGAGTAGTTTGAGTACTTTATGCGGCCTACTCTGTCCTTTCTTTGGTATTGTTCGTTGAGCCGTTAAGCTCCTCAAGTTCTGAGTTGAGCTACACGATTACTGACGAATGCTTGCACTGACTGGACTGCTCCACTGAAATCTCTGTGGTTCTTTCTTTAAAAGACCATTTCAGGCACTAATCTATATTGTCTTCACATGATCTGATCAAGATAATATCTGGGTTTTAAAAGAAACTTTGACCCTTGAGTTTGTTTCGCCATTTCTTCTCAGGGGTAGTCAGATATTAGGAAATTTCGAACCCATCTCGCTTTAGACTTAGTACTTTATAATATATTTTTTATAACATGATGTGTAAAAGTGATTTCAATATCCTGTTAACGGAATAAACAATTTCATTACATTTCTTACGTTCGAAGAATCGCAAGAACGTCCCGGGAACACGCGACTTGTTTTAAACTAAAGTAATTTACGACCCGGGAGGTTGAAATTATGCTCGGGGAATGGCAATAAGCTCGCCTCCTATTAGGTACAGACGCCAGCACATCAACCTACTACAATCTGTCAATTTTCTTTAATAGATTTTAACTTTATCGTAAAAGCATAAGGTTCAAAGTTCATTGTGAAAATTTAACAGTTTCGGGTAGCTTGATGTGCTGGCGTCTGTACATATAATAGATTTTAGCATACCCAACTGATGGAATGTGGGTACACAAAGTCTAGGAATCACTTATATATTTCTCTCATCATAACCAGCCTGTAATGTCCCCACTGCTGGGACACAGGCCTCCTCTCTGTGAGAGGGAGTGGACCATAATCCACCTAGCGGTCCCAGCGCGGATTGGTAGAGGTCACATGTCTTTAATTGATTTTTTTGGTTCGAGGACATGCCGATTTCGTCACGATGTTTTCCTTCACCGTTTTGAGAGCAGATGGAGTTGAAATGAAGTACACAAAGTAAAGTGCCTGACTGGGTTCAAACTCACGACCTACAACTCGTAAGTCGGGGCCGATACCACTAAGCCACCTGCTCAAATTATTATATTTTATAACATATATTTCTCTATATTATACAGGGTTAGTCTTCAAAGGGTATGGTACAGATCGCATCCCCCTTTATAGCAGATTTTTTATGTCACAATATTATTATGCATTTTCATATTCATTATATTTAAAAAGTAGAACCATCACATCGCAGAAAGTTCACAGTCAGAATCGTCTTTTGGCATACATTTTATAACGATATGCGATAGTCATTAAAAAGCAGAACTATCATATCTCAGAAAGTTTACAATTAGAATCATCTTTTGGCTTACATTTCATATCCAAAATAATTGAAAGACTCATCTATCACATTACAGAAAATTCATAGTTTAATAACAATAGTATTTTTGTCTATATAACCTAGTCGTCTCGGCACTCGCCGGCCTCTGCCGCGGCACCGCTCGCTTCGATCGCTCGGGTCGTGCGGTCCGGGTCACAGTTTTAACCTAACCTAACCATTTTTTTTAATAATTAACATATTCTAACTAGTTCGGTTCCGGGTAGACTTAGCCGCACTGGCAAGCGTTAAAACTACCTGCTCCCCAGCTCGCGAGCCGCCTCGCCCCTCCGCGGCTTCGCGGGCTTAAGTTACACTCTAGGGGTAGGGCAGACAACTCTACCATCTTCATAGTATGCCAAGTGAAATTGTACCAAATAATCGTCGCTCTAAATAAACGTAATGCTAAACGAAATTATGCGAAATTTTAACTTTTACAAAAGTAATTAGGTATGCCAAATAAAATTCTGCCATCTTAAAAGTATGCCATTGTAAATTCCGACATATAAACATTCGGCCAAACAATGATTATGTTCAATAATTTTTATGCCTTAAAAATATTGGTATAAAAAGATTATGCCAAGTGTGTTATGCCAAATAATTTTCGGATCATCAAGATTCTGCCAGATAGAGGGAACCCGTACAGATCATCAAACTGCCGGTCGATTCTGTAAAAATCTCACCGTGAAAACTTAGGTGATGTGAGTTTGTTTTTGCTAGGAATTCACACTATTGACAGCTCACTCCACGCTCACTTCACCTAAGTTTTCACGGTGAGATGGTTACAGAACATGAATGTTGAGTATGAATGTGTGTTGAATGTATTATTTCAGTAAAGCACCCCGAAAAATCTATCGTAGTGAAACTTTTTGCACCCGTTAAGGATTAAGATGTAATGAACCGTTCGCAACCTACTTCCAAATTCAGCCCACGACGAAGAATATTTTCTCATATAGTAAGTGTAATGGAAAAGGAAAACTTACCAAAATATGTTCCTACTTAAGATCCGTGTCGCTAACTTGGGAGCCAAAATTTTTCAAATTTCCGGGTTCCGGGAGCCGCACGCCTTTTGGGACGCAGGTTATCATATCAATTTCATAACCAAAAGGGTGTTACATTTCATTTAATTGCTATAAATTATCAACTTGTGTCATGTGTCGGAACAGTGGAAAACAGTTCACTTAATGTGGACTGTTTTCCACTTAAACACTCCATATCAAAATTATCAGGAACCGCGCGGAGTATGAGATCGTGCTCAGTATGACAATATGTTTGTAGATATCCCTTTGAAAATCAAAGCCTTTGCAAAAGCTCATATCACTTTATTTCTTCGAAACTTGTCTTAACATTACGATCCCCAATATTATTACTATTCTAAAGCATTGAAATAACGTCAAAGTAGAAAATACAATTTTTGAGATGCAAATATTTTCTAAGAATGATTCACTACCGATCTCTGCGGGAAATAATTTGCTACTATGTAGATATAATAATTATGGCTTCCTCTGACGAACGCTTCAATGGAGTCTCCTGAGAGACTGTCAACAAACATCGCGTTTGATTAGAGGAATTTATTGGTTACAAATATACTGAGATATTCGGTTTTGTACTTATGCCGTTCATCAGTAGGTTTTAGTTACAATACCACTTCTAGGTGGCATGGATCAATGTAGTAATTGCGTAACAAACTAATCAGTATTCAGATCAACATTGATAGTGAGTTACGCAATTATGGTGCGCTGATGCTGATCATTCATGTATGAAATATTACCTACATAATATATACCATAAGAATACATAATTTAGAGCAGTTATCTACCAAAGCATAAAGATTAAAGAAGCTGAAAGGAGAAAACATTTTGTGATTATATCTGTATTTTCGCTAGTCGACGTACTGTCTATAACGGGTACGTATTGCAATATCTAAAATTAAAAGAACTAACGTAAAATAACCTACGTCCAAAATCCCTAAAATCTAAATACCTAATGTTTGTTTCATTAATATTCAAAATAACTTTTATTTTATTTTACGTTAGTTCTTTAAATTTTAGATATTGCAATACGTACCCATTTATAACAATGAGTAAGAGCACCGAACCGACAAATAAAATTTTGCTCAGATATTTCAAACAGGCACCCACAAATTATTTGAGCAATGGATTCAATGAAATGTTTTGAAACAAAGTTGTTTCATAAGACAGGAACCAAACACCACTTTAATACGGCGTTTGTAAAAGTAACGCTCATACCTACTGATATGAATAACAAAGCAACAACGGATATGTATAACTTGTTACAACTTTATTATTACGTACGGGTAAGAATAAAGTTGTAACAAGTTAGGTATCCGTGGTTGACCATTACTCGTACGTGCTTGATTCCGTTTTTAATTAATAAGGGATATATACCTAAGTAGATAACCAATCTAACGTATTACCCAGTAACTGGGTTGGAGGTCAGATAGGCACTCCCTCCATGTAAAATACTAGTATTCAGCTGCATCCGGTTAGACTGGAAGCCGACCCCAACATATTTGGTAAACGGCTAGGCAGATTGATATATCTAAGTAACTCCTTAGATCTATCTAATCTTAGGTATCCCAAATACATATCCTGCAAAGAAACTTCCAAAATGCCCAGGAGCCTTCAAAATTTTCTCAATCAGGACAAAACAATGGCCATAATTTAGATTACTACTTATAAAGTATCTATTACGTACGAAAAATTTGATATTAAATTACGCCTGAAGCAGTTAGATCCATTAATTAAAGACAATTATGTTTCCGTCACAATTTCAGTGAAGTTCTGAATAAACCTTGGGGCTACTAGCCAAGCAATTCTTTTCTGAAGAAAAATTAATCCCGCAGTCTCTTGCGAAATAACTGCGATTCATCCTAACCGAATCATCTTGAAACTTAATTAAACAATGCCTTCGTTTCGTTTAGGTATTGTTTAATTTATGTAGTCCAAAAAAATGTATTTAAAATGTTCACAACGAAATTCAGAGTAGGTACCTACAGAGAAACTGCTTATTTCTTAATTAAATAAATCTCTTTCAGGCTTCAGCAGTCATTCATTATTTCGGGTCGAAATTATAATACTTACAGCTTTATAACGTGAAGGCTAGACACAATAATGAAGGATTAATTTTGTTATCGTTAGCGTTAGGTTAGGTATTTCCCAATCTTATGGATATCAACATTTTCACCTGCCTTTATTCCAATTTAGTTCGGGTCAGCGCAACATTTTCTTCCATACTTCTCTATTAAGGCTCCTGCAAACAGGCGCGACGCGCGACGCGAATCGCGCGCGACACAAAGGCACCGCTCGTTGCGCGATTGCGGTGCCTTTGTGTCGCGTGTCGTGTCGCGCCTGTTTGAAGGAGCCTTTAGTCGTCATCTCGGTAGTCACCCCTTTCTAGCCAAATCATCTTTCATACAGATCATCAATCGTTTCTTTGGCCTTCCCCTACTCTTATAGCCCATTCATACAAATAAATTTCCTCTCGATGCGGAGGAATGACGAAAATTGTCATTCCACCCACTGAAAAAAAAGAATTGTTGAATGTACTAAAGTAGCGTAGGTTGAGTAATGAACTGCCATAGTCAACCCTTTTCATAGTTAATTTTACTATAACAAGAGTGAATTTAACAAAATCCACTTTGTTGATTTTCATAATCAACCAGTTCTATTTGGTAAAATCAACAATTTCGTGTGTAGGTCCTATATAACCCGCGGATTTGATAAAATTTACGCGGAATTTAGTAAAATCAATCATTCTTTTTTCTCAGTGCCGCATCACATGCCCATACCATGAAAAACTATTTCCGCACACCTTATGTGTGTGATTTCCTCTTATGTCCCAATTTCTTGTTTTATCCATTCGCGTAACATCACATATCCCTCTTAGCATTCTCATCTCAGCTGCATTGCCTTTCATTCATCCATAACGATACTACAATGAAGGACAAACCAGCTGGGTTTCACGTTTACTTTCATTCATTGAAAAATTATTGACTTAATTAATACATAGGTAAAGCTAAAGCTAAATAAACTAACTATTAAAATTAAAATAAAATATCCTAACCTAACTAAAACTATTAACAAACTAAAATATGGCGTCGAAAAATTCCTCCGCATCGTTGTCGAATGGTAATGTACCCAAGAGAATGGCGGCGTTGCCACGTTGTATGGCAATCACATGGCAATGCTTCGCCTCTGGCCAGCCCTTGGGTTGGGTCACGAGAAGTGTCAAAATAGGTACCTACCTACCTAAAGCCGATAAAAATGTAGGTAGGTAGTAGGATCCTTTAGTAGGATTTTATCATTCTTATAGTAGGTAGCTAAAGCAGAAAATTCAACTTTTGGATAGTTTATTATGAGCGTTTTCGCCGTACGGCATTTCATACAAACTTTCAAGCCCTTGTTTTTCGAAATGAATGAACTCATACGCATAAGCAGAATACAAAGGTCTTCGAAATATCTTATTTAAAAACAGATAACTGGAAATCTCTGTTTCTATGGAAAATTTAAAATCGATCTAATTTGGCTGTTTTTCAAAAATGTTCATAAGTTAATGGTACACAACTGAGACAAAAAGTTTCTTTATCAGAGTAATTTAATCTATTTTCATGTTTTCTAAGAAGCTTTATAATCCGTGGAAGTTAAAAATAACTACCTACTTATTAGAAAAATACAAGTTAGTAAAACTTTAGATAAAAACAGAAGGTAAGTTTTTTAGAAGACTTAGGGCTATAGAAGTGCCTTTAGTTGTAAAAAGTAATCTCTAGAAAGACTGATGGAGATACCAATTCCAAGAAATTGTCTAGTAGAAAGCTACTTACACAGCACAGATGGGTGAAACCGCAAGGCACCTGAAGGAAAAAATTAACTAGTGCGCAAACTGTAACCATGGATTCAGCATATTATTGTGACCCCCTACCGTAGAAATTTTTCAACGGTTAGGTATAAAAAAATAATCTGTTGTTTCTTAGAAAAGTGAAATACCTTCGCGGTCAAAATGTATGGAACAACTAACATTTTTTTGGAGATATGAACAACTAGTAATATCTGGGGATCTAGTCTGATGCCGAAAATATAGTTTTTAAATGTTTTGCCTGTTTTTCGGGATTGGCGTTAAAATGGCTGAACGGGTGTGGGTAAAATTTGTCACACAAATAGTTTATAACCTGGATTAACACCTAGGGTACTTTTGATCTCGGTAGTAAGTTCCCGTGGGATATTTTCCGATATCAACGCGAACAAAGTCGCGGGAAGAAACTAGTAGGTAATAAATAGTATCTATCTGAGCTCCGTTGACGAGCTTCAATCCGTCGTACTATTTTAGTTCAAAGAGCTAGCCTGCGGGTACATGTTTGCTAAATGAGTCGCATCGATGCTATTCATGCTTCAACTGACTGACTGATGGGCGTGTACACCGATAGGTTTCTAGGTAGGTACCTACTATAAATCAACTATCACTGGTACACTCTCATCAATGGAATCGGTGCACACCGTTCAGAAATGTGTGTTTAATTAATTACTACGTATTTTTGTTACCGTAATGATAGAGGGACCAAGTCTTGGGTTTTAAATCAGCCTACACAAAACTACCTTATCAAAATCCTCGGTCCTTCCATTCAACGACAAAATGGAGTGCCCAAGGATTTTGCTGAATAACTACATTACATACATTGATGTAGCTACTACATTGACTTATATAATTACTACTAAAATTATTGCATACTATTTGACCCGACAGACGTTGTCCGTCTAAATTTCAATAATTCATACAAAATTTTCATACCAAATACACTTTCAGTTTTTCTGAATTTTTCAACTTTTCAAACATTTTATTTTATACAAAACTTTTGTCCTAACACTTACAAACACAACAAAAAAAACAGAATTAGCTAAATAGGTGCAACCGTTCTGAAGGTTTGATAAGCGTAGGTACATACATTCAGCAATTATTGATATTTATTTATATAGACTAGCGGCCCGCCCCAACTTCGCACGGGTGCAATTTTTTTTTCGAATTCCCGAAATTTTCTTTCATGCAAACCTTTGTCTTTACAATCACAAACACAATAAAAAAAGAATTAGCCAAATAGGTGCAACCGTTCTGAAGTGATACGCGTACATACATTCAGCAATTGATTTTTATTTATATACAGGGTCCCATTAAAATAGATGGACAAATTTTAACACAGCGCTCAGTACGTCTAATTAAAGATATCCAAGCAAAAAAAAAAAACTGACTAAAGTGATTTTATTTTGACCTTAAATAATAAATTGCGGGACATTAGTGTATTTTCGTTAGCTGATTATTTTTCTTGTAAGTATCTATGCGTTTTTCTTATATATTTTTTGCTATCGTCCTTATGTCTGTCTAATGTCTGTCTTCTGTCTTATGTCCATCTATTTTAATGGGACCTTATAGATGTAACAAATAGTAAAACAGTATTAAACTTGTTTGTTAAAAGTTACACCACCGCGCACCGACACTTGCGGGTGAAACCGCGGGGCGCTGCTAGTAAAGTATATATTCTATTCTCTTCTATTCTATCCACATGTAATGTAATGGTATCGATATCAGATCACGATAAAATCAAATTTAAAAAAACATATTTAGTTGTCAACGACCGCTGGTAGTGTTGTTACTTGAAGTACAATGCGTGCCACGAAAGATGAGACTTGACCCCGCCTCCCCCGCTCTTTCCGCCGCCCCTATGACGTCCGGTTTCGTCCCGCACTCAGACCTCATACCGCTAAAGATACCTAAAATAGTGTACTGCGCATGTCAAACCACGTGGTGTGTCAAGTCTCATCTTTCGTGGCACGCATTGTATGTATGAGTTGAGAAAATATGTTTTATCGAGTTTCCATATCGATATCATCGATACCAATCACGACTGTGAAGTTTACACGTAAAAGAAAGATTTTTAGATTGATATTTCAAGTGAATACCCTAACTGCGGTCGATGACTCCGCAAAAAATGTCATCAATTTTTTTTTTGTTTTTTCTTGGTAAGATATGGATACCCACCACGTCTGCGGAGTTTCACTAGCTTATCTAATTTGATCTTGTATAATAATTTGCAGCTGATTCTCAGGTCCCAGCACAACGATGCCAAGAGAAAGAACTTGCACGTCAGATGACAGATAAATAAGAGATTTGGATCAGTTCCTCCAACTGCGACAATTCCCTGAGGCCTCACAGACAATTAATTAACAGGATCAATTTTACATCAATTGCGAAAAAAATTCGGAAAAACGTCCTTTCCCACATCTTTGACAAGTAATGTCAATAAGCGACAATCAGGAAATCTGATTAATTCGGTTCTTGTTTGATTTTGTCGCGCTTATGTATTTCCTATGTAGCTAAGCTAAGAAGATAAAGTTAAAAGCTTTTGGATGTACCTCCATATAAGTACAAAGGGTCATCTGATTGCCGTCCTCAAAGAACCCATACGTTACGTGATGAGATATAGAACACCTTTTAGGGCGCTTTATCTCCCGGACGATAGATTGGTCGGATAAGCGTTTAGAAGCGACCCGTTAGGTAGACAACGGAGTGCCGCTTACGGAATTAAATAATAATGAGAATAGTTTCTTTATTCCTTGTTTTTTTTTGTGTGCAATAACAATCATTACCTTTTTTATAAGACATCTAAGAAAGAAATAAAGAAAAATAGGTTACATTATATGTGTCACAGAAACACGTGCATACAAAAGATAGATTACTGTAATAATAAAGAAAAATTAAAACAAATATATGTATAATCACGAGCTTAGAACTGCATAGTCGGCAGCTGCAAGTCGTGCTCGTGACAAGTAAGCTTTCACTCAGTATGATGCTATGTGTGATCCACAACATACAACATAAAGACAACACGGGGGCGTATTGTTTTTACAAGTATTAACAAGATTTCCAAGAATTTTTGTATTAACAAGATTTCCAGTTTATACAACCTATAGGTTTCACTAATATTTTATACTTTGTATTGTTGACGCACTTATTATAGAAGGATAAAATTTTAATATCAGTTATCCCTTTTCACCCGCAGTCTCCATTTGATTGAAAAACTTGCTTCTCGCTGTCTGTGTTTAAGTTCATGTGGGAATATAGACACGTGTAACATTACACTTTCATTTATCCTGGGATTATTTTCAAAGAATGTTCCTAACGACACTGGAATATAAAAAACACAAAAAAAGTCCCAAAACAGTTCGTCAGTTATTTTCACGTTTGTCGTTATCAAAGTTTAAAACCTGCCAAGTGCGTGTCGGACCACGCACAATGAAGAGTTCCATAGTTGGCATGAATTTACCCCAAAGAACAAACTTTACGTGCACTGTAGTTGATAAACATGTTCTCCCATACATTCCAACTGCAGATATAAGTTAGTCGAATTGACTATTACTTACTCGTTAACTTGTAACTGTGATAGTTTTCCTTCTAGTAAGAAGGAAAGCAGTAGTAACTGCCCTGAACTTTTTCATATATTCAAAATCAACCATTTAGCTGGGAGGGGGTCTTGACTCTACCAAAACTTACTGGCACTTTAAAGCTTCATATATCGCAAACGGAACCCTAAATAAAAAAATGTTTTTTACACACCCGCAATATTTTTGAACAACCTATTCAACGAGACCCCTCACTTACTATGGGAGAGATTAATAAAATCATCCCACTGTATGTTGTGCAGGCCACTTTTTTTTTTTTACTACTTTGCTCTCATGATTAATATGTATACCCATGCCAAAATTACCAGCGGGATTGTCCGAAAGGGTTACCGCTGGCCCGGAACATATAAAGGGCTAAGGAAGGAACACGGGTGGGTTTTAGTCAGTAAGAGTCTGACACTCCCTTCCGCTCCACCCAGAGCGGGAGGGGTCTTTTGATGATTTTCCATCCTGAAAAAATATGCCTAAATTACAGCTTTCTAATACCAAGAGTCTCTGAACTAAGACGCGGACAGACAGACGGACAGACAGACGGACGGACATGACGAAACTATAAGGGTTCCTTGTTGACTACGGAAAAAAGATAAAACTACGGAACAACGATCGTGTGGTTAGTTATACATCGAAGCCCACTTAATTAAGTCAGGATACGGAGTCCGGGACCGCGATATAGTGACCTTATCGGTGATGTTCTGGTGGTCCGAAAGTCTGACATACAGTCTTACCAAGGGGTATTGTGTTACCCAGTAACTGGGTTGTGGATACTGTATTCAGCTGCATCCGGTAAGACTGGAAGCCAACCCCAATGTAGTTGGAAAAAGGCTAGGATGATGATGATTGGTGATGTCCTTCAGAAAGGTCAGATGCATAGTACTCACAATCGGCGTGAGGTGTATGACCAGCCGGAGGGAATTCTCGTAAGGATCTCTGTCTCAATCTGTCAAAAATTTGTACAGAAGACGCCAGCACATCAAGCTACCCGAACCTGTCAAATTTGTCCATTCAACTTTGAACCTTATGGTTTAGCGATAAAGTTGAAAATTGACAGGTAGTAGTAGCTTGATGTGCTGGCCTCCTCTGGCTGTACCTCTAATTTCCCAATATTGACAAGTTTTTGACATTGATTCTCGTTGAGATGAGATTGGTAATCGAAGCAAAAAGACTCGTATGTAAGAATCGTAGCAGGTGGCGTTCTCTATGGTTTCTGCCTACCCTCATGTGAAGAAGGCGTGAGTTTATGAACGGACTAGCAGCACCCCGTGGTTTCACCCGCATAAGTTTCGATCCCGTGGGAATATCGGGACAAAAACTATCCTATGTCCTTTCCCGGGACTCAAACTATCTTTATACCAAACCTCCTCTGCCCCTGCGACGGGTCAGGTCATTGGCCCCGCCGCCTGCCAATTTTCGGCTGCAGAGGATAGGGAGAGTGGCCAACGTAATACCAACACTCCTCCTTCCCTGAAGCCCCACCGCGTCCGCCATCACACGGTGGCGACCCCGTCAAGGTCGCGGAAGGTAGGGAGAGCAGTGCACCGCAATACCGGCACTCCTCCCCCGCCGCGGCCTCCAACCCTCAGCCGCGATGCCCCCGGCCCCCGATACGACATCGCGGCCCGCCTCAGTTGCGATGTCGCCCAAGCGGCACCGCAACCTACTTTTGGCCGCTACGTCGTCGTTGGCTTGTCAGCAAAAGCCCTGACGAGCCGCCCCTCCTCGGGTTCCTCTTCGCTTCACCGTGGGTGTCCAAGCCACGGCTACTGAGCCCCCCGCCTCGACAATGCGGGAACCCACCGGGGGGGGATACAGAGACTACCTAGTCCTACCTAGGTTAGTCCGCCCAGCTATAAACATTGCAACGTACCTAATCTTTTTGCTACAGTGAGCTATTTTTTATTACCCGACTTCCCCGGAGTGGAAGGATTATAAAAGTTTGGCCGTTTCGCAAACGCCTCCTCCCGAGACTGGATCATGAAGGCGTTTTAGCTGTTTAATTAGGGAAATATTCATTTTTTCATCTAAAAACTTAATTACCTACCTTCTAAGGATATTCCTTTTATATCCAAAAAGTTATTAAAAGCTCATTTAAGTTTCTAAAAAAACCTTTGGTCTTCTAATAATGATCGTTTTTAGGGATCCGTACCTCAAAAGGGAAAACGGAACCCTTATAAGATCACTTCATTGTCCGTCTGTCTGTCCGTCAGTCAAGACCCTTTTCTCAGGAACGCCTTGACACAGTGAAAAATCAAGCTTCTAAGTCAACGAACTCAAAATATACGGGCGTTTATGTTCCGAAATCAAAACCAATGGGTACTTCCCGTTGACCTAGAATCATGAAATTTGGCAAGAAGCGATGTCATGTAGCACAAGTAAAGGAAAAATCCGAAAACAGTAAATTTGTAGTTACATTACAAAAAAATAATAATTTTAAAACTATTTACATACCTACTTACTTACATACACAGTACTACGGAACCCTCGGTGCACGAGTCCGTCTCGCACTAGACCGGTTTTTTTAAATAAATGATTTTTTTATCTTCCTGGCATTTTCTCAATGTTGGTCGCAGTACTTAAGTAAATTTTTCTAACTGAACAGTCAGCTGTGCTGCTGGGGAGTTTATTGTCCCACTTCTTCGACCCTTCGAAGCACTAGAAAGTGGTGAAGAACAGGTGATTTGGGGGACTGATTTATGTAATTTTAACGTTCGAAAAGTGCTAATTCAAAGCCTAATTTGAATAAATGACTTTTGTTTTGATTTAAACTAGGGTAGCAGTATCCCAACAAAATGGGTTAGGTTAGAATCACAAAAAGAGGCACATTTATTATGTCGGGAATGATTTAATTGCAGCTAGTTTTACCAATACGATTTTACTCACAGCTAAAACTATCATGACACAGAATTGAATTACGTTAATACTAATGTTAATTAATTCGTAATTTGTTCAGGTACTTGTATGGTATACCCCACTCCACCCATGTTGAGGAAAAGTGTCGCTATTCTTCGCCATTCGCCCTTGTTTGATCGCAATATCCTCCATTCCAATGGATGACCAATATAAGTAATATTTACGTTGTTTTGTTTGGAAATATATGTAGACCTATAAATAAAAGATACGAGGGGACCTCGAAAACTACAAATACACGTCATTTTGTGAATGAAAGAAGGTAAAGTCAACAGGTTCAACAGGAAAATGGATCATTTTCCTTAATGGCCAGTTTATTCATCAATATTAACAGCCAACGTAACGTCACAAAAGTCAAAGTAACGGTTAAATTTGTTTCTTCACTATTTTAGCTGTCACTTGAATTAAGAAACACATTTGCCGTAGTATCAGTAAAATGAGGGTTTTCTGAAATGACGTTCGCCAGGTGGCAGCACTGACACGTCAGGTCCAGACATCTGTCAAAGAGCCTATATTTTCTTTAGTCATGACTGAATGATGAACGAATGAATGAATCGAATGATGAACGTCATCATATATTTTATATTGGAAAGACCTCTTGTCACAGTGGTGCCAACTGGTGTCGTAAATTTTCACGAAAACTCACTTTGACTGATTAGTGTTGATGAAGAAACTGGCCGTTGGTATGTCCTTTTTGCATGGCAGAGTGACTCTATCTTACATTATTTCTGAACGATTGCAACTAAAAGTAACCATTACAAAGTGAAAATCAAGAATAATCTTAAAGACATTCAAGTCTGTTTAGCCACAAAAATGCGTTTTACATACTTTAACAATAACTTTCAACGTCCTTAGTTTACTTACAGTACCTACTTAAGAAATGAAGAAGTGAAGTACCTACTTGCTCAATTTGGAAGTTCAATGTTATTGTTTTTCTGTAATTGTTTCTATAAATTGTGAAATAGTTGTAGATTAAGTATTTTTTAATTACACTTAAAGTAAAAATATAAACATTGTAGCATTATACACAATGTTTAGAGGTAGTCTGTAGTTTTTCACTTCGTCTTCTTAGCGTAGCGTATCTAGTAGAAGCCTATGGCACAGTTTATTCGTTTATTTTTTGTGAAAGAAAAAAGAAATTTCTGTGCCATAGGCTTCTTCTCCGTTAACATTTTATATATTTTGTCTAGACGGTAAAAAAGTCCGCCGGTACCTACATATATTTGACCCAAATCGCCCATAAAATACATACATCATTGATGACTATCCCCTTAGTAACAACTACTATGAGCAACAAAATATCCTGTTATTGCGCCAACAATTAATTGTTTACTCATTTGTGTGTGAATCACAATAAAACAACTCATCTATACTAATATTATAAAGCTGAAGAGTTTGTTTGGTTAAACGCGCTAATCTCTGGAAATACCAGTCGGATTTGAAAAATTCTTTTTGTGTTTAATAGCCCAATTCTCGACGAAGGCTATAGGCTACTTAACACCACGCTAGGACCCTTAGGAGCCGAGCAAAAACCAAAAAGTCAGAAAAAAGGTAAACGAATTAAAATGGGTCGGGGAACAAGAAATTTCACGCGGACGAAGTCGCGGGCAGAAGCTAGTTACTTATAATGACCCAGGTAGCTCATTCCCGTTGCCGTATACATAATTAGGATAAAATTCGTTTTGGGATTATCACAGGATTAGTTAAATGAAACAGATGACCAAAAAGGACATTATCATCTGTCATCCTGAAAACATAAACATTCTAGGGACTTATAACACATGGCCAATAAGTTAGGTGCTTAAAGTGGCGTAATGAATAACTGGTAGTGAATAAAAGCAACTAACTACCTACCTATAAGTTTTAAAAGCCTGTTTTTAAAACGTATAGGTAGTTAGTTTTCGGACAGATTAGTCAGGGTTCTCCTTGATCTAGCAAGACTGAAAAACAACCGAGAGTCACGCTTGACACCTTCTAGACAGCAAGTTGTCTCTAGCGTGACTTCAGAGCATGGGGTTCAAGGTTTGATCCAGAAATCACTCTACTCGACTCCGTCCTGAAGACGGGTAGTGCTATTAATATAGTACCTTCACCTCTGCCACCCCACCCTGCTTACCCTTTCGGTGAATTCAAGCGTAATGTTAAGTAAGGTTATTTACTCTCAAAATATTCTGCAATTATAAGAAGTTTAGCCTGACGTGTCAATAAATAATCATAAAAATTACCGTCAGCTTCCATTCTCTAAATTCTAACAACTTTTCCGGTATGACGCGGTTGTAATTGGTATGGGGGGCGTCCATAAATTACGTGAGATGTTTAAGATGAGATTTGACTCAACCAGGGGGTTGAGTCAAATCTCATCTAATCTTACGTTGGAGAGAGGGGGGTCTCGGCAAATATTACGCAATTTTTTTTTTGATTGAATAAAAAAAAATTATAAAAAAATTATACTATTTTGGTCCATTTAATCCAGATTGTACATGCTTAAGATTTAGTCATAAGCGTATATCGTAATACGATTAAGATCATTCACTAATTCATTCGAAAGAAAATAATTTTCTTTATACTTCGACGTTATACATCTACTGACTATCAAACCACCATATTTGTTTTATACCAAATAACAATCCAACGCGTTTATGTAAGAAACCTACATTTTGAAAAATCTCACGTGAGATTGGGGGATGGGGGAGGGGGTTGAATAAAATTTCACGACATCTCACAAGGGGGGGAGGGAGGGACAGAAAATTTAAAAAACACCTCACGTAATTTATGGACGCCCCCTATATATATATTTCGGTCGGTTACGCGTTCAGCCGTAGGTAAAGGTCCCTTTAGCCAGGCAGCCACGGGAAAACTCAATTTATGTTCGCAAATATAGGAGGCTTTGTGAGATGTACTTTATTCAATTATCAATTAAATTCCAATAGATTGGTAGACACTCGTATCTGACCTGCGATATTGTCACCAACATTTTCCTTTGAGCTCATAAATATAGACTGAAAACATCCAGAACGCGTCGTAGTTACCACAACACATTATGGTGAATTATCATGCTGTTTATTACTGTAATTGGTTATATCATTGACTTGGACCATGGAGTTTCGGCCACGACATGACTTTTGCGTAGTCGAGAATTTGTAAAAATATTACGTTGACATTATCATTATTATTCGCACAACAAGCGTCTTAGTCGCGATAGTCTTTAAACTATACAGATGTAGATGTACCATGTAGTTAAAAGTGAAGAATTGCCAAACGTAAGTGGCAGTGGGCAGGGAACTGCTTGTAGAACAGATGGCCGATAGACGATGGACGGTTCTGGAGTGGCGACCGCGTACAGAAAGACGTAGCGTTGGGAGGCCTTCCACGTTACAAGGTCGACCAATGACTTTGTGAAGGCCGCAAGAATCCGCTGGATGCGGGAAGCACAGAACCGGTCGAAGTGGCGGTACTTGAGGGAGTCCTATGTCCAGCAGTGGACGTCTTTATGAGTTAAAAGTGGAATCAACACATGCTTATGAATATGAAATAACTTTCAGGGTTCCAGTCTAAACACTCTTTAGACACTGCGAATATTATTGGAACTGAAAGCCCGCTCAAATGCGATCGATAAAAAATTTCGAACTAAACCTGCGCTGCTAGATAGTCTCGTTTCATTCATTTGTAGCTCCATACTTTTATAGGAGCCATGCCCACAATCAAATGGTTCAGACGGCTTCCCGAAAGAGTAAACCTAGATAATGTGGATAAGACAGAGATTAAAACAGAAGACGAACTAGCAGGGGTTCGAGGATGGGGGGGTGGAGGGGGCTGATCAGGGGATCAGACCGAAATAAATCCGTCTATGGTAGGTACCTCTTTGACCTACAACTGGCCTAGCTGAATACGGAGTTTTAATAAAATAAGAGGTCAGCATAAACTGTGGGTTAGTTACCACTTACGTGCGACAGTAAACACAATCATTCAATTTCAAACCATTGCCTTGGAAGTTGGGTAGGCCTCTGGTATGGGACGCAAGGTGTGTCGATACCCTTGCGCCATCTCATGTTCCTAACACGGCGGGCTGTGCTGGCGCCGCTGTTGCGGCTGCTGAGACCCACAAGCGGCGCAAATACTGTAACCTAGTGTTGCCCAAAATCGGTCTTGGTCTTGCAGTCTTGGTCTTGTTCTTGCATTTTTGCAAGACCAAGACCAAGACCAAGACCGACTTATTGTAGCAAGACCAAGACCAAGACTGAACCCTGCAAGACTTGAGCAAGAACAAGACTAAGCCTGCAAGACTCTTGCGTCTCGCAGTTAAGTCAAACTGAGATTTGGGCGTTATAGTAGGTATTTGGTTTCAATCGCGATTTTGATAGACGTTCCCCAGTATCAAAACCGAATCGTCATAACACTAAAAGGTATTGTATTGATTATTATATGTTTCGACTATTTATTAAGTAGGTAGGTAGCGTGTTACTTACAAATTTGTTCCCATATGTGATAAAAATGTACCTACCATAACTTTCTACCAAAGTTCATTTCATACCTTGTAGGTATATCTACTTAGAGTATTATATTATACCTACTCGTATAAGTCTAATGTGCAGATCTAACGTTAGTAGGTTGGTAAAAATTATGTAGGTATTTATGTTTCAAAATTTATATTATTCTTCTATTCAGCAAAATTTAAAACTAACAGCGAGTCGAGTAGGTCTAGTACTAGTTGCAGTTTTTAAGTTAGTCGATGTTATGGTACAGCCGCCAGCACATCAAGCTACTAAAATCTGCCATATTTCTTTAACAGATTTTCAACTTTATCGCTAAAGCATTAAGGTTCATAGTTGATTGGTAAAATATGACGTTCCGCGAATAAACTGTTGGTCGGTCAGTGTATTACGTACAGTAGGTACGTAATACGTAGTACGTTAAGATCACAAATTTGCAAACAGCACGCCCGTTTGCGATCAACAAAATCTAGGAACTGGCAAAAATCCGTTAAAATCGGCGAAATGCAAAAGAAGTGTGAATTCATGGCCGACTTGACGCCGCGCGGGGATTCCCGCAATCTTCCGCATTTTTTGTCACGTTCAAGCATTTATGCACTTTATTGTAATAATTTGAAAGTTTATTTTCAAGTGCGTTAATAATACGAGGAGACCGCTTGGCGCTGCGGTCCCTTTGTCGCGGCATTTGAAAGCTAATAGCGTAGGTACGAAGACAGTGTTGACCTCGCAAATAAACTTTAGCAATACAGCTGATCAGGTAGCTCTTTCGAGTTTTATTTAGGTACATTGCTGTTTTAAGTGAAACAAGTGAATTTACTATTTTTTAATTAAAAATCTCATTGGGTCAGATAGAAATAATGATTTTATACAGTTTACAGTAAAAAACATTGCAGAAAAAAACGTAAAAATTAAGAAAAAGCCGACGAAAAATTTCAACGCAGGGGGGTCCAGAATCATGTACTGAATCCATGGTAAGCGGTTGCGCGTCGATGACCCTGCCGCCCTGAGCAATAGGCTAATAGGTATTTGAATGTAGTCTAGTCTAAGTAGTAGAGTCTCGCAAGACTTGCGAGACTCTTGCTGCAAGACCAAGACCAAGACCAAGACTGAGAGCGCAATACCAAGACCAAGACCAGGTGTATTGACGCAAGACCAAGACCAAGACTGGCTAAGGTCTTGTCTTGGTCTTGCATTTGGGCAACACTACTGTAACCTTATGGGCAACTACAGCTTTGAGCCGTTTGGGGTCGAAACGCTCGGGTCATGGGGCCCGAGTGGGCGTCTCCTTTTAAAGGAAATTTCTCGCCAGCTGGTCGACACTTCACGTGACCAGAGGGCTGGGTCGTTCTTTGGCCAAAGAATTAGCATTGCCAGCAACGTGGCAATGCTGCCAGTCTTCTGGGCACATTTCTAGGTGACAGCGATGCGGACGTGTACTTCGACGCCTAAGTGTCCTTTGTTTTTGTATTTATTTGTATAGTAAGTTAGTTAGTCATTTAATTTAGTATCTAGTGTAAATAGTTTGTATTTACTTTTGATTACTCTTAAATGGGAATAGGATATACCTACTATATTTTAGCTACTTATAAAGACTCATTATTATATATTATGTATTATCACATTCAATCAAATCAATATAAGATAACCATAGACATATTGATTTTATGCCATATCAGTCAATAATCAAATCAGTCAAGTTGTAAAACTCCAATAACCGTAATAATGCGGAATTCAACATCATGATCAGCAGACATATTGGTTCATGTTGGAGACAGAAGGACCGCTGCTCCGTACCACCATACCATATACTCCATAGGGTTTATTTATAAACATTACATAAAGTTATGAGACGCTTAAAAGTTAAAAATGTATGGTTAAACATTCATTAATCACTACCTACTTAGCTTTAAGCAGCGTTTATAAATAAACCCCTATATCTACAGATTTTTGTAACCACCTTTTATTTATTTTTATTATTTATTGACACCAAAAATATTAACATGACAACACCATATTTAAAAAAAATTGTAGGTTATAATGAAAATAATACAACAAGTTATGAACAAGTACCCTTCTCTTCACTAAAAATAGTAGATTGTTTGCCGTGGGAGCAAACAACTATTTTGAAGGTATAGGGATTCAAAGTACGTCACTCGAGCTTAATAGTGTTGCTCCCGAGGTGAACACTACTTTTTATCACCTTCTATGAAAAAATAAATAAGTGCAACTTATGAATAAGAATAGTACTTTTATTAATTTACTTACAATTTTGAGTAAAAATTTACGAACGAAGGCATAAACTTTTTTTTTAATTTGGCACGCGCTCATTTTCTTTCAGGCTGTTACTTGGTTATACAATGTTCGTGATTAATCCCTTTGATGATTGGAACTTTTATTAACAATATATATCACTCATTCCAAATATTATCACACATTCCAAATCAAATCACTTTTAGTCCCTAGGGTTTAAAAAGCTATTCAGTCCCTGTTTACGAAGAATACACTAGCTCTTTTTGAATCGAGACGCAATGCTGATCTACAATGTTTGACTTTAACTACAAAGAATAACTTTATCAAAATTCTCAGTCACGGCAATAAAAGTGTTCTTACAAATTCTACGAATGTTCTTCAAATTCTTCGTGCAAAGAAAAAATGTTTGCAAGCACTTGTCCTAATCTGTTTCGTCACTAATTAATCCTTACGTTTACATATTTTGGTCACTAATTACGATCCTTAACATAAACGGCATTCATATTTAAATACATCTGCGCCGCGTCCTCTCATTAATAATAATAATCTACCCACAGCTTGAAATGTTTCCATGAAAAGTGACTGCATTACCTACGCTATTATGGGTAAGTATTAGTAAGTATCATTGAGGAGGCAATATGACAGAAGGGTTGGACATTATGGTAACATCTATGGGGTTATTTATTTACTAACACATATATTATGTATCTATGTACAGACGCCAGCACATCATGCTATCCGAAATTGTCAAATTTTCCCAATCAAATTTGAACCTTATGTTGTAGCGATAACGTTTAAAATCTATTAAAGAAATTTTACAGATTGTAGTAGCTTGATGTGCTGGCGTGTGTACTTTACCTTTTCTATAAGGGTGAAGTTCACTAACGATTTTGACGAGATCATGTTGACTAAAACTGTGTTGATTGAGCTGTGGCTTAGCGTTCCAATTACTAGAGACAATTACAATTAGCCCATGCCTAACGAACGTCTGGCTCTACATGCCGGATTTTTGGGAAGTCTACCTTTAGAGAACAGACTGTGACTATCAATATTCTCGATCTCGAAGGTTTTAGGATAATGATGAACCTAAATCGTTCACCTACCTTTGATGTTTAAGGGTATTACAAAACAGGGTCAAAAAAACCATATGAGATAATGTTTAAAAATAATGTGACATTTTCGAATTATAATAGATTTGAGGTCAAAAGGAAACTTGGACTCAATGGCCAGAATCTCAGTGACCGGCACCGGCATGACTGAAACTGGTTCACGCAATTAGGATTGTGTGAACCAGTTTCAATCACAATCTGAATCATTTTGAAAAATCGAGTTCTTTAAATTTGTCTGCTCAGCAGCTTAATTATAACGCAATGAATGTTGTAGAACTGCAAAAATAAAAGCATAGCTACTGTTAGTGTTACTGTTAGTTTATGCAATTATCCCGCAGGCAAGAAGATCCTGGGTTCGTTGCGTCTGGTAATAAAGTGGACTTTGCCAATTAAATGATGATATATCCATCAATCCGCAGATTGAAATAATGATGATACAATTCCCGTGGGAATTCTGAAAAACGACTTGGGAATCAATAGCCAGGATGCATCATGTAACTAATTACATGATGCATCCTGGCTTTACAAGTATGTACTACCTAGTAGGTTTTACAAGTATGGTACTAGTAGAATTGCTAACAATTCTTGTAAAACCTTACAGACTTTGGCTTCTTCGCCCATATGAAGATTGAGTACAAGCTAGGTTATCCTTATATAACAGCGGCCAGCGGCATATTAATTAGTGAGCCCTATGTTTTGTTTGTTTGGCATTCCTAAGGAGTAGGTACCTAAATGGTGTTCGTCCTCTTTAAATATCCTTCAAAATCTGTATCGGGAAAATAATAGGGAAAATAATCTGTTCCAATCTCAGTCCTTATATTTTTCCTCTCCCTTATCTATTTTATACATCAAACTAACTTCTGCCCGTTTTCTACATGTCGGTATAGTGGTTGCATCCCTTGGGATAGAATAAGAATTATTCCGTAACACACTATCAATCACAATCTGAATCATTTTGAAGGATATTGCTAATCCATTGCTTCCTATGTTCGAAAAAATTATCTGCATAACAACGTAAATAACGCAATGAATGTTGTTGAACTGCCAAAATGAAAGCCATTCCTACTGTTAGGTTGTTACGCAATTACCCCGCAGGATAGTGTTATTGGATTTTTCCATTAGGAATTTCTCAGTAGCAGTCCGGAATCTCGATTTGTGCCCAGCGGGGTACAATGCGTGCCACGAAAGATGAGACTTGACACACCAGTTCACACCACGTAGTTTGACATGCGCAGTACACGATTTTAGGTATCTTTAGCGGTATGAGGTCTGAGTGCGGGACGGGAGCGGACGTCATAGGGGCGGCGGAAAGAGCGGGGGAGGCGGGGTCAAGTCTCATCTTTCGTGGCACGCATTGTAATTGCGTCACACACTAATAATAGGAATGGCTTTCATTTCGACAGTTCAACAACGTTCATTGCGTTATTTACGTTGTTGAGATGGTTGAGATTTTTTGAACATACGAATCACTGGATTAGGCATATCCTTCAAATTGATCCAGATTGTGATCGATTGTGTTACGCAATTGCTCGCCCCCTATAACATGGGACTTGAAACGTAACTTGGGAATTGTTGGTGTTCTATGCACTTCTGAGTGCAGATGTAATATTATGTTAGTTTTTGGACCCGTAGGTACAGTCAGCAACAAAAGTCGATTAACACTTCAGTTTTTTTGATCTCAGTTATTGAGCAAAATATTAACACTTTAGTTTTTTTAATCTCAGGTACCTATTGAGCAAAATATTTGTTCCAAATTGCATTGTACCTACTTCTGCTGCAATTTTAAACAAATATTTTGCTCAATAACTGAGATTAAAGAAACTGAAGTGTTAATCGAGTTTTGCTGCTGACCGTACTTATACTTTACCTAATTATTAAATTGAAAAACTCACATTATGGTAGTGAGTGATCTAACAAGGCAGCCCTACCTATTGATGACTATTAACTGCAATAATGATAATGAAAATATTAAGTTTATTAAACCCACTTCAGAGTACTTCAGACTAGACTCTCAGAGGGCTCAATTAGCAGCGAATGCAGCGACACACCAAGGGCATATTATAGATATTATTATTATTATTTTACACATGACCGCCTGGTTGCGCAGACGCAGGATTACAACGAAATCGAAAATAAACGCGAAATAACAAAACAGGTATACAAAACCTACCTGCTACCTGCGCGTGCTTTAGCGACCGTAGCAAACGTAAAACGATTCGTCACAGTGAACGTACGTGGTAGGTGATATCACTGTGCTACAATCAAACATCGATCGACAACGACCTAACCTTGAGATAATGTTAAACACGCCTGCAAATCGATTATAGTTAAATAGAATCGAATAGGAAACATTGTCGAGATGGCCGGAGCCTGTCGAATCTACAATGCAGCAGCAAGATACACAATGAGAAAAGTGTTCGCGGGTTGTGTACCAGCCGGCATTTTTAATGTGTTTAGTTGATAACTGCGGGCCGCGCGCGACGCTCGTGCCTACGCGCATCCCGCACGACCACCTCCACGCGCAGCACCTCTTATCACATACCAGTTTTGTGTTTTCACTGTATCTTTCCCCAAAAAGTGGGTCCTCTGACCAACAGTTACTAAGTGCAGCAAGAACACACTCATACCTTAACGAGGCGACAATCAACTGGCAACGTACGACCCGAAGGAAGCCGGTCCATATATCACAAGAGACTGTGATTACAATTGACTCAAGGTATATCAAATAACCATCTATTCTGTATTATGTGCATAAATGCATTATGTATTGGTGACAAGAGACGAGTGCATCTCTGGAATATGATTGCGACTAACTTTTTGAGTATGTATATATACAACTGTAGAATGCGTTGATGGTAACAATAACAACAGTCCCACTTTATTTCTAAGTCTCTACAAATATTCATATAACGACAAGCAGGCGCTCACTAAGTGAGTTAGTCAAAGCGTATTTGAGAGCGAAGTTTATATTTTTCTTTTGACATAATTTGTGTTGAGTTTAGCAATGTCGTCATTAATGCAAAAAATATGGCAGGCAGGTAAGTTCGGCCAGACAGCACGTGCACGAAACACATTAAGACCTTAAACAACAATTGCAGCTTCATTAAGTATATGTATGTTGTTGTACTTAATTTTATCTAGATTATGACAAATAAAGGTACGGTTGAGTTAATATAGTCGTATGAATCATGATCTCACTCTTATGGTTTTTGTTAACGATGTAATTTTATCTACCAGCTGGCAATGTTATCAGATGAACAAAATAGGTTGATTTATTTAGAAGGCATATTTTTTTATCACGAGATTAACGTTAAGTGAAACCAGTTAAACGTTCAAAACTTTAGCGAAACAATATATATAATACTATAGCCATAAGCGATAGCGATAATGCAAACGCATATTTAGAAGCCTTAATCTATAGAAGGTTATTTTAAATTGACTAGCTAAACTCTGCATACACGATGAAACATATGGAAACGGTGTTTTTCTTAACTCATACTTCAAGTAACAACATGGCAGCGGTCGTTGACCTCCCAAAAAAAAACGTTATCATGTATTGCATACATACCCTTCGCATCTGCGGAGTTTAGCTAGTCAATTTAAAATAACCCTGTATGGAAACGCCAACACAGAAGTTGCGTCCAAATCTCGTATGAAAAGATACAAGCCTGCAAGTTAATTAAGTGCCATTAATATCCTTAGTTACTTAGTACAGCTTATACTCGTAGTACAAACAATACTTCGGTTCTATAAGGAAGTTTCTCTAAAGTTTTTTTCCTTAGAGCGCCCATTATTATGTAAATCTGCACTACGAACAATGCTATCCAGAGTGGTAAATTCCAGAAGATTCCATTACCGAGGGTCGGTTTTTTAAAATGTCCACACAAAAGGGTCCAGCAAAAAGATCGCAAAAAGCCGGCTTAAACCTCATTAGTTCAAAGATTACTTTGCACACTGGTAAAGAATTCTATCATTTTCTTATTTCATGGTCCTTTTGAAAACAGTTTTTGTCACTCAGCACTTTTCCTCTTATTTAGTCCTTGAGCATACCCACATCATAGTGTATCATTTGTTGCCTCGTGTTTACTTGTAAATAGCCTAACTTCGGTTAGTTTAGGTTGAAATTGTAACCACAACAGTGGTACAGAATATAATAATAGTACCTACTAGACGATAATGTGCTTCAAAGTAATAAATCATAAATTATGGCTTCTGCCTTTTTACATCACAACCACAGTATTAAGCGCCAATCATGGAATATGAAATGAAATTATTGTTTTAGTCCCGCTGTAAATTCACTTATAACTTTCAATAAATACACTCATTCAAAGTCAAAAATTCAAGCGCGTTCAACTAACTTTGGGGGATGAAGAAAGAAGTGGTCGCCCTTTGACGGCTGTTACGGAAGAAAACGAGCTAGCAGTGAAAAATTTAATCCAGGACAATACGCGAGTTACGTATCAAGAGATTCAGCACATACTGCAGGTTGCATAGGGAAGCCTTCACTACACGTGCATCTTCGCGTGAGGAGGATAGTTTCACTCTGAGTGCCGAAGCGCAAGTCGACGGTTTGGGTGTTTCAAAACGAATCAACGCCTACCAAAGTGAAGCGATCTAGAACCGAGGCGAAGATTCAACGCTGAACGGTATACTACCAAATGCGAAATTTTCTCTGTTGTGAGCATCAAGCGACCAAACACAGGGCTCCACGAGCTACTGCTCCACCACGACAACGCGCCTTCGCACACCGTGCTCAAAACGAAGGATTTCCTGGACAGCACGCCGGTCAAACTCCTGGGTCACCTTCCTTACAGCCCTAACCTAGCCCCGTGTGACTTCTTTTTATTGCCGAAAATAAAAAATCTGCTCAAAGAGAAACAATTTTCGTCGCCGGAAGATGCGCTGTCAGTGTTCGAGCAGGCTGTAAACGAGGTATCTGCGGCGGTCTGGAAAAAGTGTTTCTAAAACTAGTTCAGACGCATGAAACTTTGTTTAAAGGCTAGTGGAGAGTACTTTTAAAAGATTTAATGAAGAATATGTACTTATAGAACATTTATTTTTATTTTCGCAATACTTTCTGAGTGTCCCACGTATATACAAATTGTAGTACCTAAGGGTGTTACACCACGCGGTGACAAATAATTACACAATCTGTCAAATTTATTTCATAGATTTTCGACTATATTGCTAAAGCATAAGGTTCAAAGCTGATTGGGAAAATTTGACAGTTTCTGGTAGCTTGATGTGCTGGCGTCTGTACATAAATATTTAAAAAATAATAGCCATATACTAGATGTAGGCAAAAATAATTGGATTCTACCTGAACTAGGAATAAACCTGTATCTCAGGTATCTCACTCAAGTGCTTATACATAGGTAAGTATTATCTAAAACTCCATAAACAAATAGTAAATAACTTATCTATTATAAATATGGTTATATTCTAATTGACAAAAATAACGCTACTTTTTTGCATCATCGTAAGACATTTTTGCAACCATGTCATTTGTGAAATTAATTAAGTCTTAATCACTGTCTGTTAAGTAGCATAGTGTAATATGAGTAAGCCTGTTAATACACTAGGCTAGAGATCTACGCAGATAGTCTTATTAAGACAGATTTGATACCGCGTGGTGTAAAAAACCCTTTAACCATTCCTATGAACGTGGATCCACGCGAGACGCAGTGATGTGGATCCACGTGAGTCAAAATGGCTTTTTATTTGTTCCTTTTTGTTTGTAACCGGTTAATACGTACGTCAAGATTTGTTCACCAGCTGAATACCAGACCATTAAGTGTTTCATTAATATTAAAAATAACTACAAAAAAAATGACAAATCGTGACAAACACATTAAAATCTGACACTAAAATTAGTACAGACTTCCGAATGACTTATTCAAGACCACTTAGTATTTATATGGTAAATATGTATGTTAGGTAGAGCCTACAAACCTACCTACTCACTATTCATTATTTATATTTAATAACGGTATCTCGAACTTCTTTTCACAGTAATATTATTCCTGATTGGTTTTGACCTTGTATTCTTACTACACACGTATAGTTAGAGCAGTTTTCAGGGTACCGTAGCGTAACGTACATAAACAGATTTTCTTTCTTTCATTTCATTCTTTCTTTCCATAGCTAAAGGGTACCAACGGCCCCCTATTCCAGCCTCCGCTGTCCGTCCGTCCATTCAACCGAACGTCCGTCCGTCTGTCTATCAGCGAGTGTACCTCGTGAACCGTAATAGGTAGACAGTTGAAATTTTCACAGTATATTTCTATAACAACATATAATAAAAATAAAATAAAGTAAAATTAAAAGGGTCCCCATACAAGCCACGAACAAATTTATTGACTGAGAAGCTACAAAGGTAATAAAATGTTAAGGTTAATTTAAAACACGTTGTACAATATTAATTACGGGCTCGCGGACAATCATTATTTTCTCAGAGTGGCAGTAAGTAATTAATGCTTTTAATCTGATAATCTATATATATACAGTGGGTTTGGTAGAAGGACCGAAACAATTTTTTAGGGATAGGAAGTGTCATATTATCCTAGTTTCCACCCATAACACCCATCTTAAGAGTTACGGTAGGTAATTGAGATAATTGAGGATAATATGTTTCTCTCTTAATCACCCGAAATATCGTCGCAACTTTTATAAGGGGTTGTAATAGAGCGCAATATGTTTTAGTGTTATTTGCAATGTACATTCAATTGATTCTAAAAAATGACTTTGATGTTTCCAAAGTCGTAAAATAAAATTCATAATAAAAATGAAAAATAAAACAATTTTGTGCTAGCAAATGAATTCCCCGATATCTCAAAAAATCGTGTCGGTCCTTCTATCAAACACCCTGTATATATTATATGCTTTAAGACCTTAAAGGCTTAATGGGCAAATTTAATCGCGTTTTGATAATCTCGAAGAATATAAATATGGATGGTTGTTTGTTTTTTGGGCTAATTCATTTTGTGGTGGTGGCCAAGATATATACCCTGCATCCTAATTCCGTAACACACTATAAATCACAATCTGAAGCATTTTGAAGGATATTGCTAATCCCTTGCTTCATACGTTCGAAAAATGGTCTGCTCAACAACGTAAATAACGCAATGAATGTTATTGAACTGTCAAAATGAAAGCCCTTCCTACTGTTAGCGTGATACTCAATACCCCTCTGTTCTGGTCATAAAGAACAAAATGAGATATCAACACGAAAACAAAATGTGAAATCTAAGTTATCTTTTTCCTCAACTACCCTTGACTTCCGCCCGCGGCTTCGCCCACGCGTTATGTCGATAAAGAGCAGCCTATGCCCCAATGTTCCCAGGTATATCCGTACGTCTTTCATCCGATGAGCCTACACAAATGACCTTAATATTTCAAAATTTTCTCTTCATAAGAATTTCAACCAGATTCCGACAGATGCCAAAGTTAAAATGGTTCATACATTTACCGGACAAAGATCTCCATTTCTGTTTCGGTCATTTCTAAGACATATTACTATTAAAATGTACACCTAAACATTATGTATTAATAAAATTAATTAAATTTAAAAAATCTAAATAGAAGAACTTAATGACAAAGATATGAATACAAATAGGCTAGACATAACGTTTTTTATGAAAAAATATCTTTCAGTTATTAATGAAGGACGGCACAGGTTCGCACGGGCGAGTTTATCCCGCGGCGACTTTTTTTAGTTCACTGGGTTTTCAACGCATTGCTTAGCGCAGTCTTGAAAATCGAACAATGTGTTTTTTTGACCTCAAAGCTCAGTTTGACTCTTTATAACACCGAGAGTTGAAAATCCACGGCGCGATAAAGTCCCACCGCGATATTTTTTCGTCCATACAAACGAGGGCTTTTTTTTTCAGGATGGGAAATCATCAAATGATCCCTCCTGCTCTGGGTGGAGCAGAAGGGAGTGTCAGACACTTACTGACTAAAACCCACCCGTGTTCCTTCCTTACCCCTTTATGTTCCGGGCCTGCGATAACCCTTTCGGACAATCCCGCTGACACGGCAGGCTTGGGCCCTAATGGGCCCCTTCAATTGCTGCTGACATCTCTTTGAGGCGCGCGTGGAGCACGTACGAGGCGTAAACGACGGCTTAGGTGGAAAATTAGAAAAACACGTAATAGGACAGCTGCCACCATAGTCATTACAATTTCCTACAAAGTCGACCCAGAACCATTCATATATAAAGTCGTGTCATTAATTAAATCGTATTTAGGTACATCTACGAACAACTTGGTTAGTGTTTGTGTTTGTGTGTTGTATTATAAATCATACGAGATAATAACGATTATAAGTCTTTCATTAATTCGTCGCTCGCATGACTAAAAGTCCTATCTCATTTTTAGCTGATTTCAGTTGGGAAAACTGCATTGTTCTATTCGTGATTCTTTACATTTTGTTGCCTTTCAAAATGGTTATATTTTGAGATCCAAATAACATAGAGGTACAACGGTTAGTGAAAAATGTAAAGAATCACGAATGGAATTTGGAATGAATGTGCTTGTCCTGACTCAGGTCGGCTGAAAAATTAGAAAAATGAGATGGAACTTTTAGTCATGCGAGCGACGAATTGTCGCATTATACTCCATTTGTATAGTAAATTGTTTCCAACACCCTGACAAGGACGGCAACTCGAACTTAATGCTCATTTGCTACCCTGATGAGGAAACATGTTTTTCTACGGAAATGTGCTCGCCCCTACTGTATGCGTTAATACCCAAGTCTTACTGTTATATCCTCAGCTTTCCACGAATTCAAGAAGGATTTTCGGGGGAAAAAGCAAATATTTCCCGTCATATAATAAATCTGTCCTTACGTTTAGCATAACATTACGGCAATGGTCTTGTATATTATACCTATATGGGGCCTTAATTTATATTGATATAAGATTCATTCATAAAACAATTCATTTTGTACAGAGAAACATTATCTAAACGGTATTTATTACCTCCGGGGTAATTCTCGACCACGTCCTTGTTGCAATTTCGAATTCGACATAATACCAAGTTCGACCACTCGTTGCTAACTAGAAAGAACTAAAGTGAGAAAGTTGTTCAGCAACTATTTGGGATGTCAAGCAGTAAATTGTAAAGACGCCAGCACATCAAGCTACCCGAAACTGTCAAAATTTTTCCAATCAACTTTGAACCTTTACTTCAGCGATAAAGTTGAAAATCTATTAAAGAAATTTGACAGATTTTAGTAGCTTAGGTAGGCACAGAATAACTAATGGTACATTAGTTATTCTGTGCCCAGGTAAATTCTCTTGTCAAACGTAAATTCTCTTTACACAGGTAAATTCTCTTGTCAAACAGTTATTTAACTAGAACCACAATTAGAACTACTGAAGAATATATTTATACTTTTAAGAATATATATACCCTGGTAGGTGACTATGTTATAACTAGCGACCGGACCCGCGGGCCTGTTTCGCACGGTTTATTACGACCTGACAAAACTTCGAGATTTCTGTACCTAAGTTTAATATGAATGGTTTATACACATAAACCTTCATGATAAATTCTCTAAACGATGGTAGGAACCGCATCAAAATCCGTTGCGTAGTTCAGAAGAACAACACGGTCACACAGACAGACACGAAAAGTGAACGAATAATAAACTTGAGAGTTTGTTTATTTGAACGCGCTAATCTATAGAACAGCCGATGCCGGTCGGATTTGAAAAATCGGAGTTCAAAAAGAATAAAAAGTCAGTAAGAACGCTAGCTAATCTATAGAACAGCCGATGCCGGTCGGATTTGAAAAATCGGAGTTCAAAAAGAATAAAAAGTCAGTAAGAACGCTAGCTAATCTATAAAACAGCCGATGCTGGTCGGATTTGAAAAATCGGAGTCCAAAAAGAATAAAAAGTCAGTAAGAACGCTAGCTAATCTATAAAACAGCCGATGCCGGTCGGATTTGAAAAATCGGAGTTCAAAAAGAATAAAAAGTCAGTAAGAACGCTAGCTAATCTATAGAACAGCCGATGCCGGTCGGATTTGAAAAATCGGAGTTCAAAAAGAATAAAAAATCAGTAAGAACGCTAGCTAATCTATAGAACAGTCGATGCCGGTCGGATTTGAAAAATCAGAGTTCAAAAAGAATAAAAAGTCAGTAAGAACGCTAGCTAATCTATAGAACAGCCGATGCCGGTAGGCTTTGAAAAATCGGAGTTCAAAAAGAATAAAAATCAGCAAGAACGCTAGCAAATCTATAGAACAGCCGATGCCGGTCGGATTTGAAAAATCGGTGTTCAAAAAGAATAAAAAGTCAGTATGAACGCTAGCTAATCTATAGAACAGCGATGCCGGTCGGATTTGAAAAATCGGAATTCAAAAAGAATAAAAAGTCAGTAAGAACGCTAAGCAAAAACGAAGTGATATTGCGGGTAGGTGATGCGATGCGACGAGGCGGGGCGGGTCGGGGGAACAAGAAATTTCACGCGGATAAAGTCACGGGCAGAAGCTAGTGCATAAATATAGAAGATGTAAGTTTGGACAGGCGCGACACGCGACAAAACCGCGTGCGACACAAAGGCACCGCAAGTCGTGCAACGAGCGGTGCCTTTGTGTCGCGCGCGATTCACCTCGCGCGTCGCGCCTGTTTGCAGGAGCCTTAAAAAGTGTTTCAAAGTTTTGTTTTAATTAAATTCTTAACTTAATCAGGTTATCTTAATGACCGAATCAGGATAAACAATGTAATCATTGTTGACGAAAGGATTTATAAAATGTTTGCGGATGTTTCGATGTGGCCATACATAGAGACCTACAGTGTAGATAGATAGCTAGAATTTTCTTTATCACCATAAAAATTACAAATATAAATGTAGACATTTTACAAGGGGTGACACAATGGGCGGTCTTATCGCTAAAAGCGATATTTTCAAGGAAGGAGAGACAATAATGAAACTTAGTCTGTGGTGCTTGTGCCATTTATATTAAATATGCATAATGTTAAATTGAAAACTTGCGACAAATCGAAATAGGAGGTGCAGTAACTGTTACATGATTATTATACAATATCACAAATCTAAATTCTGGAATGAAATCGTGTAATTATCGCCTTAAATGGTGCAAACTAAGTTATTGCCTTCAAGTAGACCAGAATTATCGTAGTTCCAATTTTTTTTTTTCAAAATTATGATATTAATAAAAAAAATATAGTAATAAGATATCCATAAATAAGCAACCCATTCATCGCTGAGTTCACAACATGAAGCACGTTGGCAACGCGACTAGCAGTATTAACATAATTTCACCGTTACGAAAAAAGGGCGCGCGACGACGTTGCCAAATCGCTCGCCTACGGGCTGTGCATCCCTTTCCTTAATGACATGCTCCAAATTTATTTTATAACACGTTGAATTAGATATTTGTATACATATACAATAAATACATACATGATACGGTATCATGTATGTATTTATACCTAAAACATATCATTTACTTATCTATAAAAATGTACTTACAATAATAATCATGAAACATGTGTAAACAACAAGAAAAATGATGTTTAAGGAGAAAGATAGTACAGTATAGTGCCCACCATTCGTTACTGTTAGTTCAGGAATCATTCTTACACCCACAAAGCTTTCTTTGTATACCAAGAAATTTTCCTATTTATAATACCTCGATACTTTTCACAATTCAAGTCTCTTTGAAAAATTTCTTCGTAAAATATTGAATGTCTCGGACAATAATTCGCCTTTGGAATCGAGTTTACGGAATGGGATTAGCTGACTGAAGTACCCTTTTCCGCTCTGCCAGTGCCTTTGTGCAAGAAGATTAACAGCGTTTATATGAAGCCAAACAATGTTTGCGTAGCGTTTAGTCCAAGATACCTATATGATGTAACATAATACCTACAAGTCCCTGTAAAAGCTAATCTGTTATTAGGCACTTGTCCCACCGTTGACGACGAAGCGTTTAGCTATCAACGATTTCCTCGCTCAAGAAACGTACTTACGATTGTAGGTTCCATGAAAGTAAAAGTTAACATCCATACTAATCCCCTTACTAATAAACGTTGTATAGCGTCTGTATAGTTACACAATGCTTGGTCTTCTTCTTTCGAAAGTCAAATTACTGACGACTGAAAGAGAAAAATCGGTGTGTATTCATCTGATATTATTATACGTTTATTAGTGAGGGGGCTATATTATAAATTCTAAAGTAACTTGTCTCTATGTTATCTTTTTACGCCTCCAACCACTAAAATTTATAATACGTTTACGTGTACGATATAATACGTTTATTAATAAGGGGGCTATATTATAAATTCGAAAGTAACTCTGTCTCTATGTTATCTTTTCACGCCTAAACCCCTGAACGGATTACGATAAAATTTGGCAAGGAGAAGATAGATGGCATCTTGAGGAAAGGACAAAGGCTACTTTTTGTCCCGGTAGCACGTTTCCGTGGGATAATTTCCAACATCCACATGGGCGAAGTCGCGGCAGAAGCTAGTATATTAGTTAACGCCGAGTACTCGTTTGCCGCAGCGACAAGAGCTATCAAGGAGAATATTCGCTCAGTTACGCTCGGGCGGCAAAATACCCGCTGACAGAGTCACGCTTGATACTTGCACACTGATTTTCCGACTGAAAAACTGTATAAGGAAAACAGTTAAAGTAAGCGATGATCTTAGGCAGGAGATTTTAACTAAAGATAAGCCACATAAGGACCTTTTATCTGCATCAAGGCATACTATGTAAAGGACCAGAACAATATTTAGTTTACCACCAAAGATGGAGTGGATGTCTTTTTTAATTTTTATTTGTAATGTGCGTTTTTGTTTGTGCAGAATAAACAAATATTCTTTCTTTTTGTTTTATTTATAAAAATCATCAAAAAGGATATGGAAGGGGTAATTTTGCAAAAGATTAAAAAACAATTGAAGCAGTAAGTAATAATATTGCTGAATTGGGAAAGAAAGAAAATGCTATGTTTGTTAGTGTCAAGGAAGGCATGCAAGAAGTATTGTTAACAGACTTCAAAAAAAGGAGGAGGTTCTCAATTCGGTTGTTTTTTATGTTTAATACCTCAGAACTCTGTTATTTATAAGCCGAATTGCAAAATTATTCTTTTTAATCGATAAAGTATGCCTCGGGGGCAGTCCCGTATGATTTTTATTAACTTTGCTTGGGTAGTTTTTGAGTTATCTTCAATAATACGATTTTTTGCTACTTATTTTATATTTATGTTTTAATAACTTTCTGTCACTGATATTTATATAGCAAGTAGTATTATACGAATTTGTGTGGGGTAGGTACAACTAAAAAGTGAAAAATAAACAACTATTTTATAAAAAAAACGACGGACTTCCAAAAAAATACACTACAAAGGCAAAATAACTTTAATTTTGGAAGTCGGTGTCAAATAACGAAAATGCGAAACCAACAACACCGACTTCCGAAATTAAAGTTATTTTTCACTTTATAGTTTTTTTTTGTAAGTCGATTGTTTTTTTTTTTGTCAAAAAGTTTTTTTACAACTTATAGAGAAAAGTGAAACACCACTACATACACTCCATATTGACCACATTATTTGGGCGCTGAAGACATCAGTTTTCCACACAGGAAAACAAGTAGCATTGCAAGCACCACAATCAAATAACGTCATTAGAACACGCGACAAAGGAAGATACTTTAAATTAAGTACTTCTACAAAAACTCGTCCCCCAGCTCATCCAACTTCACGAACAACTTTTGTACGCCAACTTTTAAAAGCGTATTTTAAACGTTAACGGGATATCATGAAACTTTATGCTGTTGTTCTTGACAGCCTTTTTTGAAAGTGATTTCATTATGAGTGTTACGTTATACGGTAAAAAAGATACCATATAGGTACATCAATTCTTATAACTTTAACAAATGTGCTTTACCGTCTGGAAAACAATACGGTGTATTGTGTTGTGTTAGTAGAATAGAAGCCATACATGAGAAATGTTTTTTAGTACCAAAGTGATAGCAAAAATTACGAATATAAATTCCGCGCATTTAGTACGGTGCGTAGGATTTGAAAATAATAGGCACCGTACTATAGGTTTCTGCCCTGAACCCAATAGTCATAAGATATAATTATACCAATAGAAAGAGCTTTCAAGTAGAACTTTGCTTCTAACACGACTTTTGTCAATTATTAGTCAGTTCGGAGTTATTAATGACCTAAATAATAGATGACAACTCTTAAATAAATGCCAGCAAATCAACCGCGATTGCTGCTGTCGCATATGGATGCATTGTTTAAGCAGTCACACAACATAGCATCACGCCTGTACCCTCTAATAGGGTACGCAGATGTGTTCAGTATACCAGGGTACACCCTTATTTCTGTCAAAGTTGTTATTGGGGTACTTCTAATCGAAAAATTCTCTAATTGTTTATAATGAATAAGGTATGCTTCAGGGGTGCTCAACCTGTCTTGAGCAAAAACTCTGTTACAAGAATGAAACTCTTTGCGAGTGTCTGTGTTCCCTCCCACATTTTAACCTAGATACCTTCAAAGCAAAAGTGAACAAGCATCGTCTGGGTACACTCGTTCCATCATAGACCTCAACCATCGCTTTCCATCAGGCGAGTTCGATGTCAAGAGCAAGCCCATTCAGCAATAAAAAAAACAGTGGCACACCGGGAGTGCCGACAGAAGTGAAAACAAAACTTAAACACTTACTTGCCACTTACTTGCCTTGCTTGCTTACTTACTTTGCCATCACTCGCTGAGATATCGGATATACATTAAAACCGAGTACATCCCGAGGGCAGCCGAACACATCCAAAGCGGGTATTTTTTAGGCGTCTTAGAAACAAAACACGCGCGGTGTCGCTTACGGTACCAGTGGCGCGAGTTCTATGATTTTATTCCATCTCAAAAAATGCCCAACGAGCCTAAAGAAGTTTTCACTTCAAAACGCAGGCCTGGTGATTAATGACTTCTCTGTATGAGAAGAGGCTTAAGAAGAGGCCTTTGTCCTGCAGCGGGACAATAAGAGGCTAATATTATAAAGTGAAAGTGCGATCTGTAAATTTTACCCTTAGTCACGACCACGGCAGCAATCTTTCACAGAAATAAGTAAATTATCTAACAGCGAGAAAAAAAAACAGTGGCACTCCGGGAGTGCCGACAGAAATGAAGTGATGAAAAAGATTTCCTAAACTCACAATTATTTCCAGTTACGTGACAGTCTCGGCGGCTTTAACCCCGTTATCAATTTCTTTGACAACAGGGATTTGAAGGTAGGATATAAAAGTAATATTTTTCTCATCAAACAACGTTTGATATTGTCACAGGCACAAAGAAACAACATGATAGGATAACATTAAGAGTCTACTGACAGGGACAATATTTGGCAATGAGGAAAAGAGGAAAAATGCCTCTTAATATTAAAATTCATATAGGTATACATTTTATGTGGCTTTTCGTGTCTGTCTGTGTGATTGAGTGTTTTTTTCTAAACTGCACAACGGATTTTGATGTAGTTTTCACCATCATTTAGAGAATTTATTCCGGAAGGTTTATTTATTTAAACATTTATGTACACACATATATAAACAGACAAGAAGAAAAGAACGGAAAAATATGTACAAAGGTGATACTTATTTCTACAGAAATCTCTACCAGCATACCTGCGATAAGAAAGTAAATAAAAAGATGTAGACAGCGTGTCTAAGAGTAAAAGAAAAAATAAAATACATACCTACTTAATAATATAAAACCAATCATGTGTAGGTACAATACATTAATATGTATAAATATTAGTATAATATTAGTATTATAGAGGCGAAAGTTTGTGAGTGTGTGTATAATATGTTTGTTACTTCTTCACGCTCAAACGGCCAGTCGTTTGAGCGTAGAATTTTCCATATCTAATTTTATCAATATTGGTCCAGACCAATATTGATAAAATTAGATATGGAGGTAGCTGACACCCTGGATTAACATATAGGCTACTTTATGCCGATATTCCCACGGGATCTAAACTTATGCGGGTGAAACCGCGGGGCACAACTAGTACTATAATAAAAATAAAACCAATCATGTGTACATACTTATATTAAGTACATTAATATTAAATCTACAGATAAAACATAAATCTCAATGTTTTGTCAAGTCGTAATAACCAAGCGAAGCGGGGTCGGGTCGCTAGGCTAGTAACTTTAGAAGTAAACGAACTCAAAGATTATTATTACTCAATCTCGATTATGCTACAATCTCTATTTTTAAACCATTGGTTGCTATGGTAGGATAAAATTACATTAACAACTGGAAAACGGTTTTTTTACTTAACCGGTTTTTGTGACTAATGCATATTTTAGCCTTGAACGTACTGAGAAAACGTATCAATCAGTACATGAGAATATACTTAACACGTAGGTACAGACGCCAGCACATCAAGCTACCCGAAACTTTCAAATTTTCCAATCAACTTTGAACCATTAGCAATAAAGTTGAAAATCTAATAAAGAAATTTGACAGATTGTAGTAGCTAGATGTGCTCTGTACATAATACCTTTTATAAACGGAAACATATAACCGATACTCTAAAAAATTATTGCCCAGCGCCCTAATTGCGTAACATACTATCAAACACTATCTTAATCACTTTGAAAGATATTTGCTAATCCATTGCTTCATAAATTATGTTCGGAACATTTATCTGCTCAACAACGCCGTAAAAAACGCAATGGAAACTGTTGAACTGTCAAAATGAAAGTACAATGCGTGCCACGAAAGAAGAGACTTGACACACCACGTGGTTTGACATGCGCAGAACACGATTTTAGGTATCTTTAGCGGTATGAGGTCTGAGTGTGGGACGAAACCGGACGTCATAGGGGCGGCGGAAAGAGCGGGGGAGGCGGGGTCAAGTCTCTTCTTACGTGGCACGCATTGTAATTGCTACTGATAGTGTGTTACGCATTTACCCCGCTAGAAGGCCATTAAGTTTTGGTCAGTTAAATATTTAGAGGATCAGTTAATATGATGGACATCAAGATAGGAATTATTTCAGGTTCACAAAAAGAGGATCATAATAGTAGTGTTCAAGAATATTTTAAGCAGCGCAAAATTGGAATTATTAGTGGTTCGATTAAATAAGTGCATGCCTCTTATAAAGAATCTCTCATAAAATAATACTTATTCTGAAATCTGAATTACCATTTTGTTGAATATTTATCATGTTCCTTCAGTTATACCTACCCATAACCTACCATCTGACGTTTAACAAAGTTACTGAAGCATTGAAACTGTGTGCAAAATAAGCAGTTTGTATTAATTCAGTACGGTCAGCATCAAAAGTCGATTAACTAAGATTAAAAAGACTGAAGTGTTAATCGACTTTTGATGCTGACCGTACCTTAAGCTGACATAAATGTTTGAAATATCAGATTTTCTTTACATAAACAAACCAAATTGGTTAAATCCCAAATGCCGTCGCTGACAGAACTTCTCGGTTTGGGTTTCCACGAACACAACAAATGAGGTGCCTTAGGCCTCGGACCTCGGTCTCGAAGTTAGCGATTACGGGGCGGCGGCGGCGGCGAAGCGAGCGGCGCGGCAACGCAAACCCAGTCTCGAAGTCAAGGGGCGTAGTGTTGTGTCATGAGCAGAGATCGGAATTGGGTGTGTAATATGGAGCTGTTACATCCACTTAAGTTAAACCGGTTTTGGATTTTACCGGTTTAGTTTCGGTTTTTTTGTTGTACATGTTCCTTACCTTTGAAATACCGAACTATAAACATTTACAAGCTGCTAATACAGTTCCAAATAATTTTTTTTTTACTTTTCCGGTTAAAATTTGGTTTTTTAGTCCTAATTGTTCGAGACTGGGTTTGCGTTCGCGGCAACGCAAACCCAGTCTCGAAGTCAAGGGGCGTAGTGTTGTGTCATGAGCAGAGATCGGAATTGGGTGTGTAATATGGAGCTGTTACATCCACTTAAGTTAAACCGGTTTTGGATTTTACCGGTTTAGTTTCGGTTTTTTTGTTGTACATGTTCCTTACCTTTGAAATACCGAACTATAAACATTTACAAGCTGCTAATACAGTTCCAAATATTTTTTTTTTTTTACTTTTCCGGTTAAAATTTGGTTTTTTAGTCCTAATTGTTCTTTGTCGGTCAAACACAGAATTTTACATATCTGCAAAATGCTAATGCGGTTTTAATTTCTTTTTTGATCTGTATCTTAAGTTACAAAGTTTTGCTACAGATTGATTCAAGGAAAACGAACATTTTCGCGCATGTAAGCGCGGCGTTCACTTTAATGGCGTCGCTCCGTTTTTACTTGCCCTGCTTACCTGATTATTGATTGACGGAATAATCGAGTAACATACACACATACATAAAAAAACATACAGTCGAATTGAGGACCTCCTCCTTTTTTGAAATTGGTAAAAAAATAAAGCCCTTCTCGGTTAGCCCTCGAAAACTACACACGACAATAACAAAAATATCTTAAACTGTATTACAGCTTGCAGATGTGTAAAATTCGGTGTTTCAGACGTACAGAACAAGTAGAACTAAAAAACCGAATTTGAACCGGAAAAGTTCAAAACAAAAATTAATTTAAAACTGTATTAGCAGCTTGCTAATGTTTATAGTTCGGTTTTTCAAAGGTAAAGAACATGTAAAACAAAAAACCGAAACTAAACCGGTAAAGTTCAAAACCGGTTAACTTAAGTGGTTGTAACAGCTCTATGTTATGTCTCGCTGCATACTTTAGGTATTTTCACATACCCTATTCCGATCTCTGGTTATGAGAAATTAGTGTTTTTGTTCGCGAACGAAATGTCTAAACAGCGACAACAACATCTTTTTGAAACAACCTTTCGAAAAGTCGGTCGTTAAAAAGCACAAAATAAAATGCACGACACTACGTCAATGCAGACGCGCGGGCACAGTTAGACTGGTGCGCATGGCTCGTACGTACGTAAGCCGCTCCCCGCGCCGCTGCTTTCGACTTTCGAGGCCAATATAAATCTATGCATTGAAACGCGCCACTCCCTGAGCCGCAGCCGCGCCGCCGCGCGCCGCCTTCTTCCCGCGCCCGCTTACTTCGTGTCCGTAGCCTTACAGTAAATCCTTTTTCGCGAAATGTTCATAAATCAAAATGTCTGCTTAATATTCAGTAGGTACTAAACGAGCTGCGTTTCTAAAAAAAAACATTTTGAATAGAAAGAGATAATGCAAGGTTTGCTGCTAACGTTAATTTTTTGTATAAAACAATATTCACTTTGTAAATGTATAATCAGCCTATAATGTTCCCACTGCTGGGACACAGGCCTCCTCTCGATGAAAGGGAGTGGGCCGTAATCCACCACGCGGGCCCAGTGCGAGCTGGTATGTCACATGTCTTCGAATTTATAGTTCTAGGACCGGTTTCCTCACGATGTTTTCCTTCACCGTTTTGAGAGCCGTGGTGATGAAATAATTTACAAAAAATAAAGCACCTGTCTGGGTTCGAACCTACGACCTACAACTCGTAAGTCGAGGCTTTTACCACTGGGCCACCTCTGCTCATAAATAAAAAACTTAACTTGCTTTTAAATTATAGGTACACAATCGTTCGTAAATGCACACTTTACAAATAATGGGCTATTTCTTTGTTTGTAGTTTTCAAGCTCTAATTATATTTAAATAGTAATAAAATTATGTTTATGGTGGAATTCAGAAAATAATAGGTACTTAATGCAAATCACTTGCCATTACATGCTTGTAATTTGTATCTAAGTACACCAAGTAAGAACACTAAGGCTAGTTAATGGGCGATCCAAAAGTGTCGTCATCTGAAAATACTAGCTTCTGCCCGCGACTTCGTCCGCGTGAAATTTCACCCAATTGTAATAATAAAAATAATAAAAAATGGATGAATGGTATTACAAATGGTATTAACAATGGTATTAAAAATGCATGGTGTACTCCAAATAAATAAAAAATATAAGTAGAAGTGAAAATTCGGGCGCCAGGAGTACACACAAGACTATGCCAAGGATAGATTAACCTGCGGGAACTGGAAACTTTTAATCTTCAAGCGGGAAGGTATCAATAAAATTGACCATGACAGTTATAGCACGATTTTATTACCCGAAGGCTGCTGGTTTTAAGAATACACAAGAAAATTCCTTTCTAAAATTAACAGCTATGGTTCTAAATAAAGGTGTGAAACTAAGATGAAATAGATGCCATTTTATAACCCGTCATTATTGCACTTTTGTAAAAAGTTAAGTATCACAAACCATACCAAATTCCGTCGAATAAATTATCAACCGAAAGAGTAAACCACGCTCATCTTGGTGATTTGGATTTCCGCTGGGACGTCAAAGGCGGTCCATGATATATGTTGGTAGGGACGAGCGTTCAGAATTTAAGTGGTGAAAAGAAAAAGAAAGAAGAAATTCACCCTCTTAGGAGTGGAATTTCGAAAAACCCTTTCTTAGTGGATACCTACTCTTCACAAAGCACACACCCTCCAAATTTCATGTCTCTGGGGTTTAGGGTGCGTTGAAATATCAGTCAGTCAGGACTTTGAATTTTATTTATAAATTTTGCGCTATATGTTCAAAATGTAATTACCAAGCTTTTAAATTTTCTTTCAGGCCGGACACTGAGTCATTGATATTTATGATAGTCCCGGGAAATAGGGAAATGGGTACTTCGTTTTCATCTTATTTCTTTGCCATTCAAGGGTGGTTAAATTAAAACATTTTCAATTATAATCAAAAAAAAAAATGTCCGTGCTGCTAGGTAGGTACATAAAGTTAAAACAAATAAAGTCAAGAGCACATTAGCTCAGGAGAGCAAATTAATCGGTTCATTCAAGGTGGCGCTCATTTAATTTGTCTTTTAAATTAAGGCTGGGGGTTTTTGACTGTTGTAGAATCTTGTTTAAGGCAAATTACTACATTTAAAATCTTTCTTTTAAATTAAGTTAGGGTGAGGGAAGATTTTCTCTGCCCGAGAAAATGCGCACCGACCTTCGTCAATAAGAAAACACAAACTATGAAAGTTCCTCATTTCAGTAAAGTTTGTCTCTGTAGTCAAATTAATATCAAGTTCCAACCTCCTGAAGTTAGTCGACAGACAGACGATTCATCTTCCTTTTAATATAACTACATAGGTATGTATTTGTTTCTTAGGATATCTATACTATTAATAAAGCTGAAGAATTTGTTTTTAGGGTTCCGTAACCAAAGGGTAAAAACGGGACCCTATTACTAAGACTCCACTGTCCGTCTCTCTGTCTGTCTGTCACCAGACTGTATCTCATGAACCGTTATAGCTAGACAGTTTAAATTTTCACAGATGATGTATTTCTGTTGCCGCTATAACAACAAATACTAAAAACAGAACAAAATAAATATTTAAGGAAACATAGAACAAACTTATTCCTTTCGGCGTGTTTGCCTTGTGGTACCCCACTTGGCCAGTTTTTTTTTTTGTTTGAACGCGCTCATCTCTGGAACTACCAGTCGGATTTGAAAATCTTTTTCGATTTGATAGCCCAATTCTTGAGGACCTTCCTCATCATTTGATAGCCCAATTCTTGGGAAGGTATCTAGAGGGTTCTATTCATCATCACGCTACGACCCTTAAGAATCGAGCAAAAACAGAAAAAGTCAGAAAGAACGCTGAGTGAAAACGTAGTAATAGCGCGAGCAGACGATGCGATGCGGTGGGGTGGGTCGGGGAAACAAGAAATTTCACGCGGACGAAGTCGCGGGCAGAAGCAAGTTAAGTAATAAAGGTTTACATATAGGTACACGTAAAATTATGTTTATTACACAGAATTTTTTTGGTCTTATTTAAATGTATGATATGGCAATATGATGAGTCTTGCAAATATGTTATTTCGTTCATACTAGACAATTAATTCTGTTTCAGGTACTATATCAAGTTTTAACTTAATAACATAGATAATAATTTTCCTAAGGAATGTCTAATATAAAAGTCCCTTAAGTACTCTCACAATTTAGGTAGATATAAAGAAGGTTCATTACAAATGGAACGTCATTAATAAATTGTCATCTAATTAGATCCCTTTTCGTAAAAGAACAAGAAAAAATATGCACTTTTCGTGGAAATTTATGTAATTAGGTACATACTTTCGTAAATTGGGTAATAATGTGAAAATACCTTAATCTTTTTGATAAATAAAAATCTCGTGATACAGTGTTTGTTATCGAACTCCTTCAAAACGGCGCGGGAGTGACCGACTTTTATTTTAAAAAAATTGTGTATATTTAGTAGGTCTGAGAATAGGTCGTAGGCAATTTTTATACCCCTAGGTGATAAGGGCCACCCTTAAATCTCTACAGATTTTTTTTGTAATCGAACTTACGCGGGTGAGTCTATTAAAATTATTTATTATGTTGCATTCTGTAGTAGGTACCTACTATGTTTAAAACTTAAGTGCTTGTTCTTCCCGTTAATTTTCACATCATCTGCCTAATCTAACGATTATGTCTGGACTTTAAAAGAGACTGTGACCTCCGAGTTTGTTTCGGACTTTCTTCTCAGAGTAGTTTAAAAGAAAACTCCGACTTCAGCGGATCTAGTTTTTAAAATAGGATTGACATGTTAAAGTGTTTGTACAAACCTCATCATCATCTGGTGATGATGAGATGATGATGAGTGATGGTGATGATGTGTTTGTACAGACGCCAGCCTGGCACATCAAGCTACCCGAAACTGTCAAATTTTCCCAATCGACTTTGAACCTTATGCCTTCGCGATAACGTTGAAAATCTATTAAAGAAATTTGACAGATTGTAGTAGCTTGATGTGCTGACGTCTCACAGTGTACCGTGTAGAACATGCTAGGTGGACAATATTATTTTATGATATATAAAGATACTTTTATATATAAGTAGTCATATTGAGGCATTATTAATAGTTTTTGGTATGATTTTGTAATAAAAAACAAAAAAAATATACAAAAACAGAAAATATTTATTTAAAAATAATATACAAACAACAAAATTGCATTAAATAAATAAATACCTACTATACAAATTAACCTAACCTAAACCTAAATAGTGACTTAACCTAATCATCATAATCATCAGAATCATTATCAAAATCTTCTGATGCATCGTCATCATTTTGTGGCAATGTGCGACAATATGATGACGTTTCCGGTCTTGATGCTACTATGGTCGTCGGGCTTACAATTAACTTTAATACCTCTGCACATATTTTTTCCGGCTTTTTTTTGGGGAATCTCACGAAGGCTATTGATCAAAGGGTCAGATGTTATTATTAACATGGACAGCAAGTCTCTATTCGTGGCAACACGTGAGCACTTGCGGGTGTTGTACTCCCTAAATCTGCGGCAATCTTTGTTACGTGCTTCCTGAGCCTCTTCGGAAAGCTGCCCAATTGGAAGCAATGCCGCTTTGATAACCTCAGTACTGTGTACTAATATTTTATGTACAGTAGCAGGCATATAGTACCACGAATAGAGACTAAGGTAATGTCTTCTAGTTTCAAGACAAAATTTATTAAATTCAACTAAGTTTATCTCGAAACCAGAAGACAATATCCTCAAAATAACATCAAATTGTTTGATAATAGTAACATCCAACCCTGTGATCTGAGTACTCATCTCAGCATTCTTAAAAAAGCGACGGGCAGTGTTTCCATCATTGGAAGAACCAAATCCTGGCTTTGGTTTGTCTACAATGAGTCCCATCTCGTTTTTGAATTTCATCTTGATTTCGTCGGAACGAACCTTGATATCTGCTTTGTTTTCGTCGCTTCTAGCCTGCCATTTCTTAATATTCAACTTGTAGCTGATATGTAAAAGGCATTCAAAGCAACGAATCCAAGCATGAAGTGTAGATAAACCAAAGCCAAAATGTTCTTGATTGCTGTTAAAATTCGCGGGGTCATCGTTCATCGTCTTGGGGGTGGCACCACAGATGAAACACTTTTGAGATGAACGAGTTTCCGTTAAGGCGTTACATACCTTTCCGTCTGTCATTGTCAGAAGAAGTTCGTGTTTCACAGAGATTTGAGAATCACCAAAGTTGATAAGTGTTGGAAGAAGAGCATTAATTTCTTCCAACAATCTATTTGTCTCCACTAACGCGAAGTCGTTCGTTTCCTTAGCAAATATAAATTTGATTGGGCGACAATACATAGTTGACGAAGGCCGAGGATTTTGTCAAATAATTTTGGACCCATCATATAACTTAAGGGGAACGAAAGAAAATACGAAAAGAAATTCGTCCGTATCTTCAGTGTTCTCGAATTTCTGTTTGTATGTGCTGTGCCCAGAACTTCCATCACATCCCCATTTACTAACAAGTGTAAACGTTGAACTTGTTGGGAGGACACTGCTGGTAACTTCATTCTGTGCTAATACTAGACGTTCCACTGTTTTATTTAATAAGGCTTGCAAATTTATTTCAGCACGAGTTTCAGTTATAGCAATATGCTCCTCTGCAGGGTAACAGGCCTGTTTGGATTTTACTACACTCAAATATGACGGAAACACATTATGTCCTGCCATTATGGACCACTTCCTAGTTTGTTTGTAAGCATGTGTTGTTGATTTAGAATCTATATAGTATGCTAAGGCTTCGTCACTACTTAACTGCCTAGGATTAACGGAACTGGTATTTTGTGACTTAATAATATTCTCTGGGCTCTCACTAATGTCTCTAATCAAATTGGCAACTTTTCTTTGCCCTACTGAACGCACAGCAATTTCGGCAGCAGTCACTAATTCACTGGCACTTCGAGATTCTACGAGATTCACGACTCGACGTTTCTTCGTCTTAAATGACGATTCCTCGAAATCTTTGCGAGGTCTTCCTGCAGATGTAACAGCCTCACTCGATGTCGAAGGTTGTGGGGCTAAAGAACTCGCAGTAAACAGTATGTCTCCTTCATCCAGCCAATTCTTATTTTTAATTAAAAAACGCTCCTTCGATTTTCCCGAAGCCAACCATTTGGCTCCAATCTTAGTAGAAAAGTTGGATATTTTCAACTTTATTTCTTTTTGGCTGCTTTCAGTAATGTCACCAAAGTGAAATTTTGAAGAAAGATAGTCATAAATACGCGAATTTTTATCATTCTTCGTGTATTTCAACCACTCTTCGAAAAAGGCTACCCTTGAAATAGAGTAAATGTGTTCTGAAAAAATAAAAAAAAAAATATGTTGTACTGAAGTGTGCTGAACAATATGTGTCTTTTTACAAACTACACAGTTAGACCTACAATATATCTAAAAACTAGCCTGAATGGAGGCGAATAAAGGTATTTCCTGAACGTTCAAAGTTTTCTTTATGAAAAAAATTACGCTAAAATTTATGCATTATGTAAAAAAAATGCTAAAAATTAATTTTAATAGATTCTGATAAAAAAATTATATTAAATAATAGTACATACCCTCAGTATTAATATCCATCACAAAAAACTTTCACAATATCACTATAAACCACTATGAGATGTGCACAAAAGTGTCGCTAAATTGCAACTGATCGACCGGAACGCTTGCATTAAACTCATTACCTGACTTCTCGACTCTATGACTCATCAGTTAAGCATTTGAAAAACAATTTTTTCTCGGAATTTGGAGTTTGGGGGTGTTGTTTGTGTTACGCAATTAAGATTTCCTGGAAATGAAAACATGAATTTTGTCCACCTAGCATGTTCTAGGCGAAATACCGTGCGTCTGTACAAACCTAAATACAGAAAAAAATATCAATCTGTATGTTGATAAAAGAATTATTAATTTTAAATACCTTCCTATTTTGTAACTTTATATGACCCAGATCGAAAGTTCAAAATCCACATAAGGATACTCGCTGACCCGACAGACGTTGTCCTGTTTTTTATTCGAAAGACACGTGGCGCCATCTATTATCATAATAACGTTATTGTTGTTTTCTTCGGGAACAACATTTTTTCGGGATGAAAGGTACCCTATGTCCGTTTCTGTACACCTGACCTGACCGATCATCCTGAAATATTTGCATATACCTACGTTTATATGCAAATATTTCAGGATGATCGGTTTAGTGGTTTAGGCGTGAAAAGGTAACAAACAAACAAACTTACTTTCCCATTTATAATATTAGTTACGATTCTTCAATATTTGCCGTGCTTCTAGATTGTAGTACCTACAATGTGTGGTCACAACTATTAGAATAGTGACATTCAAGCTTCAATTAGATATTGACTGTAATTATCTGGGTCAGAAGGGGCAAAGTTAAGAAAAAGCCCTTAGTGTAGGTAACATTCAAATCACACATATTTTATTATCGTTTATCATGATTTCACATAACCATCTCACATAAACCACAATATACTTAGAAAATAATGCATTGTAATACTTTCTACATAAATTACAAAACTAGCCATAGTTAAACCATAGAATTCAACACATTCGAACAAGATAACGGTCACAATTTTTATAACGTAGTATGATATTTAACGAATAGGTACTTATTAAATCAGATTAACTTACAGTAGCTCCTTTCACTTGACTTTATAACTTGTTCACTTGGTGGTCCGGGCTCGAATGATCCCCAGCCCCAATGTCCTCAACCTCTTATTTTGAGCGTTGAATCCATAGACACAAATTACAAACGATTGTTGTCACGTGACAGGCAAAGGAAATGTATTCAGTCAGCCAAGTCCACAGACAAAAATTAAAAATATAGTAAACTAAATGTACTTCTTGTGAAAATGTGTCTTAATACAACCTTAATTCCCTAACAGACGGCCGTCCTGAAGAAGGAATGACCCCATTGCTTTCCGGCCATTCGAGTATTTTGTGTGACTCTATACAAAACAAATAGAACACTAGGTTCTTGACCAAACTAACACCTTATTGGCACAACACAAAAAAATATATATATATATAAATATATTAATAAATGTGTAGAAATGTTCGAAAACAGAACTAATAGGTACGCTAAGTAACTCATACGAAACACAACTAATACAAGAACTTCTAATTATGTACCAAAGATCATGAAAATATAATAACGTAGTTAAAACATTGTATAATCGATTCAAATAGGTATCTAATTATTTAGGTAATATGTACAAACATCAAGATAATCCTGTTAACGTTCATAACAAATAATAATAAAACCAACGAAAACAAAATACGTAATTAACACATTGTAAAATCTATAAGAAATTGATTGAATAGGTACATGAATAAGGTCATCCCGTGTAAGTCATCGCACATCCGTCAGCCTAGCATCGGGTCATTATTGGCTCGCATCGTCTTCTCCTTGTCAACCAGTCTTCCATCAAACTTGGAACCGGAACGGTCCTCGCGCCTCGCGTTGTCGTCGCGGCGACGCGACGGAGAGTTGAGCGCGCTCGCTCAAACGCTTGTGCAATGAGCCGAGTGTACGTTTGTGCAATGAGCCCATAACGTGATTATTGGGGTACTGTAGAAACCTGAAAGCAGAAATATATTAGTAGAGTTCGATTGGGACTAGTACCAAACACAATGATTTAGAATTTTATGACATGATGATGGAAATAAATTAAATAAAGAGAAGATTAACAAAAATTTAAAGATGAAAGAAAGTTTAGAGGGAGTGAACACCGCTTGTACTTCGGCATACGACATTGTTACTGTCTACCGCTTGTACTTCGGCCTCGGTCCACTTTTTAGGGGGGGCGTGAACACCGCTTGTACTTCGGCATACGTCATTGTTACTGACTACCGCTTGTACTTCGGCCTCGGTCCACTTTTTAAGGGGCGTGAACACCGCTTGTACTTCGGCATACGTCATTGTTACTGACTACCGCTTGTACTTCGGCCTCGGTCCACTTTTTAAGGGGCGTGAACACCGCTTGTACTTCGGCATACATCATTGTTACTGACTACCGCTAGTACTTCGGTCTCGGTCCACTATTAATACTTACAAGCAGCTCCAGAGTAGCTAGCAGCCCGTCATGTAAGATTTATTCTGTAATCATGTAACTGGGAAGGATTTGGGAAGGAATGACCGTATTTGTTATGAGTCTAGCAGGTAGTCTAAGTAGGCAAGTCGGTATTAGTCATAACCAAGTCATAACATAAGAATAGTATCTTAATTTGAATCGGAACGGTAACCGACTCTTTCATCAGCCTCGTTACTCGTAAAGTCATTGTCTTCGCCGTCAGTGTCATTACTAGGTGCAAAAGTTATCCAACGTTTTAACTGGTCTGCTGGATAAATACTTTTATATTTACGTTTTGAATGTCCTTCAATACTAGAGACTTCATACCGATCGTTTTCTAGAATCGCAGTTATTTTTAAGGGACCCCGAAACTTTGGACATAACTTTTTACTTTTTCCGTCTGCTGGATTGTGATGATTGGGAATCATGACTAAATCATCTATTTGAAAGAATTTCGTTGGAGCCCTACCGCTATCAAATTTCTTTTTCATATATTGCTGACTCTTTTCGGTGTTTTCAACAGCAGCCGATCGTATTGCATCTCTAGATGGGCCTGATTCAGAAGTATCTATTAAGTCGGCTAGCTCGTTTAAAATGGGACCCTCCCCAGGACAGATTGTGCGACGTCCGAATACTATTTCTGAAGGAGATTTTCCCGTGGTTTTATTGGTCATATTATTTAAACTCCATTGCAATTTACCTACTCTGACATCCCAGTCGCGCTCCGCCTGATCATGATTAGTTGCGGCTAAAGAATCGAGAATTGTACGATTATATCTCTCAATCTGCCCATTGGCTCGTGGTGTTGCTACAGCGTTTAGTACATGCCTAGCACCTATTAATTTTACAAAGCTTTGGAATGCCGCTGATGTAAAACTAGTACCGCGATCGGTGATTATTATGCTCGGACTACCTATTACGTCAAATATTTCCTGCAGAGTCTTGATAGTTGTTTTAGTTTTGACATCTTTTACTGGTCTTATAAAAATAAATTTACTGAAACCGTCAATTACACCCAGTATGTAAGAATTCCCCTTTTTGCTCCTAACAAATGGTCCTAGATGGTCCATGTGAAGAGTGTGAAATGGGACGTTACCTTTGGGGATTGGATGTAAGTAACCAGTAGGTTTACTGGTAGATGCTTTATTGTATGCACAATTAAGACATGCTTCCACATATTTGCGAACGAAACGTTTCATTTTTGGAAACCAATAGTTCTGTTTTATTTTATCTAAAGTCTTTTCGACCGCAAAGTGCCCCATCTCGTCATGACATAACTGACAAATACGCCATCGTGCCCCATTTGGTACAACCCATTTTTTTTGATCCCCTACTATTCTATAGATTTTGTCATCCTGTAGGAGGAAATTTGTGTGAATATCTTTAACCTCCTTTTTGTTACTTTTTAAGATCAGTTTGATGTGTTGTAATTTAGGATCAGACATTTGAACAGTTTGAAGCCAATCCGTGGCACTGATATTCATGACATCATACTCCCTAACATCTAATAGTTCACGCGAGTCTCTATAAGCTATCGGATTTCGGCTTAGTGCGTCAACGCGTTTCATGTTGTCGCCTGGCCTGTATTCAATACTGAAATCGTATTCTTGTAATAATAACCACCATCGTGCTATTCGCGGCATCAAGTCACGCTTTGTCAGTGTAGTCCTCAACGCGTTGCAGTCCGTGAATACTTTAAACGGTATACCAATTAAATATATTCGAAACTTCTTTAGTGACAGGACAACCGCAAGAGTCTCCAATTCATAGGAATGAAGGTATTCTTCATCTTTAGTTGTTTGTTTACTAAAGTATGCCACTGGCCTAGGGGGAGATTTTTCATCAGGTTTTTGAAGCAGAATTCCACCTACCCCTAATTTGCTAGCATCGCAATGGACCTCCGTTATGTAAGTTGTATCATATAGAGCCAAAATGGGGCGTTCTATTAACTTAGTTTTAATTGTATTAAATGCTTCCTCTTGGAGACTACTCCAAACCCAAGGGATATTTGCTTTTGTTAGAGAAGTCAGAGGTTTAGCAATACTCGCAAAGTTTGGAACAAATCGTCTAAAAAAACTTGCGAGACCAACGAATTGACGGACCTGATGAACGCTGCTTGGTGTCGGGAATAAAGCTACTGCCTCGGTTTTTCTACTACCGGGCCTCAGGCCCTCTTTGGAGATTTCATATCCTAAGTAGTCTAACTTCGTTTCAAAGAAGAAACATTTCTCGATATTTAAGGTCAATCCGGCTTTCCGGAGACAACCAAAGATTTTCCTTAATTTTTCCATACCTTCGTCTATGTCAGTAGCGGGTGTTAAGATGTCATCCATATAGGGTAAAGCTAGATCGAATCTATCTTTCCCTAGGGCTTTATTTATCATGTGTTGAAATACGGCTGGTGCATTGACTAAACCAAATGGCATTCGTGTATATTCGAAATGTCCGTCAGGAGTTACGAAAGCTGTTATATGAGTCGAATCTTTTGCCATTGGAATCTGGTAGTAGCCTGATTTTAGGTCTAAACTCGTAAAGAATCTTTTGCCGTTAAGTCTGTCTAGTTGGTCATCTATGACTGGCATAGGGTAAGAATCCTTGACGGTTTTTTTGTTAAGTGCCCTATAATCTACACATAAACGATAATCATTATTTTTCTTTTTGACTAGAACTATTGGGCTTGCGTAAGAAGAATTAGATTCTTTAACGATATTGTTATCAAGAAGCTCATTTACAAGTTTTTGAACTACTATACGTTCTGTATATGGTAATCTGTATGGTTTGTAGGAGACTGGAGAGCTGTCAGTAAGTGTAATATGCATTTCTGAAATAGTCGATGTTCCCAGCTCGCTCACGTTCAAAGCAAAACAATCACGATACTCATTAACCAACTTTAAAAGTAGTTGTCTCTGTTTGTCAGTAGTCTCAGAACCTATTTTTAGCATGTCCATTGTCAGGGGATCATGTTTGTTATTGCTAGGTTTGTCAACCGTCAGTTTGTAGATCCCTAATTTGTCAGCCCTTTGGAAATCACTATAAATGTCAAGGGAGATCGGTAATAAATTAGCCCTTGCAATAAGCTTTCCCTTATGCAACGTATGTTTATCCCCAGATAAGTTTATAACTAATATCTTTCCTAAGCCGTTTTTAACTGTATATAGACCTTGCGGAATCATAATTTCTTCCCCCGTTTTAAAACAAGTGTTTCCTAGTAAATATATTAACCCCGTGTGTTTACTTCCTAAATGTATATCTACGCCGACTAGCCCATTAATCTCTACGTATACATCTGATTCAACGTAAACTTCCGATTTTTCTGCTTCGGCCACCGCTGAGTATAACACCAAATTTTTATTTGTTTTGTAAACTCTAACATCAGATAACTCAGTTAGAGTCTGACCAACCAGTACATCTGTGTTAAGGAACTCATTATGTACAATATTATTACATCCGATAGAAAGAATAACACAGTTAATGATCATGAGACTGACATAAACAACACAATTGAAAAACTAATTGAATGGCTAAACAAAAATAATTTATCAATAAATCTAAATAAATCCGTCTATATACAGTTTAATAAATCAAATAATCCTAAATACAATATAAATCTAAATATACACAGAATTGAAGAAGTACCACAAATAAAGTTTCTAGGTGTATCTATAGACCAAGATCTCAACTGGAAAACACATGTTGATAATGTCTCTAAAAGAGTAAATAAGTTTGTATATGCACTCAAGGCGGTTAGAAGCGTAACTAATATTAAAACGGCGATAACATCGTATCACGCATATGTCGAGTCGTTGTTACGATATGGTTTAATAATGTGGGGTAACACCACCGATCATAATAGAGCATTCGTTGCTCAGAAAAAATGTATTAGAGCAATTTATGGGCTCCAACCAGACGAATCATGTAGACCTGTATTCAAAAAACTTGGTTTGTTACCGTTACCGTCTCTTTATATCTATGAGATATGTATATTTGTCAGAAAGCATCAAAATTTATTTGTGAAAGCAGATGATATTAATGTCCGAAACCGACGAGATCCCAACAGGCTCGTACTAAGTGAGATTCCAAGGCTAACTAAATATAATAAAAGCTGCCTTGCAATGTGCGTACGTTTATATAATAAGTTACCAAATGATCTCAAAAATTTTAATACTAAGTTATTTAAAAATAAAATATACGAATGGTTATCTGTTAATAGTTTTTATAGTGTTAAGGATTTCATTGAGAAACAATGTTAATGTCAGTTACATACTAAAAATTTGCATGCTTATTATTATATTGGCAAAACATGTTTTGTTCTACACTGTACTTTTACCATCTTTTTATACCGTGTTTTTATGCAAATAAATATTATTATTATTATTATTTTGGGTGTTTTTTTTTTCTCAGCTCTTAGGCTGGTTTTAGCTACATTTACGGGCTAAAGCCAAGTAAATGTAGCGTGTGGTGTGTATTACGGTGTGTTTTCTTCCTCTAACTGCATGAATTTCCTAACTATTCTGCAGGTGTTTAAGATTATTATTATTATTATTATTAATAAAAACTTCTACTACGGCAGTAACAAAGTCCACGCCTATCTCGACGGATGCCTTACCTAACGGTAAAACTACACCAGCTGCAAAGCCTTTTAATACAGGGAGTCCGACTGTCGAGGTGTCCAACTTTAATTCGTCTGCTGTGCTCCGTTTGATAAGCGTGCACTCGCTACCGAAATCGACAAATGCAGTTTTAGGTATGCCGTTTACTGTTATATTTTTTGTATAAATATTGTGACTAGTTTTGCTAGCTTCGATCAACTGTACCTTATTGACGGGATTTGATGGATGTTTATCTTTATCTGCATCACGCTTGCAATGTTCCGCTAAATGGCCCATTCTGTTGCATTTTGAACACTTTTGGTGAGGCTTTGGACACTTCGGAACAGTGTGTCCAGGCTCCGAACAGTTGTAACAACGGACTTTAAATGGTGGCTGTTTATTGTTTCGTATGCCTTCTTTAGTCTGCATGGGAGTTTTCTTTATTTCCTTTATACTTTTACAAGAAATATTCCGTAAATACTTGAGCAGCCTACTCGGTCGCCTAAAGTCTGAGCCTAACGCATTCAGACGGATATTATTATCATATATGCCCTGTACTATACAGTCTACTGCGTTTTTCCCCTTAATTCCACAATGATTTACAAGTTTTGCTTTATCATAGAAGTATTCTTCTAGAGTTTCATCCCTCTTACTCTTCCTGTCTAACATCTCAATGAGTTTATCCGCGTAATTTTGGTCGTCAGGAAAACTTTTCAGTAATTTGGCCTGCCATTCCTTCCAGTTAAGCTTAACCGACGGTAAGCCTTCATACCATCTGCGTGAGAGACCAGCGAGCTTAGGTAATGCATTATAAATAATTTCTTTATCATTCCAGTAATATATGCGAGCAGTTTCGTTAACTTTCTTTAACCACGATGTCATAGTTTGATTTTTTTGACTCGGATCAAAGTTTGGGATAACGTCTTTGGCGCCTATGAAGCTACTTTCATTACGTTTATTTAGCGCATCTATTAACTTTTCCATTACACTACTTTCTTTTGATTTAGAAGTAACGTTTTGCTTTCGGCCTTTAGTACGGTTTGATTTCGCTGGGCTACGTCTATGCCTGCTGCTATTCGATTCGGAAGAACTTGATATTGTTGTAGTACTCGTTACTGAACTTATGCTAACATGTCGTCTCTTTTCTACATGTGTGTGATCATGGCGCGAGCGTTTTTTATTTTTATGCTGACGAGAGCGCGAACGCCCCCTGTATGTTTTGGAACATTGTGAATCCATGCTACGTGACCGCCCAATAGAACGCGAAATTCTGCGCTTTCGCATTCTCTTTGGCGATCTCTTTCTATATCGTGAGTGTTTAGCATTTGATGTTGAGCTTCCAGAGGTGTCCCTACGTTTAGATGATCGCGAGCGTGTCAGAAGACGTTTGGGTTCGCGATATCGAACCCGCGTGTTTCTCTCCTTAGATCTACTCCTACGCTCTACTACACGTGGAGGTGTATAGGCCTCTCTAGCAGACGTCCTATCCGACATTGTAACAATCTTTTATTATTATTATTGTCAAGTCACGGTCAAATCGGTATTTGGAATAGTAGGAAAATATTGATATGATTAGAATAGTATTCATAAAACCTTAGTAGGTACATACATGTCGAGGAGAGAAAAAAAAATATGACAAGTTATCGAAGGACATAAAGATTCAGCGAAATAAATTTTTCAGTAAAGAAATAAACATAGTTATTCTATTAAATATCATTTGAGTAATCATTAACATTGTATTGAATTCTTTTCATTTGTATATATGTATATACGTATTATCACGTTTCACTGTTTGCTGTGTAAGAGTGCATTTGTTAATAAAAACTAACAGCAAGATGCATGTCAGACGACACCAAAACCAATACACATCTAACCAAAGGAAACATCCACACCCATCCCGGAGTGTAGCCCCGGCAAGGTGAGAGTGGACATCTCGCGGTGTTCCCCCAATACCTCCATAGAGTAGCCATGGCAAAGTATTTACAGGAACACCTCACAATGGAGAATATGCATTGGCTTAATGATCAAAATCTGAGTCTCCGTAAAGTGAACATAGAAAGATGCATGCATGTGGGAGCACTATAATACTATCCCAGTGCGGTGTGTATCCCGGAGTGTAGCCCCGGCAAGATACACACAGCCCTCGCATTCCATGCCTACGTCTCCATAGAGTAGCCATGGCAAGACGCATGCACGTTGGAACTTCGTTATACCGCTCCGGAAAACATGTGTATCCCGCAGTCTAACACGGAAAGATACACTATGCCTTCACAACCCATGCCTGCATCCCCATAATAATTTAAACATGACTAAAGCACACAGTGAAACATCAATTTCCTTCTTAATTTCTTTTGTCAAACTGTGACCGTTACTTTGTTCGAATGCAGGTAGAAAATTATGTAACTAAAATTGTATTTGTATTAAATATGGGCGCTGAATTATCCCACTTCTGAATTATTAGAATAGTGACATTCAAGCTTCAATTAGATATTGACTGTAATTATCTGGGTCAGAAGGGGCAAAGTTAAGAAAAAGCCCTTAGTGTAGGTAACATTCAAATCACACATATTTTATTATCGTTTATCATGATTTCACATAACCATCTCACATAAACCACAATATACTTAGAAAATAATGCATTGTAATACTTTCTACATAAATTACAAAACTAGCCATAGTTAAACCATAGAATTCAACACATTCGAACAAGATAACGGTCACAATTTTTATAACGTAGTATGATATTTAACGAATAGGTACTTATTAAATCAGATTAACTTACAGTAGCTCCTTTCACTTGACTTTATAACTTGTTCACTTGGTGGTCCGGGCTCGAATGATCCCCAGCCCCAATGTCCTCAACCTCTTATTTTGAGCGTTGAATCCATAGACACAAATTACAAACGATTGTTGTCACGTGACAGGCAAAGGAAATGTATTCAGTCAGCCAAGTCCACAGACAAAAATTAAAAATATAGTAAACTAAATGTACTTCTTGTGAAAATGTGTCTTAATACAACCTTAATTCCCTAACACAACCCTTGTAAATTACCATCATCTTCAAAGCACGTTTGAACTTGTCCGCACGCACTGGCTATTTCAAAGTTGTTGTTATGTCACGCGCCGTGCTTCAGGTCTTTAGGACTTTTGAAATCGTGCTCCAAAGTTGCGAACATTTTAAAAAACATTTAACGTAGGCGGTAGGAGTAGATAATGTATTCTAACTAGTAATCGATTTATTGGCTAACTACCTTTAAACAATCTACATACTAATAATAAAGATGCAGCGTTTGTTTGTTTGAACGCTCTAATCTCTGGAACTGCCAGTAAGATTTGAGAAAATATTTTTACATTTGATAGCCCAATTCTTGAAGAAGGTTATTTAACATCACGCTAGAGCTCTAGAGCGAAAAAGAATATCCTACACATGTCGTATGTGATAAGTGTGGAGAACGCTGAAAAGTTTTTGATAACTCAAGGAACTCTCAAGTTAAACGTAGTACATTTAAATCTGATTTCAACTAATCCACAAAGGAATGATAAAAGATTTATAACTCTCGGAATAATTGAAACAGCGCAAACCGTAGCCACGAGTCACGCGGACGGACTCTTGGGCAAATTCGTCACGCCTTAAGAAATTCTATGTAATTAAATTATTCCTTGAGTTCCAAATTCAATCGTCTACAAAACTTTTAATTAATAGTGTACCCGGCGTTTATTAAAAACAAAATTCTCTCATAAATAAAAAAGTGTGTGACATCGAAACCAGTGCTGAAACCGTGGCTGAAACAATTCCAGAAAAAAAGTATTAGGTTTTCGGGATAAACACACAAAGAGAATAAAGTAAAATGTTATATTGGTGTCAAGAGGTAGCAGTTTCGTTTATACAGAGCTATCGCTGTATGCGCACAGATACAACGCATAAGCTTCCGTTAACGATCACCAACTCCTGCGCACACGTAAACAATTATCACATTATGCGAAGAACAAAGAACACAATGTATTTTGAATGTCGATAATTTACAAGATGCGTCTACTGCTATTAGGGAAACAAACTAAACACTATTTAGCACATTAAAGCTGGTAGCGAAGTTACATAAAATATACACAAACAGACATTGTTTCTTCATCAAAAAGTACATAGGTTTAGATACTAGACTGATTCGTAGTCAATTAGTACCGACTTCGTGGTGTTGGTACTAATTGTGCGGTGACGGAAGAGTCCACCCTACGATGGCATGTATATACATACATTACGCCGTCAAAGTGGTAAAATACCCTACAGGTAAAATGGGGATATTTTTTTTCTAGTCTATCCCATAGTGGTGTGTTGTTGGATAGGTCGTTCAAATTCAGGGATCTGTTTGCGAAATATTAAGCTTTAAAGTGCTAATTTTAGTTAGAATGAAGTGTCCACCAACCTTTCCAGCTAATTGGATGTTTTTATATGTATGTGAAAAGTTTCACACCAGTAGTATGCATTATAACGAACCTAAAAAGAAAACTATCAGCAACTTACATTTGCAGTTAGAATTTATGGGCCAACGTGTTTTTCAACTACTTAATTGTAGTTGATTTGTGTCATTTTTAGGGGTCCGTATCTCAAAAAGAAAAACAGAAACCTTATAGGATTAATTCGTTGCCCGTCCGTCCGTCAATCTTTCAAGAACTTTTTTTCAGGAATGCGTGGAGGTATCAAATTCAAATTAATATCAAAATAATGACCGGTTCTTTCAACTATTCAAATCGTAGAGATCGTAGGGTACCTATTTCCTGGCAACGCAATAATAACTTCGGTGAACGGGATCCAACTCCAACGACTAGAGGAATAACTTTTCTTGAACAGTTGTAAGACCGTCGGTCGTTCAAAATACGTTAGTATTGACTTTTATAAAGTTTAAACTATGGGAAAGCTCTACATCGAAAATCTTTGCAGGATGGTTGGTAGCAGCTGGATTAGAGTACCAGGAATGAAGAAGCCTATAAGTAGTAAGTAGTTAACTACTGGAGTTGACTAATATAGGCTAAAGGCTCCTGCAAACAAGCGCGACGTGCGACGTGAATCGCGCGCGACACAAAGACACCGCTCGTTGCGCGACTTGCGGTGCCTTTGTGTCGCGTGTCGCGTCGCGCCTGTATGTACGAGCCTTAATGACCATGAAGTGCTGTATTGTAACAGTCTAGAAGTCAAATGACACCTTAAGGCTCCTACAAACAGGCGCGACACGCGATAGAATCACGCGCGACACAAAGGCACCGCTCGTTGCGCGACTTGCGGTGCTTTTGTGTCGCGCGCGATTTTATCGCGCGTCGGGCCTGTTTGAAGGAGCCTTTATTTTAATGATCTTAGATACCTAAAAAAAACAGCTGTACGAGTATTCTTTAGTCTAAATCAAGATTTATTACACAAAAACTGCTTCAAAGATATATTTCTCTGAAAGATTGAAGAATTTTACAGAATTATAAACATAATTTCTGGACCACTATATCAAATTCCTATTACTACTACTAAGTTCTATTTAAATTACTACTTAGCTTTGGATAAACTGTGTTAGATAAAGATCTCTAGATAGGCACCTACTGTACCTATCTAGATATCTTTATCTTAACTACAATCTAGAAATAGTTATAATGTAATAAATTGTAAATAAACGTTTTTGTCTGCTGTTTGAAAGGTCAAGGAAAAAAAAAACTGTAAACTCCCATTATAATTATTTACCCATCTCGCGTTGAGCAGCAAACTCTTGGTATCGGCAAACCGAGACATTTAGACCTTCTTAATTTAATTGACTTGGACAATCTCAACCGTAACTTCTCGTTGCTAACATGGATTGTCTAACCAAGTAACAAACTATGTCCCTAATTTCTGTTTTAACGCGTCCTCCTATTAATCCTTTCAGTTTCGTATCAGTTGAAACGAGAGAGATTAAAAAGATTATTGTATCTTAATTCAAAAGCGGTGGAATGTGGGACTATCACCCGTGATATGATCCTAACTATTCTGGGTCATCTGCTTCCCACGATTACTCACATTGTAAAAAAATCCCTATACACCGGAATATTCCCTTTCCTGTAGCTCAAAGCCTAACTTCGTCCACTACCTAATGTTTCTAATCCCTCTCTTTCTACCCACTTCCCCCCATTTATATCCTTCTCTTCTCATCTTAAGTGCTCCAGGCCTGCGTCCACAAACACTTCCCCAATTTTCTTCATCGTAATTCACTCATAGGGAAGAGGGCTACTCTTCAATCTGGGTTCAGGCCCATGCACACTTGCACAGTACTGTTTCTGCCCTCCTTAAAGTTACTGGCGATATAAGGGCAGGACTGGAAGACACCAAAGTTATTGCACTAGTGTTGGTCTATTTCTCGAATGCCTTTAATACCGTCAGTCACGACATCCTGTTATCCATTGTGGCCTATGTTATGATCTCTCTCGAGGCAATGGAATGGATTTCTTCTTACCTACAGAAACGATAGCAGTCCTTTCATGTTGGGGATTCTTCATTATGCTGGTGTGATTTGGAAACTGGCGTTCCACAAGGCGGTATTTTTGCTCCTCTTCTGTTTTAAATTTTTATTACTCTTATAACTTCCGAACTTCAGCGTGCATATCATCTGTATTCAGATGATTTGCAATAGTACGATCGTTCCATTTGTCCTAGGCTTGCACATTGATAGTTCTTTGAAATGGCGCGGTCAGCCAGAAAGTTACTGGAATGCTGCGGGCTCTGTACCGACTGAAAAATTTATTACCAATGAGTACGAAAACAATGCTTGTGCGGTCCTTAATTTTGCCTTACATCGATTATGGTGATGTGTGCAACTATGACCTGAATGCAGATGTCCTCGACAAACTTGACCGTCTCCTCAATGACTGCATACGATTTGTCTATTTGTCTCAATCTGCTTAGGTAACATCGGAAGGCCAATTCTCGTAATTTAAATTGTTTAAAATCTAGTCGCGACAACAAATGTCAAAAATGTAGGGAAATTAAACGTATTTACGTTCTTAAAATTACGTGAACTGCTCCTCTGATCTTTGCGCATCTGTCACTTTTAATATTAACCATATTAATAGTGACAGATGCGCAGAGATACGCCAGAGCAGAGAGCAATGGGCGTTGACCACCTTGTTTTAATTTCTTGACTTTCCTACTTCTCTTAGTTATTTACCCCATCTAGCTGATTTCAGCACATTTGTGTCAACCAAAATAAAAATATCCGTTCATCAAAAATAATCGCCTTTTTCAATGAAATCAGGATGGCAACCAACCGATCATCCTTTAAACTAAAAGTTCACGAGCACATTCGTATAAAGCTGGCAGTATCATCACAACGCGAACGTTAATGTTTTCTCATTGTTTGTAAATTTTTTTGGACAGGACCTCATGCTCAGCAGTAGAGTTTGCGGCCATTAGACCAACAAAGCAGTCAGGTCTTAAATTTTGTAGGGGAAAATTTTAAATCTACGCAGAAGAAGTCGCGGGAGAAATGCTAGTAAAAAAAATACTACTAAATAATACTAACTTCTTTACACTGAGGGAGGGCCCCATCCCTTGATTTACCACGAACTCCAAATGGTATAGTTACGCCACTGTTTTAATGAGTTAGATGACGATGTTAACTTTGAGAAAAGTAATATATCAAAGACTAACTTTTCCCAAACGCCTGGAGTAATTGGCATTTTTCTTAGAAACGTTATAAACTTCTTAGAAGTCTAAAGGATGATTTCCACCAAACGGCCTAGTCAAACAGTTTCATTCCTACCGTGTTGACGTGCTCTAATTTTTGAAAATGGTTTAATTTGACGTAGTATTGTTGGCTATTGCATTAGAAGAAGAAGAAAATAATCATAAAACACAGAAGAGGAAAAGAACAATTTTGATTGATGATTTATGGCAAAAATCGGATACGATGACAGGCGAACAGAGCCGATCGCGCGTCGCAGCATACTTTCGGCTACGATCGCGTGTCGCGAAAGACGCCTGCGTTCAAACTGCTGTGCGCGGCTTGGAAATATAGACTTGAAATACTGTATACACGATTTTTTTTTTCCGATGCGATGCGTGTCGTTTTGTGGAAATCATCCTTTAGATGGATGACGCATGTATACAATTCCCAGACACAGTAGGATATCTGCCGACCTAGACTTGCTGGTGCTGTCATTCCATCTGCACCCTACTTGTGTTACATATTATCAATCTCAATTTGAAGGATGTTGCTAATCCATTGTTTGAAATCCATGTTTGAAAAAATTGTCTCCTCAAGAACGTAAATGCAATGAATGTTGTTAAAATGAAATCCATTAGCTACTGATAAGCAATTAGCCCGCGGATGCTAGGGATCGACATTATTGATAGCTCACTTCAAGCTCGCTTCGCCTAAGTTTACAGAGTGAGATTTTTTCAGAATAACACTACTGATTTAACTAAGTATAGAAAATACTGCAATGTAAATACTGCTTACTCCGTGCGCTATTGAACAAGTACATCATGCTTCCATAAAGCCAAAAACGATCCTTCTGAATATCTTGTATTATTAGATATGAACGTGAATGTACTCGACACGTGTAACTATAGTTTACTAGACTTTCTGAATCAGAATTCTGTAATAACATGACCCATTATATATATTATAACAAGGGACAAGCCAAGGGCGAACATACTCTAGACAAAATCATTGCGTGTAAGTTCACCGCTTTCAAAGACAAAATGTGAATAATTTTTATTTGTATGTTCATACTAATTAAAATTACGATTGCGTTTGTTTAGATTTTATTAAATTCGCAGCTGGGTTTTCTGATAAGTGGGCACTCACTATTTTCAGAGCCTGGCTAATCGTTTTATTACGTAGGTACTTACTTTTGTAGGCTCTGTCCTGTGAATATTTATGAAAAGATGTTTTGTACTCAGCCACTCCATTAATTTTATGTTAACCATGATAGTTGTTTGGCTGTGTAAAAATACCAAACAGCAACACTTAAACAGAGTGCTCAAAACAAAAGAGCACGTGCACTGGGCCTGGGTGACTTGCTGAAATTCATGTGAAACCTTTATGTGTCTGGCGCAGTTATCAAAATAATAAAAATAAGAATTTTGTATTCACATTATATAATTCACTTTTGTTAGTGACTTTACACAATATATTGGGTCCCTAACAAAATTCCAACTGAAAATAATAATAATAATAATAATATTTCACCACAAAAATTAAACAATAACATATTATATGATATAATGAATTATATGATATTATATTATATGAATGAATGAATTATATTATATGATGAAATACTAATCAAGTTGAAGGATGGAGCTTTGTACTATTGTTTTAATGATTTTTGGAATTTAATTAATGAACTTAAGTTTTAAATAGGATATTATTGTAACAGAGCGTATAAACTATGTAACAGGCCGTGTTATAATATACCTAATATGAAAAGTTGTTAGGTAATTAAACAAAAGTAGTTTACAAAGTTGTTAGGTAATTTACAAGAAGTTATAATGTATAACCCTCATGGCTCTAAATCAGTTTAAATAATCGTAATCGCTTACGGTCCCTTTTTAATATCTACCTACTTAGTGTAATTTGTTTTATAGAATGTTTTAGAAAGTACTAAGCATAAGCTAAGCCTCATCTCCTAGTCTTCATCACCCTGCCCTGATACACCTTGGGGACTGTTCATTTATTACGTAAGACGATTTGAGGGGGGGGGTCCAAAAAAATCTTATTTTTCCTTACGTAGAGCTGGAAGGGGTCTAGATTGTTCTTACGTAAGATCACAAAAGTAAGCAAAAATTATAACTTTTTAATTTTTTTACAACGTTTTCTTTTCAATTTCGGTAGAATACTAATCTTATGTAAGACTAGGAATTCTTATGTAAATCTTATGTAAGAATACTAATCTTATGTAAGACTAAGAATCTGCCCGCGACTTCATCCGCATGAAATTCGTACTATCTTATTATTTATACCAATTTTCGAGTTAATCAAGCCACGCAGTAAAATCCTCTCCTGTATAATTAACTACCCCTTTTCACCCCGTAAGGGGTACATTTTCGAAAAATAAATAAATTGACCGAAACTGTCCGAAAGGGTTACCGCTGGACCGGAACATAAAGGGCTTAGGAAGGAACACGGGTGTGTTTTAGTCAGTAAGAGTTTGACACTCACTTCCGTTCCACCCAGAGCGGGACGGGTCATTTGATGATTTCCCATCCTGAAAAAAAAACGTTTTCACGTACAACACACGGCCCGTGTGTGACACAGCCACACCCCATTTTTTTTTTACCTCGCAAGTGTATTGAAAAACGTCGTTTGAAACGCGTGTGCATTGATCATTGCACCCGAGGGCGAGCGCGATAAAAAAGCCGAGTGTGTAATGATCAATGCACACGCTTTTCATTCATAGCACACATGTATCATAATTTACTATTATAAAGTATGAACGACGTCCATTTGATAACTCTAGAACAGCAATATTATTGTTAACTTAGAAAATACATGTAATCATACTTGACAATCCATTACATGGGCACAGGTCATCAATTACGAGGGTACACAGCAAACCCACAATATTAACACAATCATTTTCCAAGATGTTACGTAAGTAGGTACTTATACTCAAGATGAGGTACGTACCTGAATATCAAGAAATAATAATATGCCATTATGCAAATACAGTAGATGTACTCGGGCAGAGATTATAAATAATGTCAAAACTCACGTCATAGGTCGCCTAGTCAGTGAGATTCATAATTATCATTCTACAGTTCTACTACTACCTGAGCAGAGTTGCTGTAATCGGATAAAAAGAGCGCATCTACAATTCTTCAAGATAAATGCAGGCAAAGTGTTGTATTACTAGCTTCTGCCCGTGACTTGGTTGCCTTGGAATAGAATAAAGTATACTCTTTCTTTTTCACTATATAAATTAGCATCAGATTTAATATAAAATTTTTACAAAGAGTGACACAATGGGCGGTCTTATCTCTCAGAGCTTCGTTCGCTTGGAAGTCGTGAGATACACAATATAGTAAAATAACAGCTACATTTTTTTTTAATTCTTCGACTCCCGTCTCTGTATCTTATCGCATCGCCCGCCCGCGCTATAACTTCGTTTTGCTTAGCGTACTTTCTACCTTTTTTGGTTTTTCTCAGCTAAGGAAGGCTCGATACGGTACGAAGCGTGATGTTAAATAGCCCATTACCTTCCTCAAAAAATGGGCTATCAAATACAATAATATTTTTTTTAAATCTAACAGGTAATCTCAGAGGATAGCGCGTTAAAAACAAACAAACTATTCAGCTTTATTATATTATACCTGGTATACATAATTATATTAGTATAGATTGATTGTGAAATAATACGAGCGAAATGTCAACAGAAGTACACAAATTTAAGATGAAATTTGCCACTGATTGGCTATCTATCTTGAATCTAGACAAATTATATGGGAAAACCGGTCCCCGGAGTCGCGAAACAATATTGTACACACATTAACATATAATTCTTTCATTATCAGCTACGTGATGAAAAATAAATTGGAATTATTTTAAAAACTCGAACTTTGATAAAAGGTAGGTAGGTAAAGGCACAGTAATTGACAAAAACTATGACCCGGTTTTCGTCAATTACTGTGCCTTTACCTACCTACCTTTTATCAAAGTTCGAGTTTTTAAAATCATTCCAATTTATTTTTCATCAGGTAGATATATAGAAAATGTAGGTAGGTAAAGGCACGGTAATTGACAAAAACTGGCTCATAGTTTTCGTCAATTACTGTGCTTTTACCTACCTACATTTTATGCCACGTGCCTTCATTATGATCACAAAATTGCCATCTACCTACGCTAGCATATCATTTTTATTCTTATTTATTATTTTATTTATTTAACCATTTATGTATACACATATATAAACAGACAGGAAAAAGACAGAAAAATAGGTACACAGGTGATGCTTATTTCTAAAGACATCTCTTCCAGCATAGTATCTTCGTAGTATCTTGGAATACCTACTACAGCACAATCTGGAGATCTCGCACAACATTAGACTGGAGCGAATAGAAAAGAGATTTATTTGGCATCTAGCTTACGCCTGCGGAATTGCCAAAAGGAAACGGTCCTTCGCAGACAATTTCATTTCAAAATGGTGTCATTGGAGAAACGTAATAGAATCACTAATTCCATTTTCCTATATAAAATACTCCGGTGTAAAATGTATTGTCCCCATTTACTAAGCCAGTTCTAGTTCAGCTACGCTAGCTACCCTACCCTGCTAGACTCCCTCATGCTCCTATTGCTTCTTTACACCCCCCACTTTGTAGAACAGTAGTCTACGCAAGCTCTGTTGTACCTCTGCTCTGTAAGATGTTGGACAGCTACTGCGATCTCGCGCGTTGACTTGCACTCTGACTCATCAGCCAATTTCCACAGAATAGCCGTTAACATTGTCTAAATTTTATTTCCTTTTATTTGTGTATATTTATAACATAATTTATCGCTGTCTCTATGTTAAGGCCAATTTGATTTTAATTGATTTTTGATGTTATTTTTAAACGTAGGTATATGTTTTATCTGACGGTTTGTTTTGCTTACTCTTCTTAGGGCTGATTTTTCTAACGCCAGATAATTTTATCCGAAGAATAATTTTGAATTTTTGACAGTTCTTCCATACAAGATCTGTCAGAGGTAAATTTTATTTCATGAATAAAAAATATCTATCGATTGAAAAATCGGCCCTTAGTTATTAATTTTATAGTAGGTATAAATAATGCTTATGGCACAATTATTACGTTTAGCATGTGGTGCTAACCTTTAAGAAATTTTCACACTAACCTTAGAATTAAGTAAAATATTATTTTAAAAATGTTACGGTGTAAACAATTGTTGATTGACTATTAAAGCAATATAATAATTAAATAATAGTAGGTCAGAGATGTACAGACGCCAGCACATCAAGCTAGCCGAAACTGTCAAAATTTCCCAATGATCTTTGAACTTTATGCTGTAGCGATAAAGTTGAAAATCTATTAAAGAAATTTGACAGATTGTAGTAACTTGATGTGCTGGCGTCTGTACTTAATAAATAGTATACTCACATTTCGTCATTTACGTTTAAGTCCCATATGAACGGAGCAGACGACATTGTTACCTTCGCGAGTAGGACCTGGCTGGCACAGGGGCGCCGGGAATGGCACTTGAAAAGAGAAGCCTATGCTCAACAGTTGGTAAAGTCAAGCTGTGGGTGAGGATGATGATGATGTGAAACGGGGGCGAGCCTATTGCCCCCCGGGCACATGTTGAGACTCCGGCTGCTATTAAGAAATTCCTGATAACGCTTTGCTAGACCTGGGGGCCTAAAAAAGCCACTTTGGCAGAATCATAAAAGGATAACATCATGAATCACAATGGACAATTAACTGTTGAGTTAATCGTATCAAATCCCATTGGTGAAGGATTTTTCAGTTATTTTTTTTTGTCTGTGCTAAAATACCAATCAATCCAAATCCAATCCCAATCTCTTTGATTATACCTACGTAATGCAGCGAAAAAAAGAAAAACACGGACTGTCTTCACCATATTATGATTCATAATGTCATCCTTTTATGACTCTGTCAAAGTGGCCTTTTTAGGCCCCCAGGAAATCGACCCCAGGACCCCATGCTCAGCAGTAGCCCTTGCCACTGCTAGACCAACGAGGCAGTCTAATACTATACAATTATAAATATAAATCAGTTTTGTATTTAAACATTCAAGATAACTTCCCAATTACAATTTCTTTACCTCTTCTCTACCTCAAAGGAGACAGAGCAAGGACTCACTAATTGGCTCTTTTGTGGTTCCTTTACTATGGAAAACTCGTAGAAATTTAGTGCAAGAAATGTGCATGCTAACAAGCTGCAAGTTACGCAAGACACTTGCGTTATATTGACTTGCATCTTGCACGCAAGTGTTATTGCAGCGTTTACTTACGTCACGAGCGTAAATATATTACTTATGAATCGCTCGGAAATAATAATAAACTGATTTCATGATTCATTATAAACCATCAAACGAGACGTAACGCCAAAATACAGGCTTAGGTATCTCGTCAAATAGTTTTGGTGTTCCTTCGATGTCACATATTTGTGATTCGATGTCACACATTCCACAAATGATCATAATATGCCATTTTGCCGTCATCTTGACGACATATATTAGTCTTGAAATCAGATATTATTGCCGAGCTGTCTTACTCGTGACTTTACTACTTATAGATCAACGTCATACGTGCGTGTAAAATGTGAATTTAGCGTTAAAACACTAAAGAAGCATTAAAAATATATTACTAGTCATTTGATTAACGATTAATATCTAATTAGTTAACAACGTATTTAACAAAACCTGCAGTGGCGATATATCGGCTCATTTGGGACCGCAGTGTATCAATAATTGTCGAGTGTTGAGCATCATTAAAATTAGTATCGGATATTCTGAATCAAAGTTGTCATCGTATCGTACAAGTGCTTATTTATCTCTCATCATCATGTACCAACAGAAGTACCACGAGTATGACGAATCTAGTGACAGCGATGAAGAACTTCGAATCATTCGAGAGTTCCGGAAAAAAAAGAAGGTAATTATTTCATAATAGCTGTTTTCCGCGATTTCGCCCGCATGGACATGGGAAATTATACAACGAGTATGTATGTATTACCGGGATAAAAAGTCCAGATTATGTTTTAATCCAGGTTATAAACTATCTGTGTGCCAAATTTCATCCATATCCGTTTAACCGTTTTTGCATGATTGAGTAACAAACATTCACATTACAATATTAGTAGGATGTTCAAGTATAAACAGGCGATTTTATCGCGAGTACGGTAGTAGGGGTTCATAATTAATATGTTATCTTCATGAAAAGTAAACGGAAAAGAGGAAATAAGTTTTCATAAACAAGCTTTTGTCCGCAACGTCTTTAATGAAGAAACAAAGGTTTTAATCAAAATTACGTTAAGTTACGTCAAAGCTACGTTTACTGAACAGAAGGTGTCGTAAATTATTCAAAAGGAAATGTTAGGGTGTACTCTAGATAAGAAAAATAAATGGTGCTTTTATTATCTTTGATTCGTAATCATTGGATTGATATCGATCCACACACAAATACTGAGGATGCCATAATGACAGGACATAAACGCAAAAACGCAATTTTTCTATTGCCTAAAAGTATGTGATCGACCACAGCAAACAAAATCAGTAAAATATATGATATTCTTCAGGATATATGCTAGTTAGACAGTGTGTTGAAAACATAATACAACGTTTTTGATACGATAGAAAAAAATCATGAAGATACCTTTAAAAACTTCCGTTTCACAATAAAAACCATACTAATTAATATACATATGTACATACAATCATTCTGATTTTTTTGTCAGATTATTCTATAAGCAACATACTAAAATACTAGTATTTTTTTATATTTTGCAATAAATTACCAACGTTGTGTCATCGCGCTTCTCTTTCTTTTCTATGTAGTCCGACAGTGAACGCGCTTTAGGTCATGTAAGCCCCTTAAGAGGACTACATGACCTATAGCGCGATCACACGCGCGCGGTTAGTGACCACGCTATTCTCTACATACTTTACTAAAATACTAGTATCATAAACTTTTATTGTTTCTAAAACTTGCGCTTTTTGTGTTTAGGTCCTGTAAGCCCCTTAATATTAATCTTTAATTTACAGTGCGTGCCACGTAAGAAGAGACTTGACCCCGCCTCTCCCGCTCTTTCCGCCGCCCCTATGACGTCCAGTCCCGTCCCGCACTCAGACCTCATACCGCTAAAGATACCTAAAATCGTGTTCTGCGCATGTCAGACCACGTGGTGTGTCAAGTCTCTTCTTACGTGGCACGCACTGTACTCATTTTTGTCGGTGAAAGATTCCAACGGGCGCGCGGCTTGTAGCAACATAAAAATATTAAACTTCTAGAAACATCTTTAGATACACGGAAAAATAATAGTAGGTAACCCGTGAGTCGCAAAATGTTTTCTCGAATCTGCTAAGTGGCATATGAATACCTATTTGATTGAATCTTGTTATTTTATTATACCAATGAGCAGAAGCTGTTCATATTGTATGCTGATCTAAATAAGTGACTATTCCATGTAAAATGTAGGTTTTGAAGCATTTAATAGATCAATTAAGTTTGTTTTATGTTACTGGATGGCAAACCAGTAGCAATGGTCCATTTAATACATATTCCAGAAGGCCTACCTGGTAAGTGGCCAACACTCTCTATGGGCCTCTGCAATACCATAGATATCGCAGATATCAGATACAGAACAATACAGAAGCATGCTGTACCAAAGAATAATAACTACCAACATATTACCTACTACGGCTGAAATGTCCCATAATTGCTTAAACATGGTTTGTCCGGTCATGTCCGGCTTTTGGACCCCATATCAGGACTTTATTCGGCCTTGTATTTTGTCTAAAGGGGATTTTTTTAAACATAACAAGTAAAATAATTTCCAAAAAAAAATTATATGTTCGGACTTTTTGCAATAGTCCGACTTTCTGTCTGGACTTTCCAAATTCCGAAATAGTAACCGCGATTATAACTTACCGTCACTCGTAATTAAACACTTAAAACGGAACACAACATTTTAACAAGTTACGGAATTGTGAGGAAATTTATAAAAAATCTAAATAACTTTTATATTAACGTCAAATCTTTTGTATGGTATAAAGTAATAAGTAATTTATAACGTCCATTAGTCTGTTGGCAACACTGAAACAAGTTTGAAACTGGATAAATAAGAGGAAGGCTTAACTTATCCATCGGGAACTGACAAGAACCGAACTTTAATCTTAGAACTTCTTTCTTTTATACAATACTAGCTGTGCCTGTGACTTCGTTCGCGTGGATGATGGAAAACAATAATGTGTATCTCTAGGTAAGTAGGTACTAACATGTTTTCTAAAATTAAAGTAGCGTAAGTTACTCCTTATAACATCAGCTACCTGCCAATGAATGTCCCGTCAAAATCGGTCTAACCGTTTCGGAGATTAACCAGAACAAACAGACAAACAGATTGACAGACAAAATTTTTTTTAATTGTTTTATTTTCTAAATCCTGTATATACTTTCACTAGCTGCGCCCCGCGGTTTCAAAAGTAGCCTATATGTTAATCATATTATCATAGGCTATATGTTTCAGGGTGTCAGCTACCTCCATACAAAATTTTATCAAAATTGACATTGGTTTACAGCCATTTGAGCGTGAAGAAGTAACAAACACATAAACACACACACACACACACACACTCACAAACTTTCGCCTTTATAATATTAGTGTGATAATAGGCAGGCTGTTATTTCAACTTTACAAACACACTTCAATTTGATTTATTTGTATAGATAAGCTGTTCCATTATTATTAATTAATGAATTAACAAAATAAAATAGACTCCTTCAATATTTAATTTTACTTTGCCGCTTTCTTTTCAACTTTTGTTAGGAAACATGTGAACTGTGCTTACAATAAGTACCTACGCAACAAAACATGAATCACGCAATCACGCAAATAATTCCAGACTTGTGATGAATAAAAATAAAGCCGATATAAAATACTTGAACTGGCCAAAAATTACTGAATTTCGAATAACGAAACCAGCATCTGATTCATTACTCCAGACCGAATTTCGGCCATGGAAGCCAACCTCAGCGGAGACTAGCCATCTACACGGGACATATTGAATGTGCACAAGTGGGTGCGCAGACACAGGTGCACTCACGCTTCCCTCATTCTCATGGCCCGATGGGACAGCAATCCGACACGACCGGAGAGAGATCAGGCACAGGACCAACTGTGCCTGATCTCTCTCCGGTCGTCCAGGCTAAAAACGTGCTTTCTGAGGCGCGAGGATATCACACCGCCAACTGCCAAACCTTCGGGCTGTTACTAAGAAATTCCTGGGAATTTCTTAGTAACAGTCGCGCTCGGCCACGAGACCAACAGGTACAGTCAACAAAAGAGATAAGTGTGCAGGAACGTCGGATATAGTTGAAGTTTAGTAAGAAACCAATGGATGTTGTCGACTGAAAAATTTGATAAATGAGCTGTTTGTTTTCTATTAATAAAATTAAATTTTATTCGAGAACATCCATCGTTTTCTTACTAAACTTCAACTAAGTATGTCCAATGCTCCTGCATACTTATTTCTTTTGTTGTCTGTACCTAGCAATAGCAAGCCCATTCAGCAATTAAAAAAAACAGTGGCACTCCAGGAGTGCCGACAGAAGTGAATACAAAAGTCAAACATAATACTTTGCCATCACTCACTGATATATCGGATATACATTAAAACGGAGTACATCCCGAGGACAGCCGAACACATCCGAAGAGGAGTCGGTTACGGTGACAGTAGCGCGAGTTCAATAGTTTTTTCCCATCTCAAAAAATGCCCAACGTGCCTAAAGAAGTTTTCACTTCAAAAAAACAGTGGCACTCCGGGAGTGCCGACAGAAGTGAAAACAAAACAAACAGAATACTTTGCCATCAATCACTGACATATCGTATATACATTAAAACCGAGTACATCCTGAGGACAGCCGAACACATCCGAACCGGGTATTTATTGAATCGTCTTATAAACAAAATACGCGCGGTGTCGCTTACGGTAACAGTGGTGCGAGTTCAATGGTTTTTTCCCTATCTCAAAAAATGCCCAAAGTAAAGAAGTATTCACTTCAAAAAGGTTTTTATAACACAAACTCCTGTATCAAATTCAGGAAAAAACATATTATTATATGACCTCTAAAGTACCCCGACATGATTTGTGGCTCACGTGAAGTGCCTTTGTAAGCAAGGTGGCCACAAAAAATATGACAGCACAACCCAAAGAAAATGGCGGTCCGTGCTCTTCCGACAAATGTGGTTTGTCGAGTGCCCATCAATATCTTTCAGACATGAAAATACGTCAAGATAGCAGGTAGGATATTATTTCGAAAAACGTTGAATCTTTAATGGAATTAAAAGTTCTTACTCAGAACCTTTCCATTAATTCCACGTTGAAGTTTTCATTCAAGCCCGGTGAAAAATTAACAGCTCAATGCAATGTTTTGTACCTTTCTACTCTTGCGAAATCTCTTTAGAGTAGAGTTGACTGGGTCAATTGAAACGTTTTTTGAGAAAATGGTTCGTGTGCCTTTCATTTTATACCCTATCAGTAATGCTATTCTGTAAAAATCTAACCGTGAAATCTTAGGTGAAGTAAGCTTAAAGTGAGCTGTCAATAGTGTCAATCGCTAGCATCAGCTGGAATGACAGCTCAAACCCAAACTCAAAGCATTTATTTCAATTAAACCTTGTACAGGTACTTCTGAATTGTCAAAATTAAATAGTCTGTCAGTTAGTCAGAAAGTTGAAGTTAGTTGCCCATTCCAAAACGTAGATTTGTATCTAGAAGAACGGGCAAGAAAATCCTGGGTAAAAAAAAGACACAAATGAAGAAACAATTCAAAATGAGATAACCAGTCTCAACCGACGGCGCCCGTTCACGAACATGACGCGTGGATCAGCACCATCCAGCTCACTTGAAGCTCACTTCACCTAAATTACCACGGTGATCTCTTTACAGAATAGCACCGCTGTTAGGTAATGGGTTTTAATTGTAGCTAGATTATAAGGATAAATAATACAACTAATATTTTACAATTGACTCCGAGGTCGGGGTCATTCGAAACGAAATAAATAATAGGCTTAAAAAGCCAGAAAAAAAGATTTAATTTTTTTGTTTAAGTAATATCATACTCATCCTGATCATCTTCACCATTCATCTTTACAAATTATTCAATATAAAACCCAGAGAAAATTATATTTCCTATCTTACGACTATACATTATAGGTAATACTACCTACACGTTCAAATGAAATCGTGGCAGTTCAGTTTCAGATTCGCGACATACGGTAAGTAAAAAAATTGGGGAGCTTTAGAAAAAAATATATTCAAAAAAACAAAGTTTAAGGGTGAGAACCTATAATATAAATGATTGAAACAGACTATTAGCACTAAAAAGGTACATTAATTTTTAAAACAGAGTTTAAGGGTGAGAACTTATGATATAAATGATTGAAACAGACGTTTAGCAGTAAAAAGGTACATTAATTTGTAAAACAGAGTTTATGGGGCACAAACAGCTAAACTAAATATAAAAAGACAATTAAAACTTTTATGAGCGGGTCGCGAGCCTGGCGTACGGACTCGCAATCCTTCGTCCACCCCCGCCTGCTGTCGTGCGATTTGATACAATACATTATTCCTACCCTGTAAATATATTCGTAACCCTTTGTAAATCAGTTCATACAAAAAGGTAAACATCCTCAAAAGGTATCCTCTAACACAATTTACCTAATAACAACATAAGCAAACAATTCAAAAGTTTAGTACGAAATACCTGCCGCGGGCCAATCTGGGGGCCTAAAAAGGTCACTTTGGCAGAATCATAAAAGTATAACATTATGAATATATACAATATGGCGAAAAGAGACCGTGTTTTTCTTTTTTTTTCGCTGCTCTACGTAGGTATAATCAAAGAGATTGGGATTGGATTTGGATTGATTGGTATTTTAGCACGACAAAATAAAATAATTGAAAAATCATTCACCAAAGGGATACGATTAACTTAACAGTTAACCGTCCATTATGATTCATAATGTTATCCTTTCTCTGATTCTGCCAAAGTAGCCTTTTTAGGCCCCCAGTTTGTTTGTTACAATTTGATATGGGAGGCGAGTTGAAAACAATGTTTTGGTATTTTGAAACAATTCAATCAAATCAGCCCATCGCGGTCCACCGCTGGACATAGGCCTCTCCCAGGGCCAGGGCCTCTCCCAGGCTGCGCCACAATACTTTGTCGTCCGTGTTCCGCATCCAGTCTATCCCAGTCACCCTTTTGAGGTCATCGGTCCATCTAGCTATGGGACGTCCCACACTACGTTTGCCGATGCGCGATCTCCACTCCAGGACTCGTCTGCTCCATCTTCCATCGGTCCTTCAACAAACATGGCCAGCCCACTTCAGCTTGCTTACTCTGCAAGCTATCGGTAACTTCAGTTATTTTCCGGATAATTTAATTTCCGATTTTATCCTTCAAAAAACTCCAAGCGTATATAGCCCGCTCCGCAGCGCGCTGAGGGACCTTAAATTTGTGGTCCAGCCTGACTGTTAGTGTCTAAGTTTCGGTACCGTATGTCATAGGCTCATAACGGGCAGGACGCACTGGTTGTAGACCTTAGTCTTCAAACATTGCGGCATAGGCGGCAAAAAGAATTTACTTAATTTTGAATAATTTGGTGATTATAATTGAAATAAAACATCAGCAGAGTTTTAGACCAACAACCTAATTGTGTTTAGAGTTGCTGCCATAGGAACATTTACCCGACCGGCCGACATCAATTCAAACTTTTCCTTTAGAATTTTGAAACCTAATAAACAAATAGCATATAAAGTAGTTTTAAGAGCTATTGTTATGAAAACATGTATGTTTAGATAACAAATCTATGGTATACATAGATGGGCATGCGGTCGCAACATTTCCATTTGTGTTACATAGTTTACAACCCCTGTTTTGTCATGTAGATGGTGACATTATTAGCGTTCATTGTTCCGCACTAAGCTTATGATTTATGCAAGAACCACAAAGAAGACGTGACTGTTCTATTACATGTGTATGCGCACTCTTTCTTGTTCCCATAGACAATGGCTCACTTTATTCTTTTCTGTTTACTCTTTGAAGTTTTGCTTCTCACGTACAGGAAATGAATTCATGGTGTCTTTGAAAGTCTGCCGTCATCCTAAAGAATAATTAAACGTGTTTTTGTAGTTTGCTTTTTGCTTTAAATCAATAAGAAACTTATTTGAATAATTTGAAGCTACTTTAAATAAAAACGCAAGCAGCAATAATGGAACTGTTCAAATAAACACCTATTGTACATACATACATTACCTAAAATGAAGCGGGTCGACAAACAATAAAAATATGCAAATTTTATCTCAAGTTTACAACAGCTGGTCCATACCGCAGTGCACCATTCTCGGTCAGTCATACAAAACTCACAACAGCTATGTACCTAAGTATATCACCTGGTGCCGTATTATGACGTTGTAATATCATCATGATTCCAGAGCGAGAGAGAGACGGAGCAATAGATGACTGATAGCACTATCCCTTTTTCAGACTGGAATCATGACGGCATTACTTTATAATACGGCCCCTGAGCGCTATACAACGCGATTCAATGCCACTTTTCAATAGACTAAACCAAATAACAAATGAACTGGATGCGTCATGCTTCCATGCCTCATTTGTTCATATTATTTTCCTGATAGAAGTTCCGATGTTAGTCAGAAACAGATAAAACTCATGTCTCCTTCATTAGCTAGTCGAGTGGTTCTCTTATCAGAAACGCATAAATACCTGACTGGCATTATAACGGGGCAAAGCCCTTGGCCCATTAACTGTTCTTTACCGCCGCATTCCAAAACTTATTTGTCACTAGCTTTTGGCCGCGACTTCGTCCGCGTGGAGGTCGGAAATTATCCCTCGGAAACGTACTACTGGGAGAAAAACTATCGAATGTCCTAACCCAGGTCATGGTCTATCCTTGTTCCAAATACGTTCAGAATTTAAGGCATGAAATGCTAACAGATAGTCAGATACACACTCGCATTTATAATATTAGTACCTATGGAAGGAAGCCTAATAAAATATAATGCCATCGAGGAAATCCGAATTTCGTATCGGAAAATTATTTGTTGCTCATTAAACTCGATCAAAACTGTTTATAAACCAGATAATCGCGTGTTAGCTGATTACGGCTGTCAATTAACAGGTGTTTTTAATTGCGTTGGTGTTTACGTTGGTGTGTTACAAATGACAAACATACAACAAAACCACGACCTTCTATATATTCGTAATTTGTACAGTAATTTCGTGATATAAATTCACATTTTATTAGCGGAAGTCAATCATTCCGTCTTCCGATTCAAGATATTCAAGATACGACCAATAGGCTCAGGGCCCAACTTAGGTACAGACGCCAGCACATCAAGCTACTACAATCTGTCAAATTTCTTTAATAGATTTTGAACTTTATCTCCAAAGCATAAGGTTCAAAGTTGATTGGGAAAATTTGACAGTTTCGGGTAGCTTCATGTGCTGGTGTCTGTACTATAAGCCCAGCGGGGTATTGCCTAAAACACTAACAGTAGCAATGGCTTTCATATTGACAGTTCAACAACATTCATTGCGTTATTTACGTTGCTGAGCAGACTAATTTTTCGATCATGTGAAGCAATGGATTAACAATATCGTTCAAAATGACTCACATTGCAGGGCCCTATTTAGGTACAGACGCCAGCACATCAAGCTACTACAATCCGTCAAATTTCTTTAATAGATTTTAAACTTTATTGCTGAAGAATAAGGTTCAAAGTTGATTGGGAAAATTTGACCGTTTCGGGTAGCTTGATATGCTGGCGTCTATACTATAAACCAAGGCTCCAACGGTCTGCTTAGCGCCAGTTGAAAATTCAAGAGTGTGTTTTCTTGACGCGCTGGGATGCGCTCTGAAAAATTCGTAGCGTCAAAAAATCTCCTGGGCAAACATGCTAACCGGACTAACCAACAATGCGACATACTTATTATTGTCATTAAATTATACAATTCTCACGCCAAGTATTATTTCATAAAACAGAGAATTTATGAAAGAAAATCGTAAAACTGACAAATTGTCGCCTGTCACCTGTCGCCTGACTGGCCACAACACTCTAATTGCGTAACAGACTATCGATCCATTGCATCATATATTTGAAAAAAATGTCAGCTCAACAACGTAAATAACGCAATGAATGTTATAGGAACCGTCAAAATTAAAACCATTCCTACTGTTATCATGTTAGTATGTTACGCAATTATCTTGTTAGGTGTAAAAAAGTGACAACTCAAAGCATCAAATATTGATACCTGATTTATAATGTTAGGTCCGAGCACTGCAGCTGGACATAAATAGGTCGCTAGAACGACCACAATAATAAGCCATTTCCTCAAATTCAATACAAATTGCTTGACCCATTATCTAGCAAGTACATTTCCTTTCTGCCAGATGCGGTAGAGATAAAACAAAGAAATTATACCGCCAAACGCAATCCAACTTGTTTCGACTTCAAAGTTTGGTCTGACAAATTAACTCAGACGGCCGCCGGTGCGGTGTGGGTCTCTAAACTCTAAACCGGTGCTGCGGACTGTCACAGCATAAGAAAATACAGAAAGCTCACAGGAATTAGTCAGATTGATGGAAATTTCATGAATGAGATTGACGCGATACTTTTAGTTTCAGCGGGTTAGCAGCAGTTTCAGCGGGGTAAGTGTAACACACATAAATTGACAATTTATCGCATTTTCTTTCAATTTAAAAGTTCAGCCTCGTTCATTGCGTTATTAACGTTGTTGAGCAAATGAATTTACCAAACCTATGAAGTATGAAGCAATGCATTAGAAATATCCTTCAAAATTCTCGGATTGTGATTGAAAGTGTGTAATAAGGGTGCAGGATAATCTACGCCCGCTGCGATTGAGATTAGACGGTTCATTATAATTGGGTTACTTATATAATAATTAGCAAGCACACTAGGTACCTAATTAGAAAACTAAATCACAAGATATTTTTGTTAAGCAAATAAAAATTTCATCCTTCCCATAAAAACCTATTTGCTCCTCGCCCCACGTCTTATTTGCCAACAAAATGTTACCAATGGTATATGTAGTGGATTTTCTGTACCAATTTCTTCTACGGCCGTAGGTAGGTACCTATATCGTGCTCGCCGGGTGCTCTCTCGATTACCTGAACGTGCTCGTAGGTACCTCGGTACCTACTTACAATGCCATGTCAGCTCCTCGCCGTATTGAATTTCTTTCTGGAGCAGTTGCCAACTTTTACTACATGTACTCCTAAAGTTGGACTTAAATGAAATTAAATCGTGTAGTTCCTAAGTATGTAATGACTAGCTGTTCGCTACTAAGATTTAATTAACTATTACGTGGAAGATGCTTGTTGCAGGTAAAGTATTGACATGTATTTAATCGAACCTCTAATAATTTCCATTTTGCGCTCCTAAAAATATTGAACCTCAAATAATTTCTATTTTGGGGACCTAAAAATATTAAATAGTTAACTTACTGCGACCAGCTTAGATGTACAGCTCGCCAGCCGCTACCGCGGCTCGGCTCGCTTTGCTCGCTCAGCTCGCGCGCAGTTTGTCACAGCTCTAACCTAACCTAATCAATTTTGTAGGGGTGTCTTAGTTACTGTCACAAACTGTGAGAAAAAGGCCAAACAGAAAGGGCTCAATTATTTACAAAAATATGTGACTCATTAGATGCGCAAAAATTTCTTAGACGTTCATAAATTTAAAAAAAGTGTCCAAGATCAGTTAAATATTTCCGTAAAGTATTTCTGGAAATAAAGGTAAGGTTTCACACCTCTGCCTAACCCTTTGGAGAATAATCTGCATTCGCGATTTATTTGCCAAAAATATAAACAAAAATGAATTAATGGAAAAATAACTTTAATTTCTACACAATAAAGTTCAGTTTACGCTACAACTTCAAATATTTTTATAACTTTTTCAATAATAGTGCTAGTCGCTCTGAAATCAACTTAATTGTCATCGAAATAAAGTTGATATTTGTTTCACTTGAAATAGGGTGGAGGTGTGCAGCACTGCGCACTTTTACTAGTATATGTATATGGTAACGGTTTCGAAAATTATTCACCAATTCTACCGCAGCGCAGATAAGATAGGCCGGCAATATCCGATAAAATATGAGAGTAAATCAGCCGTGACATACGAGCAATATCGTGCCATCGCGTAAGCAGCCTAATAACTTTATGAATAAGTAAATATTCTTTAAATATATAAGGGCATTTTCCTTCCTCTTTTCACTGTAGTGGTTTTTTTTTGTCTTGAGTTGTCGTTTAAGTAAGCGTAAAGACAGCATCATAAAAAAATAAGTTTATAAAAACACAAACAAAAAACTACTCGTTCCATCATAGACCTCATCCATCGATCTCCATCAGGCGTGACGTCAGGTGCAGGCTCATTTAGTGTAGTCACTTCAAATATCAGCTTAAAAATCAGCTTTGTTTTTGTGTTGTTGCGATATCTCAAAGTCTCAACACGATAAAACAAAAGAAAACAGATTTTCTCATGTCACACTTCAACTAACAACACAACCAGCGGGCGTTGAACCCCAAAAATAACATCAAACCTTTTTTGTATCTTCTTTGTTTTTATTTTATCATGTTTCGATATCGATAGCGATCACGTCTTCAGAGTTTCGCTAGCAAATTTAATTAATCCCTGTATTTAAACTATCACATTTACCTAGCATAATTTCACTCGTAACTCGGTCTAGAAAGGTAAGGAATCGTAAATTGGAGCGCAATTCCATCGGCTATTAGCTTTACCATCATATTTATAACATACCAAAGCCTGCTATCAGTGGCTATCGTTGATAAACGCTTACCAACGCAAATGATAAGTAGCCTTAAGTACAAACAGGACGCTGGAAAGTTTCGACACTCGCCCAAATCCTGCTGTATGGATAGATTACATTGTATCTGCTGGATTACCTTTATACCGTTATTTGGTACCTACCACTGGTTTAAACGGCCTTTTTACTGAACAAGGCTTATGTTTAGACCAAAGTTTAAGCCGTCGTGCGATTTTTCAATTTGGAACTTCATTCCGAGAAAGTTCGAATTACAAAAATTGACGTTAAAAGCGAGTCGAAGTTGTCAGTTTGCTCGGAACAAAGTTCAAAATACAATAACAGGCTCAAATGATAAGTGGCCTTTAAGTTCATACTCGACACTCGCCCAAATCCTGCGAGGATTATATATGGAGAGATTAACGTGTATCTGCTGGATTAACTTTATAGCGTTATTAGTACCACCGGTTTAAAGGGTTTAAAAATTACGTAACAGTATCAAGTTTCGCTGAATCGAAATAATATGGAATAGTGTAAGAATAACTTGCAGGCTTCTTCCACCAATTAAAACAAGAGGTGTCGGACACCCGCGGGGTACTTGCGTAATACACTAATTAACTAATTGCAATGGCTATCATTTTAACAATACATTCATTGCGTTATTTACGTGGTGAGCTGACACATTTTTCGGACACATGAATCAATGGATTGGTGAGCAGACACATTTCCTCGGATACATGAAGCAATGGATCCTTCAAAACCATTCAGATTGTGATTGGAATTTTGTTAAGCAATTAGGGTGCTGGGTGGAATGAAGTTCCCTTTCAATTACCAAGTGTGTATAACGTTCGATAACGAACTTCATTCCAAAAAATCAATCAGTGCTCTTTTTGCAATTATCATGTTAGGTTATATTCACTCGTATGGTCCAGCATATTCCTAATCGCGTAACATACTATTAATCACAATCTGCATAATTTTGAAGGATAATGTTAATCCATTGCTTCATTTTGAAAAATTTGTCTGCTCAGCAACGTAAACGACGCAATGAATGTTGTTGGACTGTCAAAATGAAACCAATTGAAAAAAAAAAGTAGAACCGTATATGAATGACTAGCTTCTGCCCGCGACTTCGTCCGCGTGAAATTTCTTGTTACTCCGATCCACCCCGTCGCATCGCATTGACTGCCCGCGCAATTACTTCGTTTTTGCTTAGCGTTCTTTCTGACTTTTTTTTCTTTTTTCTCGGCTCGTAAAGGTCATAGCGTGATGTTAAATAGCCTATAGCCTTCCTCAAGAATTGGGCTATCAAATGCAAAAAGAATTTTTCAAATCCGACTGGTAGTTCCAGAGATTAGCGCGTTCAACCAAACAAACTGTTCAGCTTTATAATATTAGTATAGAAGTATAGATAAGTTCCCAATCATTTCCACTTACAGGGCTTTGAACTTCGAAACGTAACCCTTTACAGTAAAACGTTGAAGGGCTGTTTTCATCCCTCATACTCGAGTTATATCCATTACGGCTACATTCTCATACGATTAATATAATTGTAAATTAAAAGCCAATATTTGTTTTAAGATTATTACCTGTATCTCGATATCCTTGTGTAGAGGCCGCAGGAACCCGTTGGATGTGAGAAGCACAGAACCGGTCGAAGTGGAGGTGCTTGGGAGAGGCCCAGCAGTGGACGTCTTTCATTGCTAGCGTAGCTGAAACTTAGCTGAAATGATAGTCTCGATATCCGTGCCTGTGCCGTTTTATGATAAAAGCAGTGGCGGCCCAGTGGTAACGGCCGCGACTTACGAGTTGTAGGTCGTAGGTTCGAACCCAGACTAGCGCTTTACTCAGTTACTTATTTTATCGTTTTGAGAGCAGTGGTGATGGGATAATTTACTATCTCATCACTACTGCTCTCAAAACGTTAAAGGATAACATCGTGAGGAAACCGACATGTTCTAGAACCAAAAATTTGAATACATGTGACATCTACCAAGCCCACTCTCTCACCGAGACGAGGCCTGTGTCCCAGCAGTGGGAACATTGTAGACTGCTTATACATACCTTTATGAACATTTAAATTACTCATTTCTACGCGAAGGTATCTCAACTATATTACTAACATCATAAACAACAACTTTTGTTTTACTTATGACTTCTACTTTAATTCATCTTTTCTTTTTCTGACTTTCATAAAAAAATATACTTAAATATTTCAATTCGACGAATTGAAATATTAGATTTTCTGTTATGAATTCTTTGCGAAGTAAAAGAAAGCGCTAATTAAGTAAACAGACTGCCGTGTCTAGTACAAAATTCAGCGGAGGGGAGCGGGGGTTAGATGGATTAAATTAACAAAATTTTTAAGGTTTTTGAAGTGAAAACTTCTTTAGCAGCGTTGTACACTTTTTTTATAATGGATAAAAAATGTTAAACTCGCGTCAGGACACGTGAACAGATCGAAAATTCGTAAGACGGATGGCCGTAGCCGGTACCGCGCGTTTTGTTTATAAGACGATTCACAAAATACACACGTAATTGTTCAAGTTTTCACTTCTGTCGGCACTCCCGGAGTGCCACACGGTTTTTTTTTTTTGTTAAATGTATTATGTTTTGTAAAAAGTCAAAAAACAAATGTTGTTGTTTATGATGTTAGTAATCCAGTCCTGCAAGGTTGTTAGTGTTTTATCAATAGATATATATAAAATTCTGTGTATAAAAATTCTATATAATGTACATAAAATTCTGGCCACGTTTGCCGCGAACCCTCAAAAACCAATAACATAAAGTAAACGAATGGCTGAAACGGACATAGTAAAGTAACGAAAACAACATTAGGCCCGCGAAAGGTTTGTGGAAGCACTTCCCTAACCGCAACTGTCGTACGCTATTGTGATACTGGCGATCATTTTAATAATAAGTACCCGAAATAAGATTAATTAAGTTTGAACGTACCAAATAAACGAGTTGGTGAACTGTTTTATTATTATCGATCTTCTTAATGCTATGCCGACCGCCTAGTGGCGCCCTCATCGTTTGTTTGGTTATTTCTTTTATTTTAGAATGAAAATGCAGAAAATAAGCACGTTAAGTTGTGCTCAATAAGATTATCATGATTATCCGTTTTAGTGATTATAATAAAACTAAACAATGTAAAACTACTATTTATAATAATGTATAATCTTGTTGAGCACAACTTATCGTGCTTATTTTCTGCATTTGCATTCTAAAATAAAAGAAATTACCAAACAAACGATGAGGGCGCCACTGCGCGGTCGGCGTTTGGTCGGCGCCCTCTTAAACAAATATCAACTTTATTTTAATGACCATTAAGTTGATTTCAGAGTGACTAGCACTATTGAAGAAGTTATAAAAATGATTGAAGTTGTAGCGTATACTGAACTTTATTGTATAGGAATTAAAGTTATTTTTGCATAAACTCATATTTATTTACATTTTTGGCAACTAAATCGCTAACGCAGATTAGTTACATATTTGTGTGTTCTTGAAAGTAACTAATCTAAGATTAAAAGCATTAGCGATAAACCTACATGTATTTATAAAAACTAGGTTGCCATTAAAAAGAAAAAGAACTCTATAGAAAATTCCTAAACACCGGCACGTGTTCAAAGAACCTAATGATGGATGGGCATCCCGCCCACTGAAGTGATAAAATCCCTTTACCCTAAAATGACTGCCACAGGAACATAAAAGCTGCCTATAAATGATGCATTGGATGGCTTTACGAAACCATTTTTTATGGCATCTCGCAGTTCAACCTATGAGGTTGTCGTCTGCTTAACATGGCTTGCCTGTGGTTGCCTCAACAAATTAAGGCCTCCAGCCAGGACTTAGAAAACTTAAAAACTAAGCGACTACACGCTAAGAGCACCCCCTGTAGGGTACAGACCTGGGCTTAGGGCGTCGCTGGAAGAGGGCAGCAAGCGACAGAATGGATCGGAATTATTTAGGGACGAATTTAAAACTACAGGCTCAGTGGCGCGAGCTGGCTCGAGCAAGGGTCGGGGCGGACATGTTATGGGGCGTCGCGACAGGCCTCGACGGCGAGGACGGAAGGACGGCTGTCGGGACTTGTGCTTTCTAAGAGTACTGGTGCCTTACTACTCTCCTGTAGGAGGGTCGTGGCGCCGTCGGGGATGGTAAGAGTATGCCTCGGTCAGCGAATCCTATCCTCGGTATGCGGGAGGGAGTGTATCGGGCGGCCGCCGAAATCAGGGGACGAAACCATTAGTGTTGTGTCGGAAAAATATATATAAACAATAAACATTAACCCCCTTATTAGTAAATGTTGTATAGCGTCTGTATAGAGTTACACAACGCTTCGTCTTCTTCTTTCGAAAGTCAAATTACTGACGACTGAAAGAGAGAAATTGGTGTGTAACTATTCATATACGTTTATTAGTAAGAGGGTAAAATGTTAATCAATTAAGGAAACCCTGTACAGAATATCTCATTACCAGTGAAATTAATTACGTGAGTGACGGGCTAACCCTTAGAAATGCTCATTTCAATAATTAATTGGCCCTTTAACTCTAGAAAGGGTATTCACTATAATACGAATGTCTACATTACCTACATTCCTAAAGCCTAGGACACAGATAACATAAAATCCCTCGGTTAACGATCTTCATCGAACAAGGAATTTGTGAAGAGAATGTGAACGTGAACATTTTCATTTCACTCATTCAAAGTCGTATAAATCCCCTTAATAATAAAGTTATTATATCACATGAATGTTACACATAGATTTTTCTCTTTCAGTCGTCAGTAATTTGACTTTCGAAAGAAGAAGACAAAGCGTGGTGTAACTATACCGACGCTATACAACGTTTATTAGTCCTTACTAATAAACGTTGTATACGGTAATTAAATAGGTAATACGGGCTGGACGTGTCCGCAACTCCACTTCAATGCGCGTATTTTGTGTACGAATGAAATTCGAGATGAAGACTGATATTAAATTATGTTACCTGAAACAGATTTAATAGTCTAGTATAAACGAAATAAAATATTTGCAAGACTCATAAGAGTACTCATCATAACATATATTTAAATAAGGCTAACGAAATTCGATATAATAAACGTAATTTTACGTGTACATTTATGTAAAGCTTTATTAACTACTTTACTAGCTTCTGCCCGCGGCTTCGTCCGCGTGAAATTTCTTGTTCCGTCGACCCACCCCGTCGAATCGCATCACCTGCCCGCACTATCACTTAGTTTTAGCTCTCTGACTTTTTTTCTTTTTGCTCGGCTCCTAAGGGTCATAGCCTGATGTTAAAGCCTTCCTCAAGAATTGTGCTATCGAATGCAAAAGTAATTATTCAAATCCGACCAGTAGTTTCAGATATTAGCGCGTTAAAACAAAAAAAAATCTTCAGCTTTATTATTATTAGTATAGATATACTCGTAAAATAGGGCCATTAAAAGGCACTTTTGAACGTCAAAACTTACAAAAAAAAGAATTGATTCTAAGCGCCCCTTCCAAAAGGTAGTTTCTTTTCGTAGGGCATTCACTATCATTTTGAGTTTTGAGCTGTTTTCAGCACTCTGTCATTCATGGACCGTTTTTTCCACGATAACGGTTGTGGAAAGCCTATTTGGCATCTTATTGGGCATGGTCATATCAATTTCGTCGACGTAATTACTCTGTCTGTTAGGAAACGGCGCAGCGGGGGTTCCATCGTTAACAAAGAGACCACTTATTCGACCATCAACCGTAACTAATCCAATAAACTAACAAGAGAAAGTCACAGTACTTACTTATATCTTTATTTTATTGTTTTACGTTTGCTGTCATTCACCTATAGAGTAATAGAGTTATTCTTATAGGATAATTGTCTCCTAAACTCCAACTGCCGTTTTTACACTCAACTTTCTTCCACAATTCAACTCAAAGTTCCACAATAAAAACTAGCGTTCGTAAGTTCTAGAAATTCGTTTAAGCCTACCATTTCTTTTTCACAGTAGATTTGAATATCTGTTAGTGTTTCCTCAAGTGATCTAATTTGGTATTCCGGTGCCATCAGATGTACCAGCGTAGCATTGAGCGGTTGTATTAGCATGGCCGACGGCGCTGCCGTCACGGTCGTCCGCGGCTGTACCAACTCACACCATCAGGTTCTGGCTGGCATTGTAATCGATTCTTTTGATCTAAGTTTTAAAAGGTAGGCTGGGTTTTTGTTAGCCCTAAGTTTTGGATTTATACTACCTAGGGGAACTAATTCACCTCAATCTAAAAAATGATCTATCTAAGTATGTAAAAATTTCATCCAAACCATGCGTGATTGAGTAAAATAACAACACTATATTATACTTTCGAATTACTGAGAATAATGCCCTGTTATCAGCACACGTGAGGACCTAATGGCTGCGTCAGCTAAAGGTATGCGCGATGCTGAATTTTGGCCAAACAAATAAAAAAACCTATATAATATTTTTCGTGTTATTTTTGCCATCGACACAAGAAAAACAAGAACTGCGAATAATTTTGATTACTTTTATAATCTGTATTTTCGGTACAACATTATTGGAGGCAATATAGGTACCTACAGCGGTGTCTCTTAAGTAGTTAATAAAAGGCTCTACATGCTAATGTTAATTAATTTATCAGCTTCAGATAAGCCAAACAAGTAACCGATCGCACACATTTAATTGACATTGAAATCGGTATAAACCCCGCTTTATTGGCGTTTCACACATCGTTGCATCGCATGTAGGTAGGTATCTATGTACCCATCTAGATAATAGGACTTAATTCCGTCATGGGTTTATTTCCTCACTTTTATGTAGTATGCTTAGAACATAGGCTTAAAACCGGTTAAATGCCGCAGGAAATTACAGAATCAATTAAAAAGCCATCCGTGTCTCGCGTGGATCCACGTTAAGTGTACACACGGCTACACAACAAGCTGTAGCGGTATTTACAACGCCACATACGAACAACGCGTCATACTGACGTCACGCAAAATCTTGCATCGCGCAAGCAAAGTTTAACGCGCAACTAGCATTTATGTACAACGGAACGGCCCTACATTTATTTATAGTTAATTAAAACGGTACAACACCAATTACATTAATAATTAACATAAAGACAATTATTACGTTGACAATAATTATGTTAAATATAGTTTAATTTAAAACTAACATGGCACAGTGGACTCCCTTACATACTTTCTCACACAGAACACCAGACATATATATAGAGTACCTACGACAGACTGGAGGTTCGGCTCTGTCTACAGTTTTAGATGGCAGTTGCGCAAACAGATTTTGCCGGCGGCTCTGACGGTGTCCGATGTATTTGTCGCGCACAAATACATAGTCGGCAGATAAAGCCATGGAGCTCGGCAGTCAATACGTCCCCGTAAGGTCTTACAGGCTAGCATGAGCTGACCAAAGCCTCTTCTTACCTCCAACGAGTTAAAGCCCAACGTCCCTAAATACATATAGGGAAAGAAATGGTATAACCTTTGGAAGAGGCATCTTAAGAAAGTTTTCTGTACCTTTTCTAGCATCAGTATTTGGGTGGCGTTATAGGGGTGCCATTAACACAGGCACTGGACTCGAGTTTGCTTCGAACCAGAGCGGTGTACATTTGGATTGAAAAAGTCAAGCTCCTGAAAATTCCTTCGCGAGGGCAGAAACGTGACCTATAAAAGTCAGACAGCGGTCGAAAGTGACTCCGAAATCCTTTATGTTGATGACACGAGTAATTAATTCTCCACCCTAACTATAATTATAATACATAATATATACTATGAATTGGCCGCAACCCTCTACCATGTGTCATGACGTAGCACTTAATTCACAATGCTCCGATCATGGATGGCGTCAATATCCCTTTGTAGGAGTTTGCATTCCTCATCCGTTCGGATTTGTACAACTAATACTTAAGGTCATCGGCATATAGCAGGCATTTAGCAAAGTCACCATTAGTTATGAGGTCATTGATCATAATAAGGAACAGAGGCGGCCCCAACACGGATCCCTGACATGAATCATCGGGAAATAACCCGCCAGTCACCTTCCTCCCTTTTCTATAGATTATGAGTGAACTTTTTACACCCTGTTCCTCATACCTCTATAAAGCTATACATAACCAGTATACGCTGATTTCTGACTACGAAAATCCTATACAATGCGAGGTCAGCTAAAACTGGAAACGTATAGCTTGATGTGTTGCCGTGTGTAGCTGGTAGGTACGTACTCAATCTCAATTTTAGGCAAGTATAATTATAATAAAATACCCCAGTTTCAGTGAAACTGATACCATACAATAGAACAATATAAAAATGTGAAGAGGTACTTGAATAAAAGAACGTTCCTTTGACAGGCGTCCATAATACAGTTACCTAAGTTGAGGTCAAGCTCAAGGTAACCACTCAAAAATCACTCGTTGTTTTTACATCAGAACTCTCCTACCAGCCGAAGTTCAATGAATTATAGTCCACTGTATGATATAAATGTACCTGAGTATACCTTCAATCACTTTAATATGCGTTGTAACTTATAAATAACATCCAAAGATACTAAAACGCAAGTTATGGTTCAAAAGACAAAATTTAAAAAATTAAATTGTTCGTGGTAACTTCCGGCCCTTCGGACATTGTATGAGTTTTGCGGAGCGCGGACATACTGCGGTTTTCGTTCGATAAGGGCGCGTTCACACAAGCGCTATTTTTTACTCTTTAGAAAAACATTAGAATTAAATGCTTCTCTTTTGCGTACGCGAGCGCGCGCGAATAAAATCGCGCTCGTGTGAACGCGTCCTGACACTCTCGTCCGCCGGTCATTTGGATGGTGAAGTAAAATGTTGAGGCTTTACTTTAGATTTCAACAAAAGTTTCAGCTCTCTAAATATTATGAAACTAACTTTCTAGCTGCGAGAAATTGGGCAAGTACTTAAAATAACATTTTCAACATTTCCAAAGTCTGCGTATATATACAAACTATACGTAAATTTATAGAGATTTTACGGCTATATTAAAATTAAATTATACAAGAAACTCGCGTTCAATAAGAATGTTCCCTAACAGTGGTAAATTCACTTGTATTCTTACCAATTACATGGTGCTACTAGTCTTGCTCAAAGCATGATCAAATATAACAGACCGAAAATGTCGAGTAATCTTTGAGAATTCGACGCGTCACTCGTCTCCTAGCAAAAGCTTTAGTTTCGTTGTAATTAGTCAGACGTTTCGCAGATTACTAATCTTAATAGTAAACAACAACAGCTTCTAATTAGTCACGACAAACGATTTTAGAGTTCAATAGCACTAAAATACATTTTCGAGTGACTCTAAATGAACTTGATAAGGCCGATGCCATTTTTGATAAATTTTTATAAATGTTGGAGGCTTTTGAAAGCTTTGTGAATGACCAAAGCAAGGGACAAAACATGAAAAATGGTTTATTATTTTAACAAGTAGTTAAAATAGTGATTGGAGCCTCCTCTTAAGCTTGACTTCCGAAATTAAAGTTATTTTTCACTTTGTAGTGTTTTTTTTTTTAAGTCGGTTGTTTTTCTTTTTGTAAAACAGTTTTTTTTCTCTTAGTATCTGTCCCACACAAATTCACAAAAAAAAATTGTTAAAACATCAATAATCATCATAAATAAACTATGTAGAAAAAAATCGTATTATTGAAGCTAACTCAAAAAGTACCCAAACAAAGTTAATCAAATTTATATGAGACCACCCCTGAGGCACCTTATCCATTAAAACCAATTCATAGATATACAATCGCAGCCAAGCGGTGCCAAGCTAAGGTGCATTGAAGAAAGAAACATCAAAATTGTTTCATTCGTTTTTGAGAAAATCGCGGACATACATACATATGTAAGTACATATAATACGGGTCGAATGCCGAACCCCTTTTTTGAAGTTGGTTAAAAATGTAGTGTCTGGGACAAAAGATGAGATGGTGCTTCCTATTGTCCCTTACTTGAAGTTTCTTTCATATAAGGGTTTATCTATAAACGTTACTTAAAGTTAAGACACGTTTAAACGTAAAAAATGTATGGTTAAACAGTCGCTAATCATTCCCTGACTTTAAGCAACATTTATAAATAAACCCCATTATGTTTTGAAGAATTTATTGCTCTGAAAACATCAATTATTGTCGCCTCAGAAATCTTACCGATCGATACTATATAATATGTGCCGACATATACACATACACATACACACACACAACGCAACACATACACATACATACACAGACACACACTACATACTATCTTAAGTCTTGTAAGACCATTGACCAAGGAGACCAGTCTCCATGATACAAAGAATCATAGTATGGTATGGAGGCTAGTGCCATTTGAATTTGTAACTGCTGAACAATAAAGTTTTTAATTATGTATTATTATTTTTAGACAAAAGTAAAAATATACAGAACCCAAACATCTTGGATTGCCTCAGCCGGGTTTTATGGCACAATAATTTGCATTTCATCGCTGCTATTAACAGAACGTTCTCACTGAACAACATTGGAGTAAACGAAATAATTATTCTTTTGACGTCATTCTAAAGTTGCACTCATTACCTACAAGATAAATCCTCTTTTGTCGAAATTAACCGAATTTGACGCAGAGGTCGGCTGTGAATAAGAGATGTATATATTTCAGATGCGAATACGGCACATAACCATAAATCTCGAGACCCTTGTATTAGCAATTCAAGCCTACCGTTTTGTCGAGTGTTATTAGCATACATTGGTAGGAGTTCTACAATAAACAAGAAAAAAATGAACACCATTTATTGATTGCGAACTTGTGGAAACTCACGCCTTGGTGTAGATAGTCTAAATATAACAATATAAAAACAAGCGTTGAACTCTTTGAACCTAGATCTGTTTTTTATTACATGTTTGGACTAGTCCCAACATCAAACGATTATACTTTTCAAAAAGGTTCACATAAATGGAAATAAAAATAATAAATAAATACTGGTACTCAGCTGCATCCGGTTAGACTGGAAGCCGACCCCAACATAGTTGACAAAAGGCGTGATTTGATGCCTTTTTAACAGACTTCAAAAAAGGAGGAGGTTCTAAATTAGGATATTTAAATTTTTTTTTTTAATGTATTTTCGGGCATAACTCCCTCATATGTAGACGGATTTGCAAAGTTTTTTTATGTTCGAAAGATGTTTATTCCGAAATGGTCCCATTTAAATTTCGTAAAGATCTGATGATGAATTCTGAGACAGACAACAACGGAACTCTTCAATAAATGCCAGCAAATCAACCGCGATTGCTGCCATGCACTGTTTACGCATTCACACAACATAGCACCACGCCTGTACCCTTTAAAGGTTGTAGGCAGATGTGTTCAACAGCTTCCTGTCACTGGCATAGCAACTAAAAAGTGAAAAATAAAAACTCACATAAACGACACCGACTTTCGAAATTAAAGTTATTTTTCACTTTGTAGTATTTTTTCGGATGTCGGTTGTTTTTTTTTTATAAAAGTTTTTATTTTTCACCTTAATTGTACCAACTTATTTGTTTGGGGTAGCCCAAACAAATTCATTTAACACTACTTGCTATGTGAATATCAGTGACAGGAAGCTATTGAACACAACTACCTCAGAGTGATTTGATGCCTTTTATTTATATTTTTCGTGAGACTCATATCAACATCCAAGTAGACAGGTAAATGGCAGGTACATGCTGGAAACACATGAAAAACAAACAAATTAATTTTGGGCGTCTGCCAGTAGCAACTACGTGCTTCTTTCTATAGACCTGCCGGTCGATTCTGAAAAAATCTCACCGTGAAAACTTAGGTGAAGTGAGTTTGTTTTTTCTAGGAATTGACACATTGACAGCTCACTCCACGCTCACTTCACCTCAGTTTTCACGGTGAGATTTTTACAGAATAGCACCGCAGTTGTTTATTTACTCTAGCATCACAAACAACAGTCACAAATTAAAATATTATATGTAACTAGTAACTACCAACGAGACGAATGTTTTTTTTTTCAATTTGATTTTACAGGGCTATTCTACTTAAAATAGAATAGTAGGTATTTGTTTCAGCGCAGGGGGCTTGTCGCTAAGTAATAACAGCCGTACGGGTTGGATCGACCAGGTTAAGCTACGGTTGCCGCGGTTGGCCCGTGGATGGGTGACCGCCTTTACATACCAAGGCATAGGTCTGGCTATCATTCGTTCTACTTTGACAGTCGTTACGGGTCGTCATAAGCTCGAAAGTCTGACAACCAGTCTTACCAAGGAGTATCGTATTACCCAATAAATGGGTTGTGGTCTGATAGGCAGTCTCTCAAATTAAAAAACTGGTATTCAGCTGTATCCGCGGGGTAATTGCGTAACACACTAACAGTGCAATGGCTTTTTTTGACAGTTCATCTGGATTTATTGCATTATTTACCTTGTTGAGCAGACAAATTTTTCGAACATAAATGAGGCATATCTTTCAAAATGACTCATATTGTGATTGTAAAAGCGGTTCTGCATTACATGCGATCCGAAACCGAGAAATGCGGGTCCGAAGTGACCATAGTCCTATTTGTATGATGGGTTGCGCATTAGATTCGAACTCTATCCGTTCGAATTTAGAACATTCCCAATTCGGATTGAAGTCGTATCTTTAATTCGGATTCGGATCGGATGTAGTGCAAAACCACTCTAAGTATGTTACGAAACTAGAGTGCCGGTTAGACTGGAAGCCGACCCCAACATAGTTGGGAAAAGGTTAGATGATTTGTTTCAGCGTCCACGTGAAATTAATATTTTGTTTCCATCCGCGCCACTCCATCTGCGCCATTTCATATTGGCATGAATGATTTCAATCAGTTCTTTGATTGTTTTTAATCAATGGAGACATATTGATACGCTATCGATTAAAATATAGTTCAATAGAATTGATGATGAGTGTCAACAGTTAAGTGCTGAAATGATGTCTAGATTTATCAGTGTAAATATTCGCTTTGGGAAAAAGGAGAAGTAATTTATTAAAAAGAAATACTAATTTCTTCTTAATAAATTACTTCTCCCTTTTAGGGTTCCGTAGTCCACAAGGAACCCTTATAATTTCGCCATGTCCGTCAGCCCGTCCGCAGCTTAGCTCAGAGACTCTTAGTATTAGAAAGCTATAATTTGGCATGGATATACATATTAATCACGCCGACAAAGTTGTAAAATAAAATCTTGAAAAAAGAGTTTTTAGGGTACCTACCTGCCTCCTCTGTGTAGAGGAGGCAGGTAGGTACCCTAAAAACTCTTTTTTACCTACCTACCTGCCTCCTCTACACGTAAGGGGGTTTGAGGGGTCGGTATTGAGGGATGTCAAAATTTGCATGGAGAATTTTAACGCGCCGTCCGATTAACTCGAAACTCAATATTTATACTTAAAACTAAAAAAAGAATAACGTATATCAGGGTTTTTCAAAAATCTACCCCTAACTGCGTGGAAAAGGGTAGTTAATTTTACAGGGGAGGATTTTACTGCGTGGCTTGTTTAACTCAAAACTTGATACAAATGATCTTTGAGTCAAGTAATGAACACTTCCCAAACGATTTTACGAAATCCCACCCCTGTGGAGTGAAAAGCGGGGATACAGGTTATAAAAAAAATCTTATACTTGCCTCAGCAAGTAATAATTATCATTATTAGTTTATCAAAACTTTTTGGGGTGTTAAAGTTTGTGTGAAAGAATTTTAACGTGCGGTCCGATTAACTCGAAACACAGTAAGTATTAATACTTTTGACAGACAATAATTCAATAACAAGTCCATGGGATTTTCGAAAATTGACCCCTGACGGAAATGGTAAGTAATTCGATTTTAAGGGGATTTTAGTGAGTGGTTTGATTAGCTCAAAAAAAAATGGTATAAATAAATTTGAACTTGAAACTTGGCACAAATACACACATCAAAAGTGTCTAGGGATCAACATATATTTTTGCAATAACTTTTCTCCTGATTGATATTAATTAAAATTTTCTTTAAGGATTCATCAAATAAAGTGTTTTCGTTTGTCACAGTAACGATAAACCAAGTCACCTTTGCATTAATAAAGAAATTTGCCATTTTCCTAATAAAGGGATTTTTGACATTTGAACCACTAACATTAAAGTTCGAAAAAAAGACTGAAATAACAGTTTTCTTTAAAATTTTATTGGGTAACTTAAACAATTAATAATCCGTGTTTCTACCGCGAACACTAACAACACAAGAACATCGGTTTGGCATACTCAAAATGAGTTCATCCAAATCACGCTGTGGAATGGCCGCCCATGTTCGTTGCAACAACAAAAAAAGGTCTTCTTGCGACTGGATACCCTCCATATTCGGCAGAGCTCTTCTCTGTAGCATATCCCATGCATGCTCAATCGGGTTCAAGTCTGGCGACTGAGCAGGCCAGAGCAGGACATTGATGTTAGCTGCGGCGAGAGTCTGTCTTACAACTCTTGCGGTGTGCGGTCGTGCATTATCATGCATTAACTGAAATAAGGGACCGATTTGCACTTGTAGAGGAACGATGACGTCAGATACAATCGTTTCAGCATAAATTTGAGCGTTGAGGTTGCCTCTGATCCAAATCAACTCAGTTCTTCCGCCGATCCAAATACCCGCCCATACCATGATGGTTCCACCACTATAAGGATGGACTTCCTGGCAGGATTTTAATCGCTGTTGGCGTCCAGGGGTTCTCCAGTGTCGTATACGTCTTGTATCCGGTCTCATACCAAAACGAGACTCATCAGAAAAGCACACGAAACGCCATTGTTCTTCTGCCCAATTTCTGTGTTCAAGAGCCCATTGATATCGAATCCTACGATTGTGCATTGCTATAGGTGGTACCCGTAGCGGTCTGCGGGAATGAAGGTTTGGTCTTTGAATGGAAGGTTTTTTCTGACTGTTTGGTCGCTAATTAAGTTCCCTGAAGAGTGATGAAGCCTCACGGCTAACATCATGGCGGTTATTGTTGGAGCTCTTCGAGTTAAGATTTGAATGTATCGGTCTTGTCTCCGTGTGGTGCAGCGATACCGTCCTCCATGGCGCTCAGCCACGGTACCAGTGCTTCGGTAACATGTCCAAAGTCGACTGATAACACTCTGACTTGTATTCAGAGCTAAAGCCACAGTACGTTGCCGGGAACCAGCTTCTATCATTCCCACGGCTCTGAGCATTTCTTCCCTGCTTAAATGACGTCGCCGCTCCATAATAACGTTGGTTTTAATCAGTAGTAGGGAAACAGTAGCACTAATAATGTCTTCAATGCGTTGTATGTTTTTATAGGGAAAATATTGACAGCTGATTTTCATCTTTTACTCGAATTTGATTAACAGTTCCTGTTTCAAATTATGAAATGCACCAAAAAGGATCCATATAAATTTATAAAATCATAAATTTATTACAAAGCCACATCTCAATCTCAAGAAATCCGCATAAAAATGCTTGATCCCTAGACACTTTTGATGTGTGTACTTATCTAAGTAAATTATAAAGTTAAACGAACGGTTAAATTAAAGTAACACAGTAAACGTCGGCTAAAAATAAGCTCCGTTTATTAAACCAGGATTAATAACGTCGCGCCAGTGCTCGGCACACACTCGTTTGGGTGAGTAAAAAGCTATTATCCGATCCAACAAGCTCAAAGGATGAAAGGATCTCAAAGAAAATTGAGTACCTACGTTGTCTTTGAATTCAATGGTAAATGAAAATAGGAAGCAAACCACTGTTAAGTAAAAATCAGTACGGATTTTATTGCGTTACATACTATCAATCTCAATCTAATCTCAATCTGAAGGATCTGAAGGACTGACAATCTGAAGGGAAACCATTGTTTCATATGTTTGAAAAATGTGTCTGCTCAATAACGTAAATAACGCAATTAATGTTGTTGCACTGTTAAAATAAAAGTCATTACTACTGTTAAGGGGGTGATAGACGTACGAGCAAACGCGCGTACTTATGGCTCGACGACCTTTTTCGCTTGTTTGTCACCGAAAATAACTTTAAAACCGCCGCACAAAATCCAACCGGTTTGAAATCTTGCTCATAGCTCGTCTTGGCTCGTACATGTGGCAGCACTGCGAGCCGCGAGCCGCCATTTTGTTTCGCTAGTCCGTGGATGGCACTACGCTTGTGATGATAGAAAATTCTCAAAATGAGTGATTTCTGAACTTATTCGCATGAACTGCTAACAGAATTTATCGAAGTTTTCCCTTGTCTTTGGAAAAGAAGAAGCAATAACAAAGACAAAAATATGAAACGAGCATACAATAATTTATTAGAAATTAAACGTAAGGTGGAAAGCCATGCTACCATTGATAATGTCAAGAAAAAAATAATTCCTAAATAACACAAAGCTTTTTCTGACGACGACATCGCGATACAGTGTGAGCTTTCACGTTTCTCACTGACGTGACGTCGAGCCAAGTACAGTGCGTGCCACGTAAGAAGAGACTTGACACACCACGTGGTCTGACATGCGCAGAACACGATTTTAGGTATCTTTAGCAGTATGAGGTCTGAGTGCGGGACGGGACCGGACGTCATAGGGGCGGCGGAAAGAGCGGGGGAGGCGGGGGCAAGTCTCTTCTTACGTGGCACGCACTGTACGAGTACTTTAAAACCGCCTACTTAAAGTTCGTACGTCTATCACCCACTTTAATGTGTTACGCATTACCCCGCGGGATTAACAAGATCGCGCACCACTTAAACCAATGTTTCATAAATCAGTACAGGTGTAATACCTATTAAAAGCATAATCCGCCTATAATTTTCCCACTTCTGGGAGTGGGTCGTTATCCACCACGCGGGAACAGTGCGGGTTTATGGATGTAACAAATGTCTTTGAATTTTTGGTTCTAGGACATGCCGGTTTCCTCACGATTTTTTCCCTTACCGTTTTGAGAGCAATGGTGATGAAATTAAATACACAAAGTAAAGTGCCTATCTGGGTTCGAACTCACGACTTACAACTTGTAAGTCGGGGCCGATAGGTATGGGCCGATACCACTCAAAATCAAAATCATAATATTTTATTTCACATAAACCTAAATGGACACTTATACAACGTCAGAAGCTAGGTGCATGGTTCCAAATTTCCAATTGGTCGTTTCCTATGGAGAAGGACCGGCAAGAAACTTCACGGTTACTCTTTTTAAAAATAATTGGCTTTTACAATGTTTTCATATTACAGGACGTATGGGAGGACAGCGTAGGCCTGTCAACAAGTACCTTTACTTGATAAAATAAAAAATGGTCTACAGATCTAAAGTCTACAAGGCCTACAAAGTCCTCACGTTTACAAAATAAGAATCTATCAAAAGGATAAATAAAATATGAAAACCTACTAAAACCAAGTGATATGATTGCCATTACAACCACTAATAAAGGGGTAAAAAATTAGAATTTTCTGTATATAATGTCAAATAATAAAAAGATTATGTCAAAAAGTATGTAAAAAATAAATTTGAACTGGGCCACTACTGCTCAGATGTAATATTAAAAACTGAATAAAACTTATTATGAATGTAGATTTATGACTAATTTCGAAGGCACATAAAAGTCCATTTGGCACCGTGCCCATTTGGATTTTTATGAAGATGGACACAGCCATAATAAAAAAAAATCATGGATTTAATTTATTGTCTGTATGAGGCAAATCCTATTAGCAACCGCTAACAAATATAATAATGAACTAATTTAAAAAGTCACGAATCTAATATATAGGTAACTAGCTTCCGACCGCGACTTCGTCCGCGTGAAATTTCTTGTAACTCCGAACCACCCCGTCGCATCGCATCGCCTGCACGCGCTATTACTTCGTTTTTGCTTAGCGTTCTTTCTGACTTTTTTTCTTTTTGCTCGGCTCCTAAAGGTCATAGCGTGATGTTAAATAGCCTATAGCCTTCCTCAAAGATTGGGCAAAAAGAATTTTTCAAATCCGACTGGTAGTTCCAGAGATAGCGCGTTCAACCAAACAAACTCTTCAGCTTTATAATATTATTATAGATGACTATCTTCTGCCCGCGACTTCGTCCACGTAAAATTTCTGGTTACTCCGACCCTCCCCGTCGCATCGCATCGCCTGCCCGCGCTATTACTTCGTTTTTGCTTAGTGTTCTTTCTGACTTTTTTTCTTTTTGCTCGGCTCCTAAAGGTCATAGCGTGATGTTAAATAGCCTATAGCCTTCCTCAAGAATTGGGTTATCAAATGCAAAAAGAATTTTTCAAATCCGACTGGTAGTTCCAGAGATTAGCGCGTTCAACCAAACAAACAAACAAACAAACTCTTCAGCTTTATAATATTAGTATAGATGATTAGGTCCCACTCGTAACTCCGTTAATTGGTTTGGCTAGCCATTAATAACTTAAATATTTATTTTTCTTCAGACTAAAGCTATTACAACAAGAGAGGCTAGAGAGAGGCTTGTGGCTAAGTAATAACAAGCGCACGGGTCGATTGATCAGGTTAAGCTACGCTTGCCGCGGTTGGTCCGTGGATGGGTGACCATCTTTACATATCAAGATCTCTCCGTGCCTCGGAAAGCACGTTAAGCCGTTGGTCCCGGCTGTCATTCGTGGATCGACAGTCGTTACGGGTCGTTAGAAGCCCGAAAGTCTGACAACCAGTTTAGGGTCTTACCAAGGGGTATCGTATTACCCAGTAACTGGGTTGTGGAGTTCAGATAGGCAGTCGCTCCATCTAAAATAGTGGTATTCAACTGCATCCGGTTAGACTGGAAGCCGACCCCAACATAGTTGGGAAAAGGCTAGGCAGATAATGACTAAAGCTATTATAACATTTTTTCTTTGTTCGTCTAAACAAAAACTTGGTGGAATTTCCATTTATATTTAAGTATACAAAAAGAAATAAATTGATTGAAAATATCTTTGTAATCGTAGTACCTATATAAAAACGTAAGCTCCCGTGGGAAAATAACTGATATCTGCAGATGGCAGGATCTCGTTATAACTAATCAAATATTGTCGCAGAAAATATAAAATATTGACGGTATCTGCGATGTCGAACACTGCACAGTGGAACACCACTATACCGTAGGGGCTTTCTTTGACTTTGCCAGCGCTTTCCTGGTCTTAGCTTTCCTTTCCTAACGTCTTAGCTACAAAGTGTTCTACTACTGTTATAAACATAGATATTAAAAAGAAGATTATAAAGCTAGATTTAAACTTGTGCAATGATTTATTGTATACTAGCAGCGCCCCGCGGTTTCACTCGCATTAGTGTCGGTCCCGTGGGAATATCGGGATAAAAACTATCCTATGTCCTTCCCCGGGATGCAATCTATCTCTCTGCTAAATTTTATCGAAATCCGTTATGTGGTTTAGCCGTGAAAAGGTAACATACCTACAGACAGACAGGCAGTCAGACAGAGTAACTTTCGAATTTATAATATTAGTATGGATTATAATGTTCGCGTCTTATTTTGTAGGTATCTGTTTTTTATCAGTTTATATTCGTATCTCATGAATCTTTCCAATAGTTCACTGGCCGAACACTACGTATGCAAACAAATCAGGTACAATAAACTGGTTTAGGTAGGTATTATTAGAAAAATAGATTTACCTAACTTTATTTTCCGCTTGCCAAATGGGTTCTAGACAAGTCAGGGTGCTTACTCAGATCGACATTGGAATTGTGACGTTTCGTACTCTTGAGTTCGATGCTAGCGCCAAATGATTTTTAGATTGGGTGTCCATTTTGGAGAACTAAGTGGAATTGGGTTCGGGCTTGGCGTGGGGTAATTGTTGACAATATTGTTTTCAAGAGTACCGAATCACGTGACTGTAAAATTAACATTGGAATCATATTGGCATCTCATTGGAATTATAATTAGTTTGGAGAGTAAGCCCCCAGGTGGCAATCGCTTTTAAAGCGTTTCATATTTCTACATCGACTTTCAACAGGATTGACACAAGCTATGTCCGTCCCATACATTTATGACTTTTCCATCATTTTATTGATCTTGCGCCTGATCTCTCTGGTCGGATTACGTACTGTCCCTTCGGACTATGAACAACAAGAGACCCCGAACAATGAGAGCAAGGGAAGAGTGAGTCCACCTGTGTCTGCGCACACATTTCTGCACTTTAATATCTCCCGCGCCGAAGGTTAGTCTCCATTGAGATTAGAGAGAAATACGGTCCGAAAGACTATTATCGCTTTGTATAGGCCCTCTTGTCTCAAGTTGGTTCGAAGAAAAATGTTTTCTTTTTCCGTTCTGCTCTGTCAGGTGGTATCCCTCTGTTCTTCTTTCAACTTTTAGATTTATTACTCTAAAATAGACTAAACATTGACTGTTTTTTTTTTCAGATAGCGCTACTAGACGAGTCGAGATGGCAACTGGGTGGGGCAAGAGGTCAAATGGCAAGGAACATCGCTATACAAGTCACTCCACCCGATGGCGAAGAAGATGACGAGTTTGTGCCGGCGCTGCGCATGCGGCGGAAGCTGAGCACGCCGCTCAGCGCGATGCCCGGAGTTACTGATGGACTGATTAGCTTACCAAGTATGATTTTTGAGAATTAATGAAGGCTATGGTGGTAAATGAGGTAAACATTTATAGAGTTGTCCAGATTGCTACGTACTTAGGTACTACAAAGTAGGTCCGACAAATTTAAAGTCATCGACCCGAGAAAAAGAAGAATGGAAGTATAACAAATTAGCTTCCGCCCGTGGCTTCGCCCGCGAGGTAAAAACTATCCTTTGTCTTTGCAATCTATCTCTCTCCCAAATTTTATCGAAATCCGTTCAGTGGTTTAGGCGTGAAAGGGTAACATACAGACAGACAGAGTTACTTTCGAATTTACAATATTAGTATGGACTATTCAAGCGTCTTGGGAGATACGGCAGAGCCATTGAACGCCCGTTTGTCGTTTGTTTATTTTTTTGGTGGATGCTTTAGAATCGGCCTTATATTATTGGATAATTTATTAGTAGACCAATATAGAGATGTTAATATTTAAAACAAGTTGAGAACGATGAGAAATGAATATTTTTATAGATATCGCAGGTAATTTGTATGATACCGCGTTTTACAAACGGCGTCGTCCGTTTAAAAACGCTCGCTGTTTTAAAATATGCCGAACCTCGAGGTTAAAAAAATGGTTAGGTTACTATTACCGGTGACGCGAGGAAGCGCGGGCGCGAGGCGAAGGGCTGACGAAGCGCCATATGGAGCTGTGTCGGTCTCAGCTTCGCGAGGTCCTGGTGGCGGAATGGCGAGACAGGCTCTCACGCCCTACCTCGGCACTGCCTCGGCACCATCGAGGCGGTCCGGCCGGTACTCGAGCGCTGGCTCGGGAGGAGGCACGGCTCCCTGTCATTTCGGGTGAAGCAGGTGCTCTCGGGGCATGATTGCTTCGGGAAGTACCTGTGTCGCATAAACAGTGAGCCGGACGCCCGGTGTCACCACTGCGTCGACTGCCGGGAGGACACGGCGTGGCATACGCTGGCAGAGTGTGCCGCTTGGGAGGAGCCGCGCCGTGCCCTCATCTCAGAAGTAGGCAGTGACGTCTCGCTGCCGGCCGTGGTCGAGTCGATGGTCGGCAGCGAAGAGTCCTGGGAAGCAGTGGTTTCGGAAAGGAAAAGGGAGATCTCGTTCACTCACCCGGCCCGCAACAGGCGCATCGGGCGTCGGCGGAGGGCGGACAACACCCTCTTCCAGCCCCCCTAAATGGGTCCAGTACCGCCTTAAAAAAAAATATTAGGTTACTATGCCGAACGCCGAGGTTAGATTTGGTTAGGTTACTTAAAATCTCACAGGAATAGGAGCCCCACGAAGTGGGCTACGTCGACATAGGATGCAAGAGCGAGCGAAGGCACCCCGAGGTTTGGTTTGGTTAGGTAAACAAGCGAGCGTTTGTAAACGGACGACGCCGTTTGTAAGAATCATACAAATTGCCTGCGATATAGACGGTCACGGGGTCATAGGAGGCTCGAAAGGAACTTCTGTAAAGGCTTCAGCTTTACAGGTTCACACGATTATTAAATCATAGCTGAGTTTACCGAGAGTAATCTAATTATATATCTAATCCTTACTTATAAGCCTATTTAATTAATTACTCACGTTATCTTAATGAACAACTTCTAAAGGTTATTATCTAATATGCCATTTGTAGCCCATAACAGATTCTCTTTGATTAGTTAGGTACCTTTACCCACTGAGACATATTAGGTACGGTAGCTTTTTAATCTACATCCATGCCCAATAAGGAAAAGATTTGTCTGATGGATTTTTACATACCTAAATGTATTGTCGGAAAATACTTATAAGTCTTTATGAAAGTACAAAATCTACGAAATTAGTTTTACCTCGAAAAATAAATACTAAGTAAGTAAAAGTTTCAATTTCAAAGATTTTCAAATATACACCAATCGTTAAGAAACGTATCCTAAGTTGAAGTGTGCGGAGTACCTCTGTTAGATGTACTTAGTAAGTAACCAGAATTTCATTAGTTCACCGAAAGGCAATTTCAACCTTTCAGTGTGTAGTAATCTCTTCACAATGAAATTATTTTTAAAAGAGATTTTTTTTTCTATTGCTAAATTGGCCTGCTCTTGATCTCGATCACGCCTGATGGAAAGCGATGGATGAGGTCCATGATGGAACGAGCGTGCCCAGACGATGCCTGTTCACTCTAGCTTTGAAGGCAGACAGGTTAAGGGCAGAGAGTTCCATACTTTGTCTATGCGCATAATAAACGTGAAGGACAAGCGCTGAGTACGACTCGTCGGGATATCATCCAATTGTGGATGGTACGCTGCAGTACGTCTGGTTGTCTGGTGGTAAAACGGCGATGGTGAGATCGGGCGGTCGTGGAGCTCCTGCTCACACTCTCCGAAGTACAGTCTGTAGAAGACCGACAGGCAAGCAACATTACGCCGATGAGCTAGGCTGTGAAGCGTAGCTACCAACGTCTTGTCGCCTATAAGCCATTTAGCTCTGCGTTCCACCGAGTTAAGTACAGTAAGCTGGTATTTTGCTGAACCATCCCATAGTGTCGTGGATTTAACTCACAGTTGTTTAATGAGTAGCAGCCTAATAAGTGGGGGTTTATGTACTTGTACTTTTTATAGTTTCAGCACTTTCAACTATCTTAGGTTTGGTATCATTTTAGTTGGGTGTAAACGTGACTCATCCTTCTGTAAAATTTAATTAAAATCTGTGGTACCTAAGCCGAAGGCTCGGAGCATGTGACGTGCGGAGAATATGGCTAAATAATTGAGCTATACCAGCTCTGGAGATATAAAACTGTCTTATAATGTTTCTCTATTATAGTGTGCTTGACTTTAACGAAGGAATAATTTAATGTTTAACTATAATCTAATTTATGATTTCTGCAGATCTACGCGCTTCTCCAACGCGGTCATTGTCGACGTTGGACAGGACGAAGCGACGCTTCAGCACAATGGTGTCAAGCGCGGCCGCCGCGGCAGTGTCCCGGCGGCTCTCGGCAACTATCGGGTGGTGCCTCGCCAGCCCCACACAAGTCAAGCCACAAATAGTCCGACAAGGTCGCGCCTTGTGCCTACAATACATAAAGACTCAGATTAGAAGATCCACGTTATGTGCGAAAAAAGTAATACAACAATCAAATTACAGTCTTTCAAATTAATTTGGAGATTGTTTTTCATAAGTGCTCATCTCTTAACAGTTGTTGTTGTTTGCAGCAAATAGTAATGAAACGTTTACAACGAATGGTGGAGACTGAATGTGGAGAGGAGGCTGTGAGCAACTCGGAGTCAGGAGTGCTGGCGGGACTGCGTGCGCTGTGCGCGGCGCTGGAGAGGAAGCGGCCCGACGCCTTCCGCTATGTTGCCCGGCAGGCGACGCGCGCGCCCTCCGCCATGCTGCGCTCAGACACAGCACTAGCGGAGCTGGCACTGGCACTAGCGAGGCGCATCACTAGAGAAAGTATTACGTGGTCTAAGGTAATAGAAACTTACTGAGCCTAAAATAACTTTGTGAAGTTTGTCACCCCGTCGTAGCTTTCGGTCATTGATTTTGAAAGTGTAATTAACGATAACACCTCCGTATAACCACAACGTCAAATTACATAGGTATTTCGTAGTTTTCTTTGATATTAGTTGCTGTAGATACCGGCTATTATGGGATATTGTTTTGTTAGTAAAGTTTTAGGATAGATACCTAACAATTGAAACCTTTAATGATTCTTGAACTTCACGTAGATAACGTGGAAACTTTCAACAGTTTAACGTACACAAAATCTGGAATCGGTTTAGTTCAATAAAGGCAAGTTTCAAACAGTGTCTAAAAGCTTTGTTCATCTTCAAATAACTCTGTGGGACTCTATCCAAATAATGATTTTAACACTAACGTAACTAAAGTTACCACCCTTCAACTAAAATTGAGTGTGAGACTTTGAGTGTCATAACTATAATTTAATAGGTAATGATATACTGAAGAATGCGTAGGAAGTCTGCTTAGGGTGTCCTTTGTCAGCTGTCTTCCTTCTTTCGAAGTAAACGTGCCGAAACTACTTGATTTTACCGACATTTCAACGAGATCAAATTCTATGTACCAAATGTGTTGAAGCATTATAACCATAACTAACTAACTGAACTGTTTATAAACGATGATTAAAGTTAAGTAATGATTAACGACTGTTCAACCATACATTTTTGACGATTAAACGTCGCATAACGTTTACAAATTAACACCTTAGTGTAAAAATAATTGTGTATTTCCCTATAATTTTGTTGCCGTAATTGCAAACCCGCCATACATATTTAGGCATTAACTACCATAAGCCTATATTACTACCAGCATCACTTAAAGATTAGATGCTAAGCTAAAGTGTTACAAAGTGCTCTGGGTTAGCATTGTTCATGCAAAATAAGTTTATAGAAGAACATTGTATTAAAAAGTTTTCAAAAGCGCTCAGAATAATAATGAAAAAGTGCACAACATAACCATGATAGTTTGCCATGTGGCCTCACCTATGATTAGACGCCATTTCTTCTTACGCTGACTAATGCCATTGCAGGGTTATTTAGTCAAATGAGGGATCCCTTACCTACATGGGTATATAAGGTGGCAGGACTGACAGGGACATCGATGCGCAAACTGTAACCATGTATTCTGCACTTGGTTCTAGACCCCATAGCGTAGAAAATTTTCGTCGGTTTTCAAAAAGAGAACAATTGTGTCATAGAAAAGTGTAGGTATAATACGCGGTCAAAATGTACCTACTGAACAGCAGAATCTTGTACAGAGTTTATGGTATACCATAAACTCTGTCTCTACCAACCTGTTTAAAACCTTACAACGCTCTTTAGAATATTCGAATGTACAGACGCCAGCACATCAAGCTACTACAATCCGTCAAATTTCTTTAATAGCTTCCCAATATTATCGCTAGGTTCAAAATTAATTGGGAAAATTTTACAGTTTCGGGTAGCTTGGTGTGCTGGCGTCTGTACAAAAGCAGATGAGTTGATTTATTAACGAAGATACCGTTAACAATCGGCAGGTCTTTGTATAATCGGGCATAAGAAAAATAATTCGACGTAAAGGGGCTCGACATAAAGGAAACCATTTAACTGATTCGATCGTTATCGTGATTCAATCCCCAGTCTATAGAGACTTTTCTCGTCTACAGAGGCCTTTTTTTCTGTATAAGCATCTATTTTATTTGGGAAAACAAACAATAGTACATTGTATGTTATATCCAGATATACCGTATGCTATAAGTAAATGTACAATCCACTACGTTTCCACATGTTACTAGCAACAAAATAAAAACCATTTATATATATTTTTCTTTGTATCTATACAAATAAATAAAATTGTAGTGTCTGTTTGTAATGTCAAAATAACTTCTTAGTAAATGCATATGAATGAACGTATACATATACGGTACATATAAAAAAAGCAGTTTTTAACATTTTTGTCCGTCTATCTGTTTGTTCCGGCTCATCTCCGAAAAAGTTGGATTTGCCGTATTTGACGGGACTTTCACTGGCAGATAGCTAAAATCATTAGGAGTTATTTTTACTTTAGAAAAAGACTTACGAGTTCCCTGCAAAAAAATTAAAACTCATGAAATCGAATTTGTTTTCCGACATGCACGCGAACGAAGTCGCGGGCATAGCTAGTATAAAAATAAAATGATTTATTGGTTTTAGATAGCAGCTATTTATTGTGTGTGCGGGGCGCTGGCGAGAGAAGCAGCAGAGGCGGCAGATGGCGAGCCAGCACTCGAACTGGTGTCCGCACCTGCCGCTGCCATCGCCGACTTGCTACACGAAGACCCTGGCTCCTGGATCGCGTCACACGGTGGTTGGGTACTGTTAAATCTTTACTTACAGTACTGCAAGGAGCCTTTGGCGCTCAAATGACGTTGACACGGGGTACCCATGTAAACGTCATTTGAGCGAAATTGTAAAATAAAAATGGTTTAGTAAAATGTACTGAAAAAGAACATGGCGGCTTTAGTTCCAAGCGCCAAAAGATCCTTGTACAAACAGCTATATTTCTCATTTCCCTATAGACAAAAAAATCTTTCGTTCCCAAAAAATGGCTGATCGATAATTCCGAAGCGTTCTACTTAGATAATTGGAATTTAAGTGCCGACGCAGATAAAGCCACTGTAGGCCGCCGACTCGACTGCCGTCTCAGATAGGCTTGAGCGAAGTGCGTCTAACTTAAATAACTGTTTAAAAAAAAAAATTTTTTTTGGAAGTACTTTGCTACAAGAACGCAAAATTTAGACCTGTAACGGGCACATGTAGCCGAACTGTGACTGACATCTGTCGCCTGGTGAGAAGCGACCCTAACCTTTAATAGCATTGCTTACTTGGCACTTTTATATTGATACCTTATTTTCTCAGCCTCTCTAGGTAGGCTTACTTTTTTACTTTTAAACTTAGCCATTTTCAACGTTACTTGAGGAGTCGCTTTCTACAAGCAGATCTAGCTAAATGAACGTTTGCGAGTTTTGCGACTGAAATAAAATACCTTTACGGATTATTTGCTGTAGGTATCGGGGCCGCGGGGGTCCTAAGCCCTTTGTGGCACTGATTGTACTTACCTGTTTTACGAGCTACTTGCGACGATCCGATAATGAGCGAAAATTTGTATGCGTATTTTGTTGTACGTACTTAGTACAAAAATATTGCCTTAATGGGTGGTAATATAATGTGTTGTATGGGAAACCCAACATTTCTTAAGTTAGGGATATTGAAATTCAAAATGTATGCTTTTGGTAAGAAATAACGAATTACGTGTTTCAGTGTTTTGTGAAATCATCCCCCAAGAGGGTAAAATAGAGTTAGAATTACGTGTTTCAGTGTTTTGTGAAATCCTCCCCCAAGGGGGTAAAATACGCGCGCCTCAAAGAGATATCAGCATCAAGTGAAGGGGCCCGTCAGGGCCAAAGCCTGCCGTGTCAGCGGGATTGTTCGAAAGGGTTACCGCTCTCCCGGAACATAAAGGGCTAAGGAAGGAACACGGGTGGGTTTTTTGATTTCCCATCCAGAAAAAAAAAGCGGTAAAATAAAGGATGATTTTAAAATGAACATGTTGTAATACTGACTTTTGGTTTATTTGCGAGTGTCAAGATAAGCAGGCATAAATCAATGATGTACCTATTGCATATGTAGCCGTATTTTTTTATTGCGTTGACTTCAAGGAAATTTGAATTTATTTACGAGCTGTAAAGAAATTCAAACGTTCAAACTTCAAAAACAAGGAACCGTAGATCTAAGTTCTTGATATATATTTCAACTTGATAACTCCACGCGGTCCTGAGACAAGGGTATTGACCGATAACGAAATAATTGTTTTTTCTTTTCTTCTGCATGTCTGTCTATTACCTTTTCATGCCATAACGGCTAAACAGACTTAGATAAAAGGTATATTGATAAGCCATGACGTGGGTTAGGACATAGAATAGTATGATAGTATGAATAGTAGGTACGTTCCTTTGGAATAATTTCCGACCTAATATATGCAGGCGAAGCCGCGGACAAAAGCTATTCTTAATATCTACCTACTTATGGAGCTGTTCCCCTGAGATTTGATAATATACCTAACACTCCGTTTAATAGGCGTGATCATCAATGTCCGTCAGAAGCTTTCAATATGAGGAATAAAGGCTCCTGCAAACAGGCGCGACGCGCGTTGCGAATCGCGCGCGACACAAAGGCACCGCTCGTTGCGCGACTTGCGGTGCCTTTGTGGCGCGTGTCGTGTCGCGCCTGTTTGAAGGAGCCTTAAGGAAATTATTATGTTCTTCTTCGCCTTGCCTGCCCTTGTCCCATAAAACGTGGAACACAAACGATCCCATCTTCACAAAACCTTCACAAATATCACCCATAATATGTCTATGGTTAGGTTTTTCTAATCTTAAAACCTTTTTTTTTCAGAATGGTTTAGTGGACCGTCTACGAGCCAGCGAAAGAGACCAGAGATCAGAAAAGAACCTTCGAGTAATCGTGTCCTTCTTTGTATTAGCGTGTTTGACTTTGTTGCTGTTCCGGTGGGTCTTCCACGCACATCCCGTCTACTACAAGTAGTACCCCCCCAAACTAGCTATAGGTACCTACCTACCAATAGTTTTAGTAGCAAGTTGTGACGTAATATTGGCAGGTGATTAGTTTTATTTTAGGAGAAAATATGTTTGCTTTTTAGACAGATGCTAAAGGTGCAAAAAAACGGTCAGTAGTATTCAGAAACTGGTGGTTACTTAAGTCCCATTTACACGACGCAAGAGTCTCGTCTGTGCAGATGGCATAGAAATTTAAACAACGAATGACAACTTTTATTGTTGCTTAACTTATGGTATGCCACAGACAATTAAAGTGCACCGTGTAAATTAGGCTTTATGGTTATTGAATTTTTTGTCTTTCTATTCATTGACCGATTTAAAATAAAAAGTAGGTAAGCGTTCCTGAACCTCCGGCTGATTTTAATAGTGATATGTACTATTACGCCCAATCTATAAGTAGGTAGGTCATATTGCACAATATTTTAATTAAAACAATGAGAGTAATTTAAATAGGTAGGTAGTAGAGTAGGTATGTATAATACTTTGATGTGTTTTAAGAAGAGATTGTGTTTGTCATTATTATTGATCATATCTTCGATCAAATATTTCGTTGTTGTTGTAGATAGGTAGGTTACCTACTGTTGAAGATTTTTCCAAAGGTCTCTTATTTATTGTTATACTTGGTACATGGTTAGCGAAGATTTATGTACAGTCCGACCGTCGAGAGAATGCGTTTCTGACACTTACCTGTCAGTGCGAAAATTCTAGAAGAAAATAAAGATCAAATTCGCAAAACACGTATTCGTTAGTTTGTATGAAACTGACAGGTGTCAAGAACGCATTTTCTCGTCGGCCGGACTGTAGGTACCTTATTATGTTATTAACTAGGTACAATCGTCACATTACCTATTAATAAGTAATATCTAATTACCTGACTTCGTTCATCCGTCGTAGTTTACCATATTACTTTAAAGTCGGTGCCTTATCTGTGCCACAAAAATAATTAATGTAGAATTTAATTATAACAGTCCAAAGATGTAAACTTTATTAGACATGTTGACAGCCATATTGTCTAAAGTATGTATTGCCTACCTTTATCCACAGAAAATTAATAAATAATTTATTTATAATTAATGTTAGCAGACTGGAAGAAATAAAATTATTATTTTGGCGTTTCAACTATGTATTATTTATCTAAAAAGCACAATTTTCCATTGTTTTCCATCACGACTGCTGAGCGCGAGGTTCAGCAGGATTCTCAGGTCGGGCAGTGCAGTTATTTGATTTTTTCATCAGAAATATCACATTAGCAGCCGGAGTCCTGGATCTATGCCCGGATCTTTCTCTGCAAAAGACGCCTCCTTTCTATTACCTAATGCAAGTAGGTAAGTGTTACGTCATGACGTACAGTCGAAAACTTCAACCACTCCACTATAACTTATAATGGAGTGGTTGAAGTTTTCGACTGTACGTCATAGCGTAACACTTACTTGCATTAGGTAATAGGAAGGAGTCTATAACTACAGATTGGGTGGTGAAATATTTATTTATTTATTTATATATACATACTTTATTGTACACCAGAAAATACATAACAAAAAATACAATTATGAATACAAAACATACAATGGGCGGCCTTATCGCTTTCTGCGATCTCTTCCAGGCAACCTTGGAATGGACAGTGAATGCGTGGATATAAAAAATGGGGTTGTTAATGGTGCAACATAATATACTATAATAGATACATAGATATATATATACTGCTGTATAATAGATACATAAATAAATACATACTAAATATACATATAAACAACGAAAATAAATGATGACTATAAATTATTGCAGCTAAGAAAACAAAATCACAACAACAAGTAATGTTCCTTCACGAGTCTCTTAAATACAGCATGTCGATTCTGTAAAAATCTCACCGTGAATACTTGCGTGGAGTGAGCTGTCAGTGTCATCCCACTGATGCTAGGGATTGACCATGCAAACATTTACAATCATAAAAGAGATTTTAATAATATTTTTTAATGCTAATCCTATTGATATTTTTATATAATTCAAAGCTAGTATTTTAGTGGTCAAAACATTCGCCAGCGCCTAACGCGCTTGCGCGGCGTGAAATATGGCTCATTCCGAATTAAGTCATCATCGCTCACATGAATAATTTGCTTTCCGATTTAGATAAATGACCACTATGGCAGCTGAGAGTCAGTAATATACCTATTCACTTGAATAGTTACTCATGGTTGGATTATAGTATTTATTTGTGTATACACCACGAATTTCCTCTTCTTTGGTAAGGTGGCGACTGTAGCCAGAAGCACAATTTCGAAAATGCCACGTTAGTTTAAAGATCGGTGATAATTATTAATTTAGGGCATGGTCGGTAGTCGGCGTTATCGCAAGATGGCACATGCCATGACTTCATATATGTCGATTCACGGGACATCGTTATCGCGTTCACGTTAATTCAGAAAAGGGCCCTAATTCACTATGACCACTTAATGATTCATTACTTCGAAACCACGTCAATTCCTTAATAACCAGACCTAATCACTACATCTGCTATTAACGTCGTATTCTCTATGACACAATGACCGAAACCGGTTTGAACTGTCAAAATACCACGCTTGACAACCGTACGGCGTGGTAAGATTATGCGGGGAATAATAGATAAATACCATACAGCAGAATTGGGGTCAAGGTGTAAGCACGCTGTAGTCGATTACAGTGAAATTCGGAATGTACCATATATCACTCCACTCGAATCTCGTAACCATGGCAACACCACCTCGGCGTCAACACCTCCACCAGCCGCGTTTTGATTGGCGAATACCTCGCCTTTTTCTACTTTAGAGTTACACATTTTGAAAATCGCTCAACGAAAACTTTGCTTAATCTGCCCCTTGGCAGACTCTAAGGCAGGGTCGCCATGAAATGTTGGGGGTTCAAGGGTCGTTAGAATTAGACAACCAGCTTGATAGAATGTACTTTAATGAATATCTAGTGAATTTATGTTACAATGCGCATTGATGTAAACTGCTTACTTATATTCTAAAGGAGTGTAGGTACTTGCTACGTTATGCACTATTAGGGACCATACATACACTTCAGGGTTGACACCAACCACTTCTTCATTTAAGGGTTACTAGAGGTGCAGTGCAAACACGGGCGCGCGATGAGCGATAAAATATTTGCACTTATTTGACGTTGGTAGGTATTGCATTTTCCTAATGTTCTTATACATGACGCCTTACAAGTTAAATATGTAAAAACAAATCTCTAATGTGATAATGAGTGACTAACGCGCAAGCGCGGCGTGATCTTATCACTTCACCTTCACTCCACCCGATTCACGACATTAAATGTCGTGAATCGGGTGAAGTGAAGGTGAAGTGATCACGCAATCTGCAATGTGATAATGACAGTGATTAACGCGCAAGCGCGGCGTGATCTTATCACTTCACCTTCACTTCACCCGATTTACGACATTTAGTGTCGTGAATCGGGTGGAGTGATCACGCCACACAAACTACGTGGGATTACATTCTATGGTCCGTCAGCTAGGCATCCGTTAGCACTCGATGACTTGACACACTCGGTTATCTCTTCTAATTCAATAGATTTGGGTTAATAACAACGCTGAACATCGTCGCAGTCTTTACTAGACTCGATCTACAATTGCTCATAATAACCAAACAATGTCGTTGCGTATTTTCATCAGTCTAGCTGTCATAAACGTGAATGTTTTAATTTTATTTACTGTTCGTGCGTGACGCGCTCGCGCCTCAGTCTATATAAGGACTTACTAGACTAGGGAAAAAATAAAATAAAACAGGATTGAGATTCTGACTGCGCTTCTGTTTTGCTATTTTATTGTAAGTAAAACCCCACAAAATATTAATGTTTTGACCACTAAAATACTAGCTTTGAATTATATAAAAATATCAATAGGATTAGGCTAAAAAAATATTATTAAAATCTCGATTATGATTGTAAATGTATGCTTGGTCAATCCCTAGTATCTGGTAAGATGACACTGCCAGTTCACTCCACGCTCACTTCACCTAAGTTTTCACGGTGAGATGGTTACAGAATCGCACTGCAGCTAACGATTGCGCGCGTTTTATTTGAACTGGCAATGCATTCCATAGACGAGCGGCCTGAACAGAAAAGGATTTGTCGAAAAATGTTGTAGAATGCATTGGCATTTTAAGCTTTAAATTATCCGATGATCTCAAAAACTTCGTGTGGGAGTCGCAAAGATACTGAAAACGTTTTTTAAGATAGAGAGGGGTGGAAGGGGAAAAGAGCACATTATACAATAGGGAAAGAATATGAGCATTCCGGCGAAGGCGAATTGGTAACCACTTGAGCTTCACCCGAAATTCGGAAACATGGTCATATTTGCGCAATCCGAATATGAACCTTATACAGACATTTTGAAGCCGCTCAAGTTTATCGAGTTGGTCTTGGTTAAGTGTCTATATTATGCTGTTTTGGTGATATTGGGCGATCTAGATATCGGTATCTGTAAGACTTGAGAGTTTGCTATTTGGACACATTAAACTTGGACTTATAATCTTTAAATTTGTAGAAGCGAAAACACGATTTGATAAAAAAATCTCGATAAAAAAAAATAACGAAAAAACCTCGTTTTGCACTTATTTTGAGTTAGATCTCTGAAACCCTATGGAATTTAATGATGATTTTTAAACTAATAGATAGGTAATAATATTATCTCAAATCGTGCAGAATTATTTTTTTATTTTTCTACTCGTTCTCCTCGTAATTAGCAATTCAGTGATTTGGCGCTTGCGTCATTTTATTCTAAGCGAGCATACTCTCTTTCTGTCTCTTGTTTTGCACGCGGTAGTAATAGCGCTATCCTTTTCAATTTATTCAATCAGTCTGCCAGGGTGATCAATCTTAGAACAAAAAACTGGGTACGGCAATGGCTACAATGACACAAAATAACGAAGCTTTTGGAGTTCTTGTAAAAAATAGCATAACTCATGTCTTTTTAATTTTTACGGATTATAATCGACTATTGTTCCTACTTACACACAGAGATGGCAGCTCTGAAGTAATGTTTACACTTATTCCAATAGATGGCGCTAAATAAAACAACATTTTGCCAAATTGAGTGGCTCACAGCTACTAAAATGGTAATAATATTTTATTTTTTAAATAATAATATTTTCAATTATAGATGATTATCAAGAGGTTTACATACATTTGTCGCGCAGCATGAAATTTCATAGTCTTTTTGATGATTAATAATAATTTTTGCTCAATTTTATACCAATATTTTGCAAACATTCATTCAATTCATTGAGTTTGTGGTAGAGTTCCCTTGGTGGTTTTACTAACAATAAACTGGTAACCCCAATTCAATTGTCTGTTATTGTTATTGCTTGCTTGCGTCGCCTGCGCTGGTTTTAAGCGATAATTTGCTTCTTTTTGTGTTCTTTCTGTGTTTCGTTGTGTGTTTGTTGTTGAGTTGAGCGAAAGTTCCTCCGACTAATCCATATTTGTGACCAGAAAGTTACTTTGAAAGTCGTTGTATCAAAACTGAGATAGGACTCCTAAAGTGTTGTGTTGAGATAGAAAACTATAGTGCATCATGTCGTCGGATAAGCACTGCTGTGTTCCTGGGTGCAAGGACAGTGGAGGTACGTCAATGGGATTAAGTTCGGATACTATATATGTCCAACCCTGAAGATTAGGCTGAAATCGAGAACTTTGCTTTGAACCCAATTCAACTTATTCTTTGTCATTAATCCAAGTCCGATATTCTTCAGTTGTTTTTGTTATTACAATGTAGAATTCAATAGTTTTGAAACGCTAGATAAAGTCTTTCGGTATCTTCGAACTTTCTGCCTAAAGCCAATTGTCGAAATTACTTATTGTACTAGGCAAGAACTAATGTTAAAAGTTGTCTTAGCTTAGCTCTCGACTAGACAACCTAAGACGACCAACTGACCAACATTTATGTATATTATGTTCCTTGGATTTTCTTTTGGTTGTCTTGGTTTTTCTTTTCTAGTCATCTGTTTTTTTAAGTGTATTTTTTATTATTAGATACTACTAAGGTGACAAACAGGCATAGGGCCCCCTGTTCATTATTTTAACATTGCTAATTGAAATAGGTATCTTATAACATAAATAGGTGTTTAAAAGAAACCTTATTAATGGTTGCATTAACTTTTTTCAGATATGCATGGCATTCTTCATAAGTTTCCGAACCCTGAAAAAGATAGAGTAAGATTCAATACCTGGCTGTATGCAATTGGGGGTGATATTTTGGAACTTGAAAATGCACACATATTTAAGTATCGTCGAGTGTGTCATTTACACTTTGAAGAAAAATATCTGTGTCGCAATAACAGAATATGCAATATTGCAGTTCCAACATTAAAACCAGGTTGGTTCATTATATTTGTGTACACACCCAAAAACATTTATGTTATTTTATATAAAAGCATATCATTGAAATTTCATTCAAAGTACTATGGGCTTTTTGGTACATTATTCAGTAAAAACTTGTCCCAAATCCCTGTCCATTTACTGTGACACCACAGGAAGCTCATAGAATTTGGGTGATCATTATTGAAAAATATAATAGAAGGGAATATTATTTTATATTCTCAATTCAGTTACTTGATTTTCATCAGTATTAATAAACAGGCAATCGTTTCTTATCAAGAAAACAGCTCCATGGTTCTATATACATGATTACATTATGTACCTATATCTTAATGTTTGTAATACTATGTATTATTTTTGGAGATCATTTATAATTATATGAGTTTCTCATCTATGCCATATTATGCAATGTGTTACAAAAAGGGTTTATAAACTAATACAATTAATAGTATGATGATGACATATCCGTTTTGTAACACATTTAATGTGACAATAGTTATGTACAACAAGTAATTAATATTTTTTCTTGTTTCAAAATATTTGCTTTATATTTTCAATGATGATAAACTTAACATCATTCCAGTATTCTCAGTAGTTATAAAACTACAAAGCATCTTAAGGCAAACAACAATTTTTAAAGTGTTTTTCATGGTATTTTTGTTTTCAGGTCTCAATAAAATTTCACAACTGAAGTCACTGTTTGTTGGTAGGAAACCATTGCAGGGAGTTGTAAATCAGCCAATTCCCTCAACATCTACAGGTATATTGGTTTTTATTGTATGATGATTTTTTTATTATCCTTTTCAATTGAATATTTAGATAAATGTAATGATCCTACATATTATAAATTGCACCATGAGGCAATACTAATATTTGTAATTATTTTATTTTAGCTCTTGAATCATATCAGCAGTTGATATACACATCTACTAACATTGTAGAAAATATAGTGCAAAAAGAAAATATGGGTAAGTATTATGACATTTATTATTATCATAATTTTATGGTTCCACTATCACTAAATTGCTCACTAAATCACCGCCGCAGCTTTGGATGATCAAAAATAAATATGTATACTGTGTATATTGAATATGCACTTATTTTTTCAAGACAATCCCTAATTTAAATTATGGTGTTTAAACTGCATCCTAATCCATTTAGTAGTGTAGGCTTAGTAAGAGAACACCATACATTTGTATTTCAAATACTCTACTTTTTTGGTTCCTTAAAATTTCTTTATGTGAAAGGTGTGTTAAGGTGGTGTCTTTGAAACTTATGACTTTTTGTAAGTTGTACTTACAACAGGTCATAAGTTTCAAAGACACCACCAACATCCACTAACCTGCACTGGGACTGCATGATGAAATGGCTCAGAGAGGAGACCCGTATCCCAAGAGTTAGGATATAATTAGGCTGATGATATTTATGTTTAATATTATTGTTTCTAATCAATAGTCAGTGATTTAAATTCTTTATACTACAAAATGTTAAATACAGTTATGGGCCGTTCATAAAATATGTTCATCATGATTTTTTTCTTATCTTGGAAACTTAAACTTTTTTCATTACACCTGAACGTCATTCTCAAGTAGGTACCTTAAATCCTGTAAATAAACATATGGATAGTCTAAAATTAATGTTTCAGATTGATATATATGCTATTTTTAATTACAAGAAATTGTTTGAAGAGAGGTCGGCTAGCATTCGTGACGTAATATTTATTAGAGGGTGTGAAATGAAGGCGAACCTCTGAGTGACGTATTTCATGGATGGCCCCATAGTGAAACCTTTATAATTATATTATTGCATGACCACACAGATGACCATCCTTGTGTCTTGATGATAGCGACTTTATTGATATTTCAGATCCGGAAACTGTGCTATGTGAGCAAGTGCCACCTGCTACTTTTCAGAGTACTGCTCTCAATTTAGGTAAGTTTTCTTATCACAAATAATCGCCTTTAATTTTCGATAAGTATATAATTTTCACTCAATGAGTTTTAATTTTAAGTTGAATTTAAATTTATGTAAATTGTGTCCGATTTCACTTTTAAAAGCGTGCACAATTATATTTCAGCTTCGGACATGATATGCCAACAAATACCGGAGTCTACTTCTCAAGTCGAAAAGGGTGTTCAGAATAATTTAGGTAAGCTTTTATTTAATTAGAATACTGTATCATAAAATTATGACAATTGTTATTATGGGTAGTGCAATAACTGCTTACTATCTGTCTGCATCTGTGTACACTGTGTGTGTTGTGTTCATTGTTCGAAACTTGATTAAAACTGATAATGTAACTCATACAAAATAATTATTTTATGCTTTTCAGGTAGGAAAGTATCTGCTGGAATGCTAAGGCTATCAAAGGCAGAGAGAGCTCTACAGCTGAAAATAATGGCTGCCAAAAGAAAAATAAATAAATTACAAAATAAAGTTAAAAAGCAGACAGCAGAAATAAAGGAAGCGAAAAAAATGGTTGCCAGTCCTGCAGTATTCGATATACTAAAAAATTGTTCCAGCACTGCAAAACTTTTAATGCGTGTACAATGGAGAGAAGACAAAAAAAAGGATAAAGGACGGAGATTCACGCTACAAGAAAAAATTGCAGCTCTGTCTATTTTCAAACAGAGTCCAAAAGCGTATAGGTTTTTAAGAAAAATATTTACATTGCCCTCAACTCAGACACTCGTGAAAGTTATCCAAAAATGCAACCTTCGACCTGGGCTAAACAAAAATATTTTTTTACAATTAAAAAAAAAGGCTGATGGAATGAAAACATCTGAAAAATTATGTGTTTTGTTATTTGATGAAATTGCATTAAAAGCACAAATAACATACAACGAAAGAAAAGATAAAGTAACGGGAGTAGTAGACAATGGTCAGCAAAGACAAGCAGAATTTGCTGACCACGCCCAAGTCTTTATGGTGCGTGGTCTAATGAAAAATTTTAAGCAAGCCATTTTTTACACCTTCTCTGCAAGTGCCACAAAAGGGCCAGAATTAGCCAAATAAATAAAAAGTGTGATGACTGAGGTGCAACAAGCAGGGTTAATAGTGGTAGCATCAGTCTGTGACCAAGGTACAAACAATCGTCAGGCGATACGACTTTTGATAAATGAGACCAGGGGGGTCTACTTAAGAAGAGGAGAAACTCCAAAAGATAATATAATACTAATAAATGACAAAGAAATCATTCCCCTCTACGACCCCCCACATCTCCTCAAGGGTATGAGAAATAATTTATTGTCAAAAAAATTAATTTACATAAAAGATGGTGTGACGAAAACTGCCAAATGGTCTCATTTATTACAACTGCATAAAGAAAACCCTGGCTATAAAGGCATTAGACTGATACCAAAATTAACAGAATACCACATAATCCCTGAGAAACTTAACAAAATGAAAGTTAAATTTGCATCTCAGATATTCAGTCGCACTCTAGCATCCAATATGGGATATTTAGCAGGTAATTTATATTTTTGTACAGTACAGACCAGTCACCATGAAGTTAATTATCATGAAATGTTTACTAGATATCTTTACTAGAGATTTTTTGCTCTGTGAAGTTTTACAAGCATACTAAGACAATATTAGAAATCTGTGTATGAATGAATAACATTTTTTTTTTTACTTTTCTTTCAGATAAAGGAATTCTACCCACAGAATGCAGGGACACTGCAGATCTCCTATTATTTATGGACAATATCTTCGACTCTGTCAATGGAAGTCACAACAAAAATAAAAATGCAAAACCACTACTTGGCCCAGCTACTCCAACATCTGCCCATAAAAAGACTTGGGCAGAAGCCAAAAAAGTGTTTAACTCAATGCAGTTTGTGACTTCTGCTGGCAGGGTCGAAAATGTTCCAACAATAAAAAATTGGGTGTGGACACTAGAAGCAATACAAGTTTTATTAAAAAAAATACATGTCGAATATGGGGTAACATCAGTCTGGTTGCGGCACCTTAATCAGGATCCCCTAGAGAATTTTTTTGGGGCGGTTAGAAGTCACGGGTGCCGCAACGTTAACCCGACATGTGACCAATTTGAGTCCGCGTTTGCCACGCTACTTATAAATAATTTAAACAGTGTCCACACCCAAAGTAAAAATTGTGAAGAAGATTTATGTGATGCTTTATGCTCCTTCGTACTCAACGAAAATACAGAAGCCACGTCGACCTGTACAATAAGTATCGAAAATATTTTTGAAATAAATTTTGAAAGTATGGAAAATAAAGAAAAAGACCCGAGAATACTGGCACCTTTACAGTACGTCAGCGGATATTTTTTGAAAAAATCAAAATCAAACATTTTTAAGAATTGCTCGGTGTGTGTGAATGATTTCACCAGCGAAGATGAAATCGAGTATATAAGATACAGGGAATATGCAGGTCGACGATGGCTTTGTACTCCCAGTAAAAATTTAATAAAACTGATTTCGAATCTCCAAGATTGCATTAATCATGTGCTAAAAGAAAATATTGAAGCATATTATTTAAAGGATATAATTAAAATGTCTATTTTATCAATAATAAATTTTGATTTTATAAAATGTAATACTCATAAAAGTAGGATGATTGATTATTTGATTAATATTGTAATCCGATTTATGAATTTTAATTACTGTAAAATAATTAATAAAATTTTATCTGGGAGGAGACAAGTTGATGACGAAGACGATAAAATACAAATAAAGGCTAAAAAATACTGTAATAAATGTTTTAAAAGGAAAAAGTAAATTTTCTATGTGTCTCAAGACATTCAAGCTGCAAAATAACATGGTTGCATAATGTTCATATCTCAGAAGAGAAAAGTCTCAAAATGTTGTAAGTTGCAAAATACCTACATCTGAATAACTTCAAATTGCAGAATGTTAAAGTCTCAAAACTTCCATCTCAACGCAATTAATTGTTTTGAGATATGAACGTTTTGCAACAGTATGTTATATTGCAACTTGAATGTTTTGGAATATAACAGGTGGGAGGAACTTAATTATTTAAACTTATTTACGGATTCAGTGAATGTTTTTAAGACAGTTCGTAAGTTTTTCTTGTAATTTACCTATTGGCTGTTTCGTTAAAGTTTACCTCGAGTGCAAAGGTAAACTTCAGCGAAACAGCTGATGGGAGCACTTTTAAAATATATTTAAATCTCAGTTTAATATGATAATAATTGGTTGTTTTTTACTTATTGGTACTATTTACTGATTTTTGTGATAATATCTATATTAAAAAGGCAAATATCAGTAAAAAAACGATGTAAAATTTCAGTGCTAGGGATTCTGAACTCGGTCTAGAATCATTTATGATCCATGGTACCTATAGGAAAGTTTAAGTAATGATTTTTCCTTCCCCTCAATCGTCCCCAGTGTCTGTAAACTAAATTGTGTACTACTGAACTGTGAAAACCGATAAAAAGTGTGAGAATAAAATGAATAATATTATCGTTTTACACAGTTCAGTAATATAAAGGCTGAAGACATTTTATTCGATGAATATAATATTCCTACCTAGTAAATGAAAATTATAAAAGTCCAGTTAAAAAGTGTTCATTGTGTATTTAATCAAAGTTATGGTCCTTTATTATTTAATTTGTAACTTACCTATCCTAATATCAATAAAATGTCTACAATCTATACACATTAAGTTCCCAATCATGTATATACATAATTTAAAACATTTTAAATAAACAAAATGAAGACTATGTTGCATTTTATTTAACATCCTTAACTGAACCTTAAAATGAATGTAGAATAAATGTATTACAATGAAGCATAGCTATACGACAGAAGCTATCTATAGCTATAGTGCACAAGGGTGTAGTTCTAACTTCTAAAATCAGGTGGCGCTAGTTTCTACACGACCCGTTCCACGGAACAAGATTGGTCTCTATTTCAGTATATTACAATATTACAAAGTACTCTGTGCAGTCTGCTACGGCATCTCTTGGAGGACGAACCTATGTTTGGCGACATTACAGAGAGAGGACTATTTTCGACATTTTTATTTTGTTTAGTGGTAGGTATTACCTACTGTAAAAAGGAGTTAAACCCGTTTGGTGTAAACATAATAAATTATTATCATTATTTAGTGTAAATAAAGATGGGCAAAAAGAAAACTCTCGGAAAACACGACACATGGTTGGCGCCACGGAACAGAAAAAACAGTTTTTTCTGTTCCGTGGTTGCCGCAGTGGCTGAGCGATCGACTGCTGCGCTGCGTGTCGCGGTCGCGGGTTCGATTCCCGACCGGACAAATATTTGTATTGCCTACAGGTAGTTGTTCCGGGTCTGGATGTTTGTGTATGTGAATTTAAATGTTTGTAAACGCACCCACGATACAGGAGTAATTCCTAGTGTGGGGAAACGTTTTTTAAAAAAACAAAAACAAAACAAAACGTTTGAGGGAACAACTCCGTATTCTGAACGAAAGAAAGAAAAAAGTAAGTACAGACGCCAGCATGTCAAGCTACTACAATCTGTCAAATTTCTTTAATAGATTTTCAACTTTATCACTGAAGCTTAAGGTTCAAAGTTGAATGGGAAAATTTGACAGTTTCGGGTAGCTTGGTGTGCTGGCGTCTGTACCTAACTACCGATTTATATAACGGTATCAATTCTTTTATTTCCTTAGCTACTTAGGTATTTCGAATGTCTATTGCCTAGGGAAAAAAAGTAAGTAAATTTTTAATTCCCGTTAATATTTTTTTTATCTGGCTCGTTGGTCTAGCGGTCGCAAGCGCTACTGCTGAGCTGTGAGGTCCTGGGTTCGATTCCCGCACCTCTGCCCACCTAGAAAGAAAGAAAGAAAGAAAATACATTTATTTAGCACAGACTAAGAGACACACAATACACCAGATAGTTAGATAATAGTCGTACATCAGATAAAAACTAAGATAAAAATAAAAAGTGCAAGATCCGATGTAAGAAATTAGCAGGAAAGTGTGCCTCACGGCTGCGCCAAAAAGGCCCAGTTCAGCAAAAATGCCAGACAACTGCTGCCTGACGCTGGTTTTCAACTGGACCTGGTGTGTGAGGTGACGGATGTAAATCAGTTTTATACTGCATCGTGATGTGTGTAATGTGTATGCATAATTGAATAAATAAATAACAATAAATTAGTGTCACATAAAACAGTAACGAATAGGTACCTATGTATAAAAAGCGTGATATTGAGTAACATTGCAAAACTAAACAATAAATAAATAAATACTAATAAATAGATAAGTGACATAGCCGCATGATAGACCTTCTTATGCAAATAAGAAATTCTCCGAAACGAGTCAGAACAGAAACCTGTTTTAATTTAAACGATGCCTGACTTGCCATGCTCGGACACATTGTCATAATAATTTATTAATCCGTGCACTGTAATGTCATCGCACAATACGCTGCAAGCAGCCGAGCGCGGCGGACTATTTTCGAACAGTTTGCATCTTGTGTGTGTGTGCTTTGAACTTGTATTAGCTGTTGTTTGCATTTGGATTAACCAAATACGAAGGATATGACATCTTTAAATAAGTCAGCTAAAACACTATTTGCGAAAGTGGAAAAGAAATTAAAAAACAAACAAACGAAACATAAAAGGATGAAAGGTAAGCGCTAGTCGATAATAGAAATATTTGATGTACTTAATTAAAAAATAATGAATGCTGGCATAATGTGAGATATGAAAACTACCCACTTTCAATTTTCCGTCTCACTTTCACAGCCTCATGGATGTCAAATCACAAACTGCACAGAGGTTCGCCCAGTGCCCACGCAGTTGGTGAAGGATGGGTAAAAATGGCGCCATCCCGACATTGTACGTCTCATTCATGCGCAAATAGGCCAGGCAACATTTGGTACGTTTACAAGCGAACATGGTTCAGCGATGCATAAGTGGGAAGGTATAACAGAAGGTATAACATTAGTTACGAATGACCTGGATGCCTGTATGCTGGATGCTGGGTGAGGAAGCCATCCTGACGCCGCTCCACCTTTTGTTAAAGTCGTCGCGTGCAAGTGGGCCAGGCATTTCGGGTAAGTACGTGCGCCTGCGTTGCTACAAGGCATATTATGTGAATAAATATATATATATAGGCGGTTATTTTAGTGTGCTATTTTTCATACCACAGGTCTCACAAAATGCGACATGACGTTGCGGCGGCGGCGCGGCGCGCGGCCCTTTTGTACATTATATAATTGAGAAATTCAGTGCGACCATATCCAACTTCCGTTGCGATTCTATTAGATACTGCCGTAAACGTGTTCTAAAAGTGTCTATTGTGCTGATTATTCTTATCGGTGGTGGCAGGTTATTCCACACTTTGGAAGCCGCATAGCGAAAGCTACCCCTGAATGCCGCTGTGTTGTGAGTCTGAGAAGAGAGTTGTTGCGAGCATTGCCGTCTCCCACATTCGCGTCTGCTAGTTAACCAACTAAGTTTATCGTATAGATAGTCGGGTTTTTTATATTTAACCACACCGAACAGGAGGCACGCTAGGTGTAGCTTCCGTCTGGACTTCATTTTTAATGAAAAATGTTTATTTAGAAAAGGTGTTACGTGACTTCGCCTAGGAATAGTGTAACAAAATCGCGCGCAAGCGTTCTGTACTCTCTGAATGAGACGGTCTGTACGGGCTAATAGGCGCGGGCCATACACTGTGTCGGCGTAGTTTAGCCTAGATAGTACTAAGGTTTCCACCAGCTGTTCCCGTAGTGGCTCAGATAAATAACACCTCATCCCATACAACACCTTCAGGCGGTAAAAGCAGTTCCTTACTGAGTCTGCTACGTGCTTTTCAAACCGAAGGTCTTTGTCCATCACAAGTCCCAGGTTACGCGCCTCATTAACTCGCTCGATTGGTTCGCCCATCAGTTCCACGTCAAAGGTCGAAGGCAGTCGGGCCTGCTGCTGTCTGGTGCCAAATACCATATATTTAGTTTTAGAAGGGTTCACCTCATCGGGCAATACAGGCGTGATGCTTTGTATTAATGTATGTAAATTTTAAATCGCATAATGTAACATAATTGAATCTTTCCCGTACAATGAGACGCCAGCACATCAAGTTACTACAATCTGTCAAATTTCTTTAATAGATTTTCAACTTTATCACTAAAGCATAAGGTTCAAAGTTGATTGCGAAAATTTGACAGTTTCGGGTAGGTTGATGTGCTGGCGTCCGTACATTATTAATCACGCCGACAAAGTGGTAAAATAAAATCTTGAAAAAAAATTTTTTACGCTATCGGTTTTTTTAGGTACATGTAAAGTGGGGAAGTTTTTGAAGTGAAAACTTCTTTAGCATCGCTGTGATTTGAAATTTTATGTGTTTTTGTGGATCGATGGATGGATGGATCGATGGATCGCCGGATCGCGATGGATCGATGGATTGATGGATGGATGGATGGATGGATCGATGGATCGAAGGATCGAAGCATCGATGTATCGACGGATCAAAGCATCGATGTATCGACTGATCGACGGATCGATGGACCGATGGATCGATGGATCGATGGATGGATGGATCGATGGATGGATGGATCGATGGATGGATGGATCGACGGACCGATGGATCGATGGATCGACGGATCGATGGATCGATGGATGGATGGATGGATCGATGGATCGACGGATCGATGGATCGACGGATCGGTGGATTGACGGATCGATGGATCGACGGATCGATGGATCGACGGATCGATGGATCGACGGATCGACGGTTCGACGGATCGATGGAACCATGGATCGACGGATGGATGGATGTATGAATGGATCGACGGATCGATGGATCGATGGATGGATGGATGGATCGATGTATCGACGGATCGATGGATCGATGGATCGACAGATCGGTGGATTGACGGATCGATGGATCGACGGATCGATGGATCGACGGATCGATGGATCGACGGATCGATGGATCGACGGATCGATGGATCGACGGATCGACGGTTCGACGGATCGATGGATCGACAGGTCGATGGATCGCTGGATCCATGGATCGACGGATGGATGGATGGATCGATGGATCGACGGATCGATGGATCGATGGATCGACGGATCGGTGGATCGAAGGATCGACGGATCGATGGATGGATGGATGGACCGATGGATGTAGTATGTTACAGTCGTTTGTAATTTCAGCTACGGAACCCACTATGCATGGCCCGACTTGCTTGGCCAGTATTTTTATTATAAGGAAACATTTGTTCTAGGTACATAGTTATTATGGTTATGTTATGAGTTTATTTTTGTAGGAACATTACTTTTTGTTATTACGGTAATACGATATTTGTATTAGGTACATACATACCTTCGAATGTTGCGCGTCGCGTAATTTGTTGAAACCTTGTGAAACCACTTTGACTTTAATTTTTTTATGGGATTTTTATTGTTATTGTAATGGTATTATATAATTTTGAATATTAAATTGTTTAATAAATAAATATTGATGAATATTTACATATAATATTTTATTTCATACTAACCTTTTAGGTAAGTACATAATATATAGATTGAGTACCTACGCGAGGACTGAATAACGGATCAGACTAGATAGTCTCGAGTCCACGAAAAAAAAATACACGAGCCTCTAAATTTCGAAACTCGCGTCTCGGGATGGAAGCCCTAGTACCTATTTACCTACTATATTGGTGGTATGTCAGTTTGTAGGTCTATGAACGGAGCTTCCAAATAATTATGTATTTACCTATACTGACAATGAGCTCGTTTGATTATAATCAGCTGTTATGCTTTACCCACACATCGCGATCGATCCGTCGTACCAAATACTTCCGTGAATTTGAACTTTATTTGAATGACATAATTTTTTACGAATACATTTTTATTGCCATACGAATCAAGTTCAAATTCACGAAACGGCATATTCACGGCCCGTCTTCGGCACAGAACGCTGTTGATCACCTGGGCGGCCGCGCCGGGGCACCGCGCAGTTTAAACTCGAACTCGACTCACGCACTCGATCGCGTTGCCGCGCGCCGCCTGCGCCGGTGGTGGCGCGCCGCGCGCTATGCCATCGCGTATTATTGTAGAGGGGGCGCGGGCGAGAGGTACGAAATCGCTCGCGTTGGGCTGCCAAGGCGCGCTCTTAAGAGCGCGCCAAATAAAGTTCAAATTCAAATCACGGAAGTATTTGGTACGACGGATCGATCGCGATGTGTAGGTAAAGCATAACATAGCTGATTATAATCAAACGAGCTCATTGTCGGTATAGGTAAATACATAATTATTTGGAAGCTCCGTTCATAGACCTACAAACTGACATACCACCAATATAGTAGGTAAATAGGTACTAGGGCTTCCATCCCGAGACGCGAGTTTCGAAATTTAGAAGCTCGTGTTTTTTTTTTTTCGTGGACTCGAGACTATCTAGTCTGATCCGTTATTCAGTCCTCGCGTAGGTACTCAATCTATATATTATGTACTTACCTAAAAGGTTAGTATGAAATAAAATATTATGTGTAAATATTCATCAATATTTATTTATTAAACAATTTAATATTCAAAATTATATAATACCATTACAATAACAATAAAAATCCCATAAAAAAATTAAAGTCAAAGTGGTTTCACAAGGTTTCAACAAATTACGCGACGCGCAACATTCGAAGGTACCTATGTATGTACCTAATACAAATATCGTATTACCGTAATAACAAAAAGTAATGTTCCTTCAAAAATAAACTCATAACATAACCATAATAACTATGTACCTAGAGCTAGAACAAATGTTTCCTTATAAATAAAAATACTGGCCAAGCAAGTCGGGCCATGCATAGTGGGTTCCGTAGCTGAAATTACAAACGACTATAACATACTACATCCATCGATCCATCCATCCATCCATCGATCCATCGATCCGTCGAACCGTCGATCCGTCGATCCTTCGATCCACCGATCCGTCGATCCAGCGATCCATCGATCCGTCGATTCATCGATCCATCCATCCATCCATCGATCCGTCGATCCATCCATACATCCATCCATCGATCCATGGATCCATCGATCCATCGACCTGTCGATCCATCGATCCGTCGAACCGTCGATCCGTCGATCCATCGATCCGTCGATCCATCGATCCGTCGATCCATCGATCCGTCGATCCATCGATCCGTCAATCCACCGATCTGTCGATCCATCGATCCATCGATCCGTCGATCCGTCGATCCATCGATCCATCCATCCATCCATCGATCCATCGATCCGTCGATCCATCCATACATCCAACCATCCATCGATCCATGGATCCATCGATCCATCGACCTGTCGATCCATCGATCCATCGATCCGTCGAACCGTCGATCCATCGATCCGTCGATCTATCGATCCGTCGATCCATCGATTTGTCGATCCATCGATCCGTCAATCCACCGATCCGTCGATCCATCGATCCGTCGATCCATCGATCCATCCATCCATCTATCGATCCATCGATCCGTCGATCCATCCATACATCCATCCATCCGTCGATCAATGGATCCATCGATCCATCGACCTGTCGATCCATCGATCCATCGATCCGTCGAACCGTCGATCCGTCGATCCATCGATCCATCGATCCATCGATCCGTCGATCCATCGAACCATCGATCCGTCAATCCATCGATCCGTCGATCCATCGATCCGTCGATCCATCGATCCGTCGATCCTTCGATCCATCGATCCATCAGTCCGTCGATCCATCGATCCATCCATCCATCGATCCATCCATCCATCGATCCATCGATCCATCGGTCCATCGATCCGTCGATCAGTCGATACATCGATGCTTCGATCCGTCGATACATCGATGCTTCGATCCTTCGATCCATCGATCCATCCATCCATCCATCCATCAATCCATCGATCCATCGCGATCCGGCGATCCATCGATCCATCGATCCATCCATCCATCGATCCACAAAAACACATAAAATTTCAAATCACAACGATGCTAAAGAAGTTTTCACTTCAAAAACTTCCCCACTTTACGTGTACCTAAAAAAACCGATAGCGTAAAAAAATTTTTTTTCAAGATTTTATTTTACCACTTTGTCGGCGTGATTAATAATGTACGAACGCACAGTGTACCGTGTAGAACATGCTAGGTGGACAATATTATTTTATGATATATAAAGATACTTTTATATATAAGTAGTCATATTGAGGCATTATTAATAGTTTTTGGTATGATTTTGTAATAAAAAACAAAAAAAATATATAAAAACAGAAAATATTTATTTAAAAATAATATACAAACAACAAAATTGCATTAAATAAATAAATACCTACTATACAAATTAACCTAACCTAAACCTAAATAGTGACTTAACCTAATCATCATAATCATCAGAATCATCATCAAAATCTTCTGATGCATCGTCATCATTTTGTGGCAATGTGCGACAATATGATGACGTTTCCGGTCTTGATGCTACTATGGTCGTCGGGCTTACAATTAACTTTAATACCTCTGCACATATTTTTTCCGGCTTTTTTTGGGGAATCTCACGAAGGCTATTGATCAAAGGGTCAGATGTTATTATTAACATGGACAGCAAGTCTCTATTCGTGGCAACACGTGAGCACTTGCGGGTGTTGTACTCCCTAAATCTGCGGCAATCTTTGTTACGTGCTTCCTGAGCCTCTTCGGAAAGCTGCCCAATTGGAAGCAATGCCGCTTTGATAACCTCAGTACTGTGTACTAATATTTTATGTACAGTAGCAGGCATATAGTACCACGAATAGAGACTAAGGTAATGTCTTCTAGTTTCAAGACAAAATTTATTAAATTCAACTAAGTTTATCTCGAAACCAGAAGACAATGTCCTCAAAATAACATCAAATTGTTTGATAATAGTAACATCCAACCCTGTGATCTGAGCACTCATCTCAGCATTCTTAAAAAAGCGACGGGCAGTGTTTCCATCATTGGAAGAACCAAATCCTGGCTTTGGTTTGTCTACAATGAGTCCCATCTCGTTTTTGAATTTCATCTTGATTTCGTCGGAACGAACCTTGATATCTGCTTTGTTTTCGTCGCTTCTAGCCTGCCATTTCTTAATATTCAACTTGTAGCTGATATGTAAAAGGCATTCAAAGCAACGAATCCAAGCATGAAGTGTAGATAAACCAAAGCCAAAATGTTCTTGATTGCTGTTAAAATTCGCGGGGTCATCGTTCATCGTCTTGGGGGTGGCACCACAGATGAAACACTTTTGAGATGAACGAGTTTCCGTTAAGGCGTTACATACCTTTCCGTCTGTCATTGTCAGAAGAAGTTCGTGTTTCACAGAGATTTGAGAATCACCAAAGTTGATAAGTGTTGGAAGAAGAGCATTAATTTCTTCCAACAATCTATTTGTCTCCGCTAACGTGAAGTCGTTTGTTTCCTTAGCAAATATAAATTTGATTGGGCGACAATACATAGTTGACGAAGGCCGAGGATTTTGCCAAATAATTTTGGACCCATCATATAACTTAAGGGGAACGAAAGAAAATACGAAAAGAAATTCGTCCGTATCTTCAGTGTTCTCGAATTTCTGTTTGTATGTGCTGTGCCCAGAACTTCCATCACATCCCCATTTACTAACAAGTGTAAACGTTGAACTTGTTGGGAGGACACTGCTGATAACTTCATTCTGTGCTAATACTAGACGTTCCACTGTTTTATTTAATAAGGCTTGCAAATTTATTTCAGCACGAGTTTCAGTTATAGCAATATGCTCCTCTGCAGGGTAACAGGCCTGTTTGGATTTTACTACACTCAAATATGACGGAAACACATTATGTCCTGCCATTATGGACCACTTCCTAGTTTGTTTGTAAGCATGTGTTGTTGATTTAGAATCTATATAGTATGCTAAGGCTTCGTCACTACTTAACTGCCTAGGATTAACGGAACTGGTATTTTGTGACTTAATAATATTCTCTGGGCTCTCACTAATGTCTCTAATCAAATTGGCAACTTTTCTTTGCCCTACTGAACGCACAGCAATTTCGGCAGCAGTCACTAATTCACTGGCACTTCGAGATTCTACGAGATCCACGACTCGACGTTTCTTCGTCTTAAATGACGATTCCTCGAAATCTTTGCGAGGTCTTCCTGCAGATGTAACAGCCTCACTCGATGTCGAAGGTTGTGGGGCTAAAGAACTCGCAGTAAACAGTATGTCTCCTTCATCCAGCCAATTCTTATTTTTAATTAAAAAACGCTCCTTCGATTTTCCCGAAGCCAACCATTTGGCTCCAATCTTAGTAGAAAAGTTGGATATTTTCAACTTTATTTCTTTTTGGCTGCTTTCAGTAATGTCACCAAAGTGAAATTTTGAAGAAAGATAGTCATAAATACGCGAATTTTTATCATTCTTCGTGTATTTCAACCACTCTTCGAAAAAGGCTACCCTTGAAATAGAGTAAACGTGTTCTGAAAAAAAAAAAAAAAAATATGTTGTACTGAAGTGTGCTGAACAATATGTGTCTTTTTACAAACTACACAGTTAGACCTACAATATATCTAAAAACTAGCCTGAATAGAGGCGAATATAGTAGATTTTACAACAAGTGCACAAAACAAACCATTTCTATCCGAGACTTTTAGCAGCCCGAGCCGAAGGCGAGGGCTGATAGTAATGTCGAGGATAGAAATGGTTTTGTGGACGAGTTATAAACTCTGCTTTTCACTTCGATTGCGAGGAAAGAAAACAGTAGTATAACATAACATTTCTTTAATTAAAATTCAAAGTAAAATTAGAACAGTTTTGAATACTGAAGGAATTTTTTTTTTTTTTAAATCTTACGACATTGATATTAGGCTGCAGACCTATACAGCCTACTATTAAATTAATTTTGTAATAATAATTTTCTTAAATCAACTAACCTACCGTACTTGAATTAAAATTTTAATATCTATTATATCTTAAAAAACACATAAGGCAAATAAATTGAAGTAAATATTATATAATAACAAATTCTATCTATGAACTTCTTATTGCATTTGGCTGTATGGCTCATTTTCTTTGCCTTAATATAATACATTTATGAGTAGATACGTTAATGCCCTTGTGCACAAAATTCGATTTTGTGCAGCCTATACCCTGCACAAAGAAGCACTTTCAGAGCATGAGAAGTGAAATAGTAGATTTTACAACAAGTGCACAAAACAAACCATTTCTATCCGAGACTTTTAGCAGCCCGAGCCGAAGGCGAGGGCTGATAGTAATGTCGAGGATAGAAATGGTTTTGTGGACGAGTTATAAACTCTGCTTTTCACTTCGATTGCGAGGAAATAAAACAGTAGTATAACATGACATTTCTTTAATTAAAATTCAAAGTAAAATTAGAACAGTTTTGAATACTGAAGGAAATTATTTTTTTTTAAATCTTACGACATTGATATTAGGCTGCAGAACTATACAGCCTACTATTAAATTAATTTTATAATAATAATTTTCTTAAATCAACTAACCTACCGTACTTGAATTAATATTTTAATATCTATTATATCTTAAACACATAAGGCAAATAAATTAAAGTAAATATTATATAATAACAAATTCTATCTATGAACTTCTTATTGCATTTGGCTGTATGGCTCATTTTCTTTGCCTTAATATAATACATTTATGAGTAGATACGTTAATGCCCTTGTGCACAAAATTCGATTTTGTGCAGCCTATACCCTGCACAAAGAAGCACTTTCAGAGCATGAGAAGTGAAAAAGGTATTTCCTGAACGTTCAAAGTTTTCTTTATGAAAAAAATTACGCTAAAATTTATGCATTATGTAAAAAAAATGCTAAAAATTAATTTTTATAGATTCTGATAAAAAAATTATATTAAATAATAGTACATACCCTCAGTATTAATATCCATCACAAAAAACTTTCACAATATCACTATAAACCACTATGAGATGTGCACAAAAGTGTCGCTAAATTGCAACTGATCGACCGGAACGCTTGCATTAAACTCATTACCTGACTTCTCGACTCTATGACTCATCAGTTAAGCATTTGAAAAACAATTTTTTCTCGGAATTTGGAGTTTGGGGGTGTTGTTTGTGTTACGCAATTAAGATTTCCTGGAAATGAAAACATGAATTTTGTCCACCTAGCATGTTCTAGGCGAAATACCGTGGAACGCCAGCACATCAACCTACCCGAAACTGTCAAATTTTCGCAATCAACTTTGAACCTTATGCTTTAGTGATAAAGTTGAAAATCTATTAAAGAAATTTGACAGATTGTAGTAACTTGATGTGCTGGCGTCTGTACATAATTATATCCATGCCAAATTATAGTTTTCTAATAGTACTAAGAGCCTCTGAGCTAAACTGCGGACGGACATGGCGAAACTATAAGGGTTCCTTTTTGACTACGGAACCCTAAAAAAGTTTTTTTTTCTTTAAATAAAATTCATCAGTTTGAATAAGTAATATTAATTAGTAAAAATATCAGTGATTGAACTAGGATGATATTATTTTGATACTTATTGTATTTTTACCCGCATTATATAGGTAGATAGGTAGGTACACACGGCTACATATTAAGCTATACATTTCCAGTATATAAGCTGACCTCTCATTGTACGGGAAAGATTCAATTATGTTACATTATGCGATTTAAAATTTACATACATTAATACAAAGCATCACGCCTGTATTGCCCGATGAGGTGGGCAGAGGTGCGGGAATCGAACCCAGGACCTCACAGCTCAGCAGTAGCGCTTGCGACCGCTAGACCAACGAGCCAGGTAAAAAAAATATTAACGGGAATTAAAAATTTACTTACTTTTTTTTCCCTAGGCAATAGATATTCGAAATACCTAAGTAGCTAAGGAAATAAAAGAATTGATACCGTTATATAAATCGGTAGTTAGGTACAGACGCCAGCACACCAAGCTACCCGAAACTGTCAAATTTTCCCATTCAACTTTGAACCTTAATCTTCAGTGATAAAGTTGAAAATCTATTAAAGATATTTGACAGATTGTAGTAGCTTGACATGCTGGCGTCTGTACTTACTTTTTTCTTTCTTTCGTTCAGAATACGGAGTTGTTCCCTCAAACGTTTTGTTTTGTTTTTGTTTTTTTAAAAAACGTTTCCCCACACTAGGAATTACTCCTGTATCGTGGGTGCGTTTACAAACATTTAAATTCACATACACAAACATCCAGACCCGGAACAACTACCTGTAGGCAATACAAATATTTGTCCGGTCGGGAATCGAACCCGCGACCGCGACACGCAGCGCAGCAGTCGATCGCTCAGCCACTGCGGCAACCACGGAACAGAAAAAACTGTTTTTCTGTTCCGTGGCGCCAACCATGTGTCGTATTTTCCGTGAGTTTTCTTTTTGCCCATCTTTATTTACACTAAATAATGATAATAATTTATTATGTTTACACCAAACAGGTTTAACTCCTTTTTACAGTAGGTAATACCTACCACTAAACAAAATAAAAATGTCGAAAATAGTCCTCTTTCTGTAATGTCGCCAAACATAGGTTCGTCCTCCAAGAGATGCCGTAGCAGACTGATTGAATAAATTGAAAAGGATAGCGCTATTACTACCGCGTGCAAAACAAGAGACAGAAAGAGAGTATGCTCGCTTAGAATAAAATGACGCAAGCGCCAAATCACTGAATTGCTAATTACGAGGAGAACGAGTAGAAAAATAAAAAAATAATTCTGCACGATTTGAGATAATATTATTACCTATCTATTAGTTTAAAAATCATCATTAAATTCCATAGGGTTTCAGAGATCTAACTCAAAATAAGTGCAAAACGAGGTTTTTTCGTTATTTTTTTTTATCGAGATTTTTTTATCCAATCGTGTTTTCGCTTCTACAAATTTAAAGATTATAAGTCCAAGTTTAATGTGTCCAAATAGCAAACTCTCAAGTCTTACAGATACCGATATCTAGATCGCCCAATATCACCAAAACAGCATAATATAGACTCTTAAGGTCAAGATAGCTTACATCAGCATAATCAAGAATGGGTAGAAGAAGTGATTGGGCAAGCGCAATCTTGGTGGCAGTTGGTAGAAAATTACGCAGTCTCTTCAAAGACGCAGCGGATGCAAATAGTTTGCGGCTAACTTCCTGTAGCTGGGCAGTCCAAGAGAAGTTCTTGTCAATGAATAATAAGTAAGAAATAATAAGTCGTGTCACCAAAATAAAGGACCTTTGACACTGGTCTGACATTTAGAGATCACGTCTCCTCTCTTGCCAAGGAATCTTTTAGGCGCTTGGCGCGCGCGAAATGCCCGTGTTTTTGACAACCCAAAATGTAATTGAGCTCCTGTACACCACTTTGGTTCGTAGTAAACTTGAGGCTGGTGCTGGCTGTAAATATCTCTACACAGCGACTCAAACATTAACGCTAGAAAAGGTACAAAAAACTTTCCTGAGATTTCTATATAAAAAACATAACCCTCCTTCTGGCGCAGTCGGGTAAAGAGACGTTTCACTTCTTTCCTTTCATGTACCTACCCTACTAATTACCTCCCAGGAGTTTAGGGTTTCAACTCGTTGGAGGTTAGAGGTGGCTCTCAACAACTCACAGTATAGCGTGCAAAGCTCTTAGAGGACGCATCGACAGTCCGAACTCCACGATCTTTTCTATCGATCGGCTATTTGTTCCCAACAAATACATCGGACATTGCCAAAGTCGTCGACACAATCTGTTTGTCATCTGAAACTGTCGCCAGAGCTGAGTCCCCAGTGTGTCATACCTTAAGGATGCTTATCGACCCTCCTGACCACCAATCCTGAATGTGTTCGTTTGCCGATGAATGGAGTAGAATTATGCGTGTAGGTATGTCTGATATTTTGTGAGAAGAAGTATGCTATAAGGGTGTCGTCTTCTATTATAAATGTTAGTACTCAAAATATTTCTGTTTACCATACTTGTTTAAATATCTATGTTAATTAAGTAATGTAATCGTTTTAATTAACAATAACCCTACATAAGACTTCAAATATCTGGCGAAAGACGGTGTACCTACATACTTACCTAACTACTCAACAACTCCACCTTATCACACAACAATGCAAAGTGTAGGTAAAACCATTCACCGTCAACAAGACTACGACAACATAAAATGATGGGCCTAAGAAGCATAGATATAGTAGGCTGCATGTCAGTGGTAACTGTGCTGTGGTAAGACACAGTATTAGGTATAAACTGGCCTCGTATAATCTATTGAAACTCCGTATAGAGCTAGGCCACCTCAAGGTGAAATAGTTAGGTACCACCGCCGCGCCATACATGTTGACCGATATACCTAGATCGTTACATCCAAAACTAGTTGATTAATAAAACTTGAGTTTCACTTAATTGGTATTCCTAAAAATCCCTCTAAAAAGAAAAAGAAAATCCTTGTACTACAAGTTTCGCTAATACTAGCTTCCGCCCGCGGCTTCGCTCGCGAGGTATGTCGATAAAAACTATGTCCTTCCCCGGGATGCAATCTATCTGCCAAATTTTATCGAAATCCGTTCAGTGGTTTAGGCTTGAAAAGGTAACATACAGACAGACAGACAGTTACTTTCGAATTTATAATATTAGTATGGGTGAGACTAACTCAGACCAAAAACCAAGACAGAGGGCTGTCAACAGTAAAGTGAAGCCGGTTTCGTAAACATGTGTGCACATATTGAGGTGTAGTTTGATTGTAAATGTGAGTCCCTATAATGCACGTCACTGTAATGCACGTACCAGCAATGCACGACACTGGATTGTACAACACAGGAATGTACAACACAAGAATTGGCGACATCGCGATGTCTCCAATTCCTGGGGTGTACCTTGATGGTCCGACCCGAGAGTGTACAACACATGAATTGGCGACATCGCGTGATTGGCCGATTGGTTGGCCAATCAGGTGACTCGAAATTTTGGGACTTGGATACTAGGTAATTGAGCTAGATAGTGCTGTTCCGAAAGACGATTGATTGCGCGATTGATAAGTTTTTAAGCAGAGAAGTCTTTATAAAAAGAGTTTTGTACAGCATATTAATTATATAAGCTGCAATCAGCTGCTCATGTTTAATAAAATTTTGGTAAGCACTCAGAGTGTAAGATAGGTCGACGGAGCCCCGCTTCGCGGGGCTCCTACTTCTGGGTGGTTTAAAAAAAAATAACCACGAAGGCTAAGGCGGGAGCTCCGCTACGCTTCGCTCCCGCCTTAGCCTTCTAACCTAACCTATCCGAGTCGGGGTACTCTGAGTCGGGGTGTTAACCATAATGTAGCGGCACAGTACATATCCTTCTTATCCAGTTTATGAAATATCTTTTAAATTGGTTCAATATTGGTGAAGAAAATAGGCGAGAGCCAAACCTCGAAAATGTGACTTTTTACTTAGGCTATTCAGTCGGATCTGCAGTTGTCCTTATCGCACGCATTAGAGGGCGGGGGCTCGCAGAGCGACAGCGATAGTTTCTTCAAATACCTAATTTTCAAAAGTCGTTCCGCCCGTATTTCCTCTTAACGAATAGTTCACAGATTTACTTCAATAATAATTGATTGAACGTCAACCACACGTCAAATGAAACAAAATCAATCAAAATCAATCCTTAATCAATCAAAATCTCATCCCTAGTTTCACATGGCTTTTTACTTTTTTATTGTGACGTCACTGTTTGTTTTGATTCCAATTCCCGTGCTGTACATTATCAAGCCGGACACTCTTGGTCCGGGCCGAGAATGCGCGACATGACAATGTACGTCATTGGAATTCAAAACACGTTCATTCCAATGTCGTGCGTTCTCGTGCCGTGCATTGCTGTGTTGTGCATTGCTGGTTCCCGTAAATGTTTGTAAATGAGTGAGTGTGAGCGTGTATGCACAGAGCGGAGGTGTAGTTTTTGCATGCTTCACTATATTGTTCGTAGCGACGTGTCTTGACTTTTTATTTGGTCTGAAGGGACTAAAGATGTTTTTATTTTTATTTTATATAGGTACTTAACTTTTTTCTAAGATACGCTCAGCAATGAAAGACGATGAAAACTTAAAATTTAACATTAATTAATAAAGCTCAATATAAAATGTAGGGATCGTAGCAGGTATCGTTCTGTAGTTTCTGCCTACCCCCATGGGCAGAAGGCGTGTGTTTATGTATTTAGGTAAAGGGCCATGCCAGAGGACAATTCTCGTAATTTTAAGATCCTTCACAGTCTGTGTCAAAAATACCTCTAATTTCCGTAAATTTTTGACATTGATTGTCGCTGAGACGAGTTCTTATTTAGGGGAACCGGAATTGGTCTTCTGATCATGTTTGATGTCATGACAAACCTTGAACGGTGCAGGAAAACTTGTACTGTTCATACAATTCTAGCACTTAAATGTAGGTAGTACTAAGTACAATTTTATTGTTTTCACTAGACTAAGAGTACAAAACAGCGACAGGCAATGCCATCTATCTTAATTGAAGCTAACTTTTATAGAAGCATGCAAAGGTAAACCATAGTAAAACATGAGTCTATGAAAGTCTTTTTAATTATAATAAAATTAATTGAAGTTGTAATAAAACTTAGATTCGAATTTCAAATTGGTTAGTTATTATTGAATACTAATAAAGTGGTGATAGGCTATAGGTACATACTACGTGGGCCGTGCTACTAGATGGGCCGGAGTTGCACCACTCAACCACTGTTTATCGAAAGGAGGATATTAAAGTTCATACGGGCCAAAACCCAACTAGCATCAAATAGGTACGTTGTTTTGTTTAAGGGGGAAGCGCTAAGATAGCCCGCGAATTTCAAATTTTTTTTACGTTTTTTGCAATTTGCTGGTCAGCAGTAAGTTGTACGTTGATTAATATATGAATCGCGGCCGTAACAAATATGTATTTACAGAATTATAATCATTAAAGTCATCAACACAACTCTCTAAGACCACGTAAGTCCAAAGAATGATGATTTCATGAAACAGTTATTCTTGGGACTTACGTGGTCTTAGAGAGTTGTGTTGATGACTTTAATGATTATAATTCTGTAAACACATATTTCTTACGGCCGCGATTCATATATTAATCAACGTACAACTTAATACTGACCAGCAAATTCCAAAAAACCTAAAGAAAATTGAATTTCGCGGGCTACCCTGGCGCTTTCGCCTTAACCATCAACATATAAAAAATGGTTTTAAAATAAACTTTGTTCTAGGTACCATATGGAAAAAGCGAACTATTTTCAGACAGTCATGCTTTTTACCAACAAAAACTTAGAATATAATATTTTTAACCAATCAACGATTTTCACTATTACACGCTAAAAGCATAGACAAATCTTGACTCATCAAGACCAAAAAGATATGTGTTCAAACAATCAAATCAAAAAGTATTTAAAAATAAAGACAGATTTGTTTATGGTCTCGCCAGAAAGCTGAAACAATTGAAGAAATAATAGGCATGCTAAAGCGGAAAAATACATGTACTATAAATATTGCGATAGTGAAATACTTGTGACCAAACTAGCAGTGGATAATCTCATTACTTGTAAGTTATTAAATACTTGCGTATTGTGTTTGTACAAATCTGACTAATAGCCATTGCAGAGAAAAGGAAATCAAAAAAGAACGTCACACACAAAACGTGAGGTGGCGCTATTGTATATGAGGATTTATACGAGAGCAAAAGAGATGAAAGTTATTTTACCTGTCAATGTCATTAGACTATTCACAAAATATGACCGAGTCTCAGAATTTATTATTTTTAATTGACACCTACTAGAACAAAATCCTAAATTGTATTGTATATTAGTTGCTGAATTGATACCAAATCTTTGTAATATACTTAACAAAAAAATGGTGGCGGAACAGTGAACATCGGTATTGTTTGAGGCCAAATTACTTTTTTTATTCGTTGTGTTTACTAAAACTCTCTTTGCAGATGTAAATGAGAGTAACGATGTGTTATCGCGATAACAAATGAACAGAGATCAATCCTTCTTTAATTGTGTAGTGTTTCGTTGGTATAAAATATCGTAGCCGCAATGATGAAGAGTACGTTACCTAAGGATAAACCTGGCAAGATGAGGATCCGAGCTTTCCCAGTAAGTATCACTCCGTCAAATATTTTGATTAACGGGCTTCAATATTAACCCTTGTCTCGAAGTGTAATATTTATTGCTTAGTGACTCAAAACCACTAACAAAGGATTTTTCCTGGTCTCCAAAATAACTGCAATTTGTTTTCGTAAAATATATTTTTGTCAATGATCTTTATTTACATCAAGACCTTTTGTCTGAGATAGGCAGCAATATTTATGCAGTATTGGTAATTAGTAATAATTGTCATTCAACCCTCTCCTTATTATCAGTGTGCCTATTATTAGTTTTAACATGTTATTCATAATGGTTTGAGTTCTATAAAAACTCACTAAAAGTAATGAAGATAACTATGACTCATTGTAAATGTTACATGTTGTTATATTATTAATGTACTGTAATTAAATATTTACCATCAAAATAATATTTTAGTAAGGTTGATCACAATTTTGCTAATAAATTAAGTTCCATGGTACAATAACATGGACTACTAACATTGCAATTGTGAAATACTTGTGAATAAACTAGATAACATTTAATTCATTATTAACATACCATCTCCATTTCAATTACGGATGGAATTGCAACACATTATGTGATTTGTGTCCACAATTTTGTTGAGAAGTTTGTCTTATCAACAACTGAATGACATAGTTTTTGTTGTAATAGAAAAGAGATTCATTTATAAAAATGGTAGAATGGTAACACTAGAGGATATAAACATAACTGTCACTATGATTTAAAAATAGAAACCAATTTATTTTCCTTTAGAACAAAATTTTTGTATTCAATATGTCATAATTTATTTTTTTGATGACAGGAGTGAAAAATCAATCAAAAGATAAACATTCGTATTTTTTCCTATTTTACATAGTCAATGTTTTTGTACTTCTATTTTAATTTTGAGCAATGTTGGTTTAACACCCGAAGTTATTAATTTTCAAGATGACAAGAAAATTTCAAGTGTGGAACTATTCCGAACCATATTACCAAATGTATCCAGACACTTGGGTCTGTATTGTTTGAAAAGAATACCAATATGATCTGAGAAACTGTTTTCAGTGTATTTGTCATGTTTTGAATGGATAATAGGCAATATACTGTGTAACATTACAGATGACTATGGATGAGAAGTATGTGGAGAGCATATGGAGTTTACTAAAGAATGCTATACAAGAGATTCAAAAGAAGAACAATTCCGGACTTTCCTTCGAAGAACTTTATCGCAATGCTTACACCATGGTGCTCCACAAACATGGTGAAAGACTTTACACTGGATTGAAGGAAGTGGTCACTCAGCATCTTGAAACAAAGGTAGAAACATTTACAAGTATTTATGAATGCAGATGTTGGAATCAGTGCATATTTACAGTGCTTTGGCAATTTTTCTAGGTGAGGGAAGATGTTCTCCACTCATTACACAATGGATTCCTCCAGACCCTCAACAATGCTTGGACAGACCATCAAACTAGTATGGTTATGATTCGAGATATACTTATGTACATGGACAGGGTATATGTACAACAAAATGAAGTGGACAATGTCTATAATCTGGGACTTATTATTTTTAGAGATCAGGTTAGTAAATAAACATGTTATCTTAACTTAGAAAAGCTGTAACATTTAGCAAGAATAGAACACAAGTTGTCAATACTTGCCAGTGAATACTAACAATATTTTGGATGAAGATTTAAAAAAAAATATTTAGTCCTCTCTGAGTGTTTGTAGTACAGCCTGTGCTGACAGTGAATTAGTCATATATTCTGAAGCTGATGAATCTTTTAAAAACAAAATTACTTGTTAATTACATTAGAAAAGCAAGTTGAAGTTATAATGCACATATAGTGTGTATGCATGTATGTTTTTCTTTGTCTGGTTCAGCTATTGATTCTCAATATAAGCAAAAGAAATAAGCATACAAAAATATGTTGGTTAAAAAAAAAACAAAAAACATGTTTATCCAATCTATTGGACTCGTCAAAACAAATCATATGAGCCTCAACTCGAGGGGATTACTAATAGCCACTAAAGAGTTCCACTATCCACCTCCTGGCTTAATAATCAGATCAGCTCCAAGATACCAAATTATAGTTTTGTCATCTGAACTATACATATATGTATATACATACAATAGAAGTAGGTTAAAATTGACTTCTCAGGTGTTATTACATTGTTTGTTAGTTAGTTACAAGTGAAGCTAATAAAAGCTTGTTCATAATAAAATGATGATAATACAATAGCAACATAATTGTATCCTAAGGTTGTTCGCTATGGCTGCATCCGTGACCACCTTCGTCAAACGCTGCTGGAACTAGTGGCCCGCGAGCGTCGCGGTGAGGTGGTGGACCGACTGGCGATACGCAACGCTTGCCAGATGCTCATGGTGCTCGGCATCAACTCACGCGCCGTCTACGAGGAAGACTTTGAGAAGCCATTCCTGCACCAGTCTTCAGAGTTTTATAGGGTATGTTAGAAACAGTCACCGGCCAAACAAAATTGGCAATCAGTGTAATAATATTTGTAGGCATACTGCCATAATCATTGACAATTATGTGTTTAGTTGACAGGTGGTTCCCCAGCTGTTTGACTTTATAGTGTTATCTATTAATCTATCACCTAAACAATGATAATGCATTTGATCAAATACAAACGGCACCTTTTTACATCAACAAAGACCATGTATTTCTGTTATTAAATCCATAGTATGTTTGTGTAGATGGAATCTCAGAAGTTCCTGGCGGAGAACAGCGCGGCGGTGTACATAAATCGTGTGGAGGCGCGCATCGCCGAGGAAGCGGAGCGAGCGCGGCACTACCTCGACGAGAGCACCGAGCCGCGCGTCGTCAGCGTGCTCGAGCACGAGCTCATCGAGCGACATATGAAGACCATTGTTGAGGTAATGTATCTACCACATAATCTCACTGCATTTTTCCTGGGGTTTTTTCATGGGGTTAGGCAGAAAATACAGAACGCCACCTGTTACAATACTTAGATACTGCTTTTACTTCGATTACGTTCATACATCTGGTCATACACGCACGCCGGTTGCGAGTACCTTCCACGCACCTAACCTGTATGGAGAACATCACCAATAAGGTCGCTATATTCCCTCCTAGTTCTAGGGTGTGGAAATAATACTTGTTTATTTTTTATTTTGAAAAACACTTATTACCAAATTATTTTGAATACTAACGCAATAATAAAAAATAATCGCGTCTGTCGCATCAATTGATTGAGAGCATGCAGAAATAGTTAAAAACAAAAATTTCAATATTATTTTGAATACATACAAAATTGGACCGATATCATTTTGCCGTGGAGACCATGGGTGCTTGGGGCCAGGAAGCTCATTAGTGAGATAGGGCACAAGCTCCGTGATAAAACGGGTGACTCTCGCTCTGGCTCGTTCTTGGTGCAAAGGTTAGCATTGCCATCCAACGTGGCAATGCATCAAGCGTTTTGGGCACCTTTGCGCCGGGAACAGTTGAGGCGGGTTATTTGACTAGGTTGACTTGTGACTGTTATTATTATTATATTAATAATTTTTGACTTTAAAATATTAAATTATTAGACTTACAAATACAAATCTAATCTATCTAGCTATCTCACTGCTGCGCAAAGAACTCCCCCACTCTTACATATGTATGTAAACCCAACACTTATATACCCTATATATACATACTCCAATAACTTCAAAATTAGAGACAATCTGATCCACTAATTATTTTATTCTTATACTAGCTGCGCCCCGCGGTTTTATCCGCATAAGTTTCGATCCCGTGGGAATATCGGGATAAAACTATCCTATGTCCTTTTCCGGGACTCAAACTATCTCTATATCAAATTTCCATTTAAATCGGTTCAGCGGTTTAAGCGTGAAGAGGTAACAGACAGACACACTTTCGCATTTATAATATTAGTATGGATTGTGTGTTATAAATTAGAAAATCCGTCAAAAATACGAAAGGCAATACGAGGTTTTTTTTCCTGTATACCTGTTTTATTCTCGTTGGCCTTCTGGTAGCAAGCACTTGATCATGAGGTCCTGGGTTTGATTCCCGATTGTTATTGGGTTTTCCCATCTGGAATTTCTCGGTAGTAGCCCGGAGTTTAGAATTATGCTCGGTTGATGGGGCACCTGTTACCATCAACCAGGCACTTCGGCTCCCTGTTACATGAAACAAAAAAAAACGCAGCGGAATCTGGATGTTACTATAGGTGCACCTGTGCCTAAACCTTCAGGGAATACATCCGTTAAATGATGTTCTGCTATTATATCTACCTCCAGATGGAGAACTCGGGCGTGGTGCACATGCTGATGCACACGCGCACGTTGGAGCTGGCGTGCGTGTACAAGCTGCTATCGCGCGTGGGCGAGGGCCTGCGCACCGTGGCCGATGCCGTATCCGCGCACTTGCGCGAGCAGGGCCGCGCGCTCGTCACCGACACGCATCACAACACCAATGCTATCACCTTTGTGCAGGTATGTTACATTTTCATCCTCTCTTCTATAGTATGTTCTTCAATGTTAATAAATGTTAGTACAGTCAAATCTGACCATAATTACATTAGTCCCAGCATCCAGGTAAATTTTTATTAAAATTTGCACCTTATAATTTTTTCCGACTGGGTATTTGCAACCTGTTTTTGTATGAAACATTTTTGCTCCGATGATCGCAAATCGAACTCAAAGAAGAAGAAGTCCGACTGGTTAACACAGACCCCCCACCATCGATCTATGTTTTTTTTTTAAACATCTCTAAGAAATATGTAACTCTCCTGTCGCAGGACTGCCGGAAGAAATTTTGAATGAAATGTTTGTGTAAAATAAATTATATCATAGAAAAGTAATGAATACTTAGTATAGAAGTGAAACTAGGCGTATTATAGTCCCCGAAGCGAATTTTGAAGATGCATTATTTCTTATACTATCCACTCGTTAGTAGAGATTGAATTGTTTTAAATCCTTGTTACAGAATCTGCTTGACCTGAAAGACAGATTTGACCATTTCCTTCAAAACTCGTTCAACAACGACAAAATTTTTAAACACATGATTGCATCAGACTTCGAATATTTCCTCAATTTAAACAGCAAATCCCCAGAGTTTTTATCGCTGTTCATTGACGGAAAACTGAAGAAGGGTGAAAAAGGCGTAAGTATTCCTTCACCAGTCTTATTTATTTAATAGCTGTTTTGGTCCTAAAAACGTGATTTTTCTCAGATGAGTGAACAAGAAATCGAAGCCGTATTGGACAAAACTATGGTACTATTCAGATTCTTACAAGAGAAGGATGTGTTCGAGCGTTACTACAAGCAGCACTTAGCTAAACGATTGTTGCTCAACAAATCCGTCTCTGACGACAGTGAGAAGAATATGATCTCTAAACTGAAGGTTAGTTTTACCATCATACATAATCACATCCTAAAAATATTTATTTTTTATTAACTGTCGAAAATTTAACGCTTTGTTTAAACATTTTGGTTTCTGACCTTTCCCAGAAAGAAGGTTTACTTAAGGATGTCGAACCGCGAGACTTTCATTGTATAATCGGAGATGTCTCGCAAATAGAGAATTCATTAAGTGACTAAATGAACAATCCATCCGACCTCCCCATCCTGTCCACATATTCCTGCAAAATTCTTTACCAATTATAGATGGACATTTTTCGTAAGTGTCCCATGTCTCATATACCCTTGGTAGTTCTTTTTCTATTGCGAAAAGTCTGCTTAAAGTCTTGGGATTTCGGTTAAAAATCTATTGTTTCAAAATTGAGTTAAGATTTCTAAAACCGGTTTAGGTAAAGAATTTTGCAGAGAATTGAAGACTTTAAGCAGGATTACGTTCAGTAGTCTTATTTTTAGTTACACAGTATTGTCAGTAGTTTTGTGTAAGTATTAGTTATGAACTTGTACAAACAAAAAAGATAGATACACAGACAACTAACAGCTTCTGCGTGTTAAGTGTGTTAACGGATATTTTGGTGTGGAAGCTAAGCAGATTTGACATGGAATGGTAAAAGTGATAATGAGGTACCATATCCTTGATAAGACAGGTTGTCTTAAGGCGAAAGCACCAGGTTAGGCGATTTTTTTTTTCGTATGTATTTACAATTTGCAGGTCAGATTTTATGTTAATCAAAACATGGTTTGCAATTGTAACAAATGATGTATTTACATATTCATAATCGTTAAAATCATCAACACTAGAGTTATGTTGAGTGAATTTTTCATGAAATCACGACATTTGAGGCCAATTTTGACTTAGACTCGTAAGTCATTAGAATCCTCAAAACAACTCTCTAAGTCTTAGAGAGTTGTTTTGAGGATTCTATTGATTATAATTCGGGAATACATACTTGTTACGACCGCGAATCATATTTTAATCAACATACAACCTGACACTGACCTGCAAACTGCAAAAAAAATGAATTTCGCGGGCTACCTTACCATAACCCCCAAAAAATATTGTGGCCAACGACAAAACGAGCACCAGGACTTTCACCTCGCGCACTTGAGAGTATATTGCACCACAACATTCTCATACAATAAACACTTAGTTGTCTGTTTACTTACCTTTTTTTGCTGGATATTTAATTGTATGTACTCTATAAGTTCCTATTCAATCATAACAAAGAATGAATAATTTCAGACTGAATGCGGTTGTCAGTTCACATCAAAGCTGGAAGGAATGTTCAAAGACATGACCGTCTCAAACACCATAATGGAAGAATTCAAGGAACATGTGCTGTCATCCGGGGTGAATCTTTGTTATTTGTTACCTTTATGTGGCTATTACTGCCGTCGTTCTATAGTGTAAATCGAGCTGACAAAGTAATCGTAAGTCGCAGAGTCACTCGAAAGTTATTTATAATAGATATTGCTTTCTTTCAGTTCTTTTCTAAAAAGAAGTATTGTGATTTCAGATCAACCTTCACGGCGTAGATCTATCAGTGCGTGTGCTAACCACCGGCTTCTGGCCCACACAAAGCGCGACCCCCAAATGCAACATACCTACAGCGCCGCGAAGTGCATTCGAAGTCTTCAGAAGGTAAGCCGAATATTTGACAGATAGACTTAGCGTACATGGTCTACAGTAGTGGTGGATAATAAAGCGTATAGCGCCAAAATATAACAGACTATTTGTACATAGCGTGTGCTATAGCGGCTCTGACTTCGCGCTATATTATAGCGCCTCAACTGCCCACAGGGTGGGGTGCTGTCACCACTACTGTGGAATTTAGTCGTAAATGAGCTCATCCTAGAGCTCAACGCCAGCAGTCTTTACTCAGTGGGATACGCGGATGACATAGCAATTCTGATTTCGGGGAAATTTGAGGGCATCTTATGCGATCTCATGAGAAAGGCCTTCAAAATAGTCGAGAGTTGGTGCACGAAGCACGAACTATCGGTTAACCCCTCGAAGTCAGAACTAATAATGTTCACCAACAAGAGAACTCTTGGACCTCATAGGCTCCCAAAACTATTCAACACGGAACTAACATTGAAAGACGAAGTCAAGTACTTGGGGGTGATTCTAGATAGCAAACTGCTCTGGAACAAGCATCTTGACTACAAACTTAATAAAAGCACAATTGCACTCTACCAATGTAAAAAAATGTTAGGAAAATCATGGGGGCTCTCTCCGAAGATTACTTTGTGGATATACAAAGCGCTGATCAGGCCAATGTTGGCTTATGGAGCTCTGGTTTGGTGGACGAGGACAGAACTCTCGACCACCATTACCAGACTACAGCGCTTTCAGCGCCTGGCCTGCTCAGCTACCACTGGCTGCATGAGAACCACCCCAACAGCAGCCATGGAGATAGCCCTTCAATTAACTCCCCTTGACCTGTACATACAGCAGGAAGCGGCGCTGGCTGCCATCAGGCTAATGCACCTGGGCATATGGGGCAAAAACATTACCAGTCCACACGCTAAAATCCTGGACCGGGCGATTGAGTATCAGCCTCTCATCGCTGCCCCGTGTGATAGAACACCAAACCAACCGATTATCAACAAGAACTACATTATACAAACAGTTCAAGAGGAAAGGGATCAGCCAGGAGTCAATGAAGTGCGCATTTATACAGATGGCTCTAAAACACAAAACGGTTCAGGTGCTGGCGTACACTCCCTTGACCTCAATATTAACTTTCACATACCACTAGGCACACATAGTTCGATCTTTCAATGCGAATGTGTTGCCTTAACACAAGCCGCAACAGCAGTAAAGCGCTTAGGCATTCGGAACTACGGAATTAAATTCCTATCCGACAGCCTATCTGTGCTTAAAGCTTTAGGAAGCAAACAAACTAACAACAAGCTAATTTTTGAGTGCCATCTAGCTCTGGAGAGTTTATCGACGGCTAATCGTGTTACTCTCCAGTGGATCAAAGGGCACAGTCAATCTCTGGGCAATGATGCTGCAGATGAACTTGCGAAGAGAGGCTCTGATATGAGGGTGCTAGGCCCGTACCCACTTCTCCCTTTGCCTTTCTCACAATTTCGTGCGTGGATTCGCCAGAGATCGACCGAACTCCACAACAATAGATGGTCACGGGCAACAGACTGTAGACAGTCAAAATTGGCTTTACCAATGATACACCCGCAATTAACCAAAAAACTTCTCAGCCTGAGTAGAAATAACCTAAGAATAATAATAGGCATAATTACGGGCCACAACCTCCTTAACAAACATCTTTTCAACATAGGCGCCACGGACAGCCCCCTTTGCAGGGGCTGCCTTGATGCCGAGGAATCAGCCGCCCACGTCATCCTGGATTGCGAGGCCGTGGCTTCTCAACGTGCAGAAATCCTCGGAACAATGAGGTCGCTCCGCGAAGCCTGTGAAGCTCCCAGGAAGCTTCTGTGCTTTTGGGCGGAGCTAGGCTGGCTCTGTTAGCCAGAATCCCCACGCACAACGGACCGAATGGGAGTCTAAGTGCGGAAAAGGGAGTCCCCTAATCATCATCATCATCATATAGCGCCTCAAGCTACTCAATGAATAAAAGTTTAAACGCGCACAGCGGGGCCAGAACGAGATAGTAAGATAGCGTTCGCACAGCGGGGCCAGAACGAGATAGCAAGATAGCGTTAGCGACTATAATGTATAGCGCGTTGCGAAATAATATCTACCGCGCATCATCAATTCATCAAGTCCGTTTAGCGTGATAGCACTGATAGCGTGTTGCTAAATTATAGCGTCTCCGCGTTCAGACTGCGCCCGAGTTTTGAAATAGCGCGCTATAATTATAGCGTATAAAATAACAGACTATATGAATATAGTTTATAACACGTTTACAGTTTATAGAGGATTTGAACATCGCTAGTCTACAGAAATGATGTGAGCAGGAATAATAATAAACGACAGGCACACGAAACGCCAACCTTCGTGTCGTGTATCGTCGTGGTGTTAAAACGTGCGAAAGAGAACACTATAGTCTCAGTTAAATCCGCTGACCTGTATTATACAAATACGCTGGACTTCATACTATCGATGACAAAATGAAGACAATTGATTTTTGCTATTTTGGCGCTGATAGCAACGTGAGGTTCCGTGGAACTAATATTAGAGATGGGAGATCCTTCGTTAACCACTGAGAGTAATGTATTACGTAAGAGAAAAACATCGAATCACTGTTATTTTTATGCTTCATTTTTAAGTAATAGAATAATTGCCCTGCAAAGGTTAACTGAAAATTCATTAGGGCGCGGTCAGATCGCAAGCTATAAACTAGTGGATAGTGTCCTAGTAAAGTTATAGCGCATGATAGTCAGGTCAGTTTGCTTTAAATATGAGGATAGGCTTAAAATTTAGCCTAGAAACTACTATGGTTGAGCTAATATCTTCTGGCTCAACTACACTAGTTTTACAAGCTGAGCTGGGGTCACATTAATTCGCAATGTGAACTAAAAACTATTGAGCTATTATGTTGCCGTTTCGTTCATTATTGGGTATTTGGATAGCGTGCATACTAATGTAAAAGAAACACAAAACATAACGGCAAAGTCAAATAATTTATTTCAAATAGGTACAATAAAGGCACTTTTGATAGTCAAAAAATACAATAAAATAGAATCGATTCTAGTCGGCCCTCTCAAAAGGTAGTGTTCGTATGGAGAAGAGCGTACGTGTAGAGTGTTTAACGAAACAGTCCGCAGTGAAATGTTTACTACAAAGATGATAATTAGAGTTAGGGACTCCAAATTTTCCATTTTCATGTTTTTCAGCCATATCTACTTAGTTGAGTTGGTGGGAAATCTGAAATTAAGTATTTAATTAAAGTAAAAATGACTAAAGTATACAGTAAATTGTAGATGGCAAGTTTTATTTCGATGTTAGGTCTTTACTTCGGAAACAAGTACACATTACATATAATACCTATTTATCTTTTGAAATTAGAAACTAAAGTCTGTTTTTTAATCTCGTAGACTAAACTGACATTACGAGTGTTGTCAGTTTATTGCAATTCTTAAATAGTGATGTGGCACAACCGAAACTTAGCGTTAATAAAATCAAGAATCGTTTTTTATCCTGAAATAATGTGTTTATCCTAAAAAAATGTGTAGGTACTTATTTAAAACGTAATAATACAAAATTAATAATGTAAAACATATATTTTTAATTACATAACTTAATTACAGGTATTCGCGTTAATCTGATTCAGATAATGACTCCATGTCTGAGGAATATTCTGAATCATCAGAATCGCCACCTACTTCTATGATAAACCTATCATTAATGTCGTCGGTTATATGGCCCAGATGACACATTTGATCTTCAATTTTAATTACATGGACTACACAGTCTTTCCACCGCTGCGGGGTCACTTGACGAAGCCCTTCTTCAAAAAGGCTCATCATTCAAGGTTCTTCATTCATTTTGAATGTTTTATTATTTTTAGCGACATGCCCCTTTACTTGAGCCCAGACCAACTCAATCGGGTTTAGCTCGCAGTGGTAAGGCGGCAGTCGCAAAATAGTGACACCCCGTTCAGCAGCCATCTCGTCTACGACATACCTTTCATGGGCTTTTGTGTGCTTTCGGGCAATTTCATTTAATTCGGGCTTTATCATTGTCTCGTCATATGATTTTTTTTTTATTTTAGCCAATCTTGGATTTGCCCTTTTCGCCAACTAGAAGTAGGTAACGATTCCAGTTTCCTGGTGTGATATGGAGCATTATCTATTACAAGTACTGCGTTTTCTTTTAATTTCGGAAAAATATTTTTTAACCCGTTTTCGTATATATCAGAAGTCATCTCCTTGTGGTAATAATCTAGCCCCTTTTTCGCTTCGAATATTAATAGACTATCATTCACGAAACCCTCTTCGCTTCCAACATAGGACACTACAAGTCGTCTCCCCTTGTCTGAAGGCCCTTTTAACCCAGTGGTTAAAAGTTGGCAGTTTGTAGCACGTCGTGCAGCCGTGTGTACGTACGTGAATTTTAAATATAAAACTTTGAATGAAAATTAAATTCGTCTATTATAGATAAAAAGTTACGATTCAACAAACCGGTATCGTAGGTACAACACTGCACAAAAGAGCTGGCAACATTATTTGTAAATTTGACATTTGCATGTGTCAATTTAGTCTACGAGATTAAAAAACAGACTTTAGTATTTGCTCATTTGTTTTAGCTAATCAAATTGCAGAAATTTCTGGCGATAGTACATTTCTATTTGAAAGACGTAAATTTAAAATTCACTGTCTGAAAAAAATTATCGACACATTGTCGACGTGGAACATTTACAACCCTAATCAAATGATTGTATTCAATCTAATGTGAAAACTGAGCCCTAATTACACTTAAATATGATGAAATATTAATAGTCATGAAATTCACTTACTTGTGCAAAGTTATTCTGCTGCCTTTTTGATAGCGAGTTTTACAAAATGCGCATACTTTTATTATAAAAATTTTCTATATCACGTAATAAACACAAAATACACAAAAAAGTCGTATTCCATGATTTTGACCTAAATCATCTGAGACGAACCAAACAACTCAACGTCCATTTGAAAGAATGTGCCAATTCTAGTTCCTGAGAACCTCGAGTGGGGCGCTTTGAATCGGCACAAAAAACAACTGTCATTTCGTATAGTGTCTTTAGTCCAGCGTACTTGTTTAATAGAGGTCAGTGGTTAAATCCCATAAACACGTACTGAATATTCACTGTCCTAATCGCACATTTTGTGACCGTGACTGCAATATTGGCGTTTAAAAATGAGTAAATTTGAACATTGGGCTCGTTTGTGTCAGCTTCTACCTGGCGAAGCACTCGGGGCGGCAGCTGTCGCTGCAGCCGCAGCTGGGCAGCGCGGACCTGAACGCCACGTTCCGCGCCGCCGCCACGTCGCCGCCGCGCAGCCCGCCCGCGCCCGCCGCGCCGCGCCGCCACATCATACAGGTGTCCACCTTCCAGATGTGCGTGCTGCTGCTCTTCAACAAACGCGAGCGACTCACCTACGAGGTATGATGCTTCTATTTATAGGTTTGTTGTTTTTTTTTTTGTTAACTTATCTTTTTGTATGCACATGTCTCATGTACAAATAAACGAATTTTTCTTGAGGATTTGTATTCGACACGTTTTATTGTGGCTTTCGACATGGTTGCCCTTAAGAAATCTTCAACTTCCAAAGATATTAACACTAACTACCACATCTAACTTCACAGACAAAAAATCCGTTGCGCATACGCGTCCACGTTTATTTCTCTCGTCATTGTCATCATCATTTCAGCTGAAAGACGTCCACTGCTTGACATGGCCTCCCCCAAGCACCTCCACTTCGACCGGTTCTGTGCTTCTCGCATCCAACGGGATATCTTTAATAGTGAACTTTATTCACCACACTTTTATTCCTGCAGGAAATACTCAACGAGACTGATATTCCGGAGAAGGATCTTGTCAGGGCCCTACAGTCGTTAGCGATGGGAAAGCCCACCCAGAGGGTGCTTATCAAACAGCCGAAGACAAAAGAGATAGAGCCGTCTCATCAATTTTATGTCAACGACGCCTTTACATCTAAGTTACATAGGTATGTACCGATACCCTCAGTCAGTAAGAAGCGATAAGGCCGCCCGTTGTATATTTTGTAGCGTTTGATGTATTTTTTTATGTTATGTATTATTGTGGTGTACAATAAAGCATAATAAAAATAAATAAGGTAAAAGTAGCACCATTTTATGATACAGGTGGTTTTTTTTACTTTGTTATCCTGTATTTCAGAGTTAAGATCCAGACCGTTGCAGCTAAAGGCGAGTCTGAACCGGAGCGACGCGAAACACGCAACAAAGTTGATGAAGACCGTAAACATGAAATCGAAGCGGCCATCGTGCGTATTATGAAAGCCAGGAAGAAGATGGCGGTATGTCAAAATTTTGCTGTTTCATTCAGAATTACTTATGCATGACATGGTTTCGCAAACATTGATATCTATCTATGTCTACCTCTAACAGAACCTGCAAGGTCTATTATTAATGTAACGTATTTCCTCCGCAGCATACGCTTTTGGTCGCCGAAGTGACGGAGCAACTGCGCGCACGGTTCCTACCGTCGCCAGTGGTTATCAAGAAACGCATCGAAGGGCTTATTGAACGAGAGTATCTCGCTCGCACGCCTGACGACCGCAAAGTCTACACTTACGTCGCATAGGTTTGTAGCGACATCTCAGCCTTGCTCCGATCGATTTGTGGAAAAGCAGCTTCAGTTTATATTTACTGTCTTCTTTGCTTTTCAATATATTTTATTAGACTAAAAAGATTCTTTGAAGATTAATTATGTAAAAATATTGTAAATACCAATATAGCTCTAGTACCTTAACGTCATGTACTATGATAGTTTACCTCGTTTCCTTGATGCGGCTATATTAAAAACTTCCTTTATAACACAATGTTTTATTAAATTCTTTCGCCTCTTGAATTTCGCTAAATCGTTCATTGGGTTGACGTGGTCTAATTGAACCTAAAATGGGTTTTATTTTCAGGCCACCACAAACTCAAGATCGTTAAGTCCTTGAAGGGGATGCCAAGTTAGAAGTGATAGAAGTAACAAAAGTATTTAAATTATTTCAAAATAAAAATTATTAGTTATTATTCAAGAGTTATTTTATTTGCAAATAAATAATATGACAAAGCAATATATTGTTACAATACAAATGTTAGACATGCTGAGACAGCCATTCTGGGGGAAGGGGAAGAAGAAATCTTTGGGTAAATGAATATTTATATGTGGACTTCCAGCATATTCAATTGTACTTTGCTTTGACAAATCCACGAAATTAACATCTATAGTGATGACGACTGAAATATCTTCAATAGTAAAACTAAAATTTTTAGTAGTTACTTCATATTTAGCTGACAGAATTTTGTTCTGTCCAGTATATGACTTTTCGTCGACATTAGCGAACATGAAAGTAACAGAAAGTCTGTTTATTAAATTATAACAGTAAAGTTTCAAGGTGTTTTCATTATCTCCATAAACCGGTTCTTGTTTATTTATGTCTATAAACAAGTTTATCCAATGATCATCAGCAATATCATGTGGATTCCCGAATGGAGAAATTGATATATTATTGTTTAGCCTTAAAAGTTCTATAATATCATTTTGTATATTGTTGCACATGTTTTTCTTCGATAATGTTGTGTGTGGGTAAACATACCGGCATTTAGTTCTTTTGTTAATTCCAAATTTTACAATATTATTTGATGTATTCGATGAAACACACAGTCCATTTCTGTTTTCGGGAAATAACATGCGTCTCCTTATTTCTGAAGTGTTATTGAAAAAGTCGACAGTGTGGTTGCTGTTAATATACGATACTATAACCGGCAGGCCGTTAATATAGCCTGGGTTGCCACTTAATTCAATAACATTGTCTATAGATTTATTAGCCAAATAAAACTGTACACTGACTTCTTGCATCATAAAGGGCAAAATATGCGATATATTTTGTAGGTGTAATTTTATCGTCGCGTTTATAATTTTCATATCGTAAAAATAGAAGCCGTAATCAATTTTCAATGCTATGTTAGTACAAACATCATCAGTGCATAACGCTTCATTATAAGTCTTGTTGTAATTGAAACAAAACCCATTTTCACATGCTAGAATAGTCCAATTGATACAGTGGAGATTTGAGCAATTCTGTAAATAATAACATTCAATTTAGAAAATGTGAAGTGTTACTTTATAAAGTAATCAATGCAAATAAAATATATACTAACCAAAGCAGTACTGTTAAATGTATTATTCGTAGCGCTTATAACCATAGCTTCTTCGGAAGTTTTTAAAATATTAAACATTTCCAATTCCTTGAATTTCACATTACATGTGATTTTCTCTTCTTTAAGAAATGCTATTGGTACACGATCGGTACAGTAATTGTTTATCATGGGAGCTGGAAAATCTAAAATAAAACGATTTAATCAACGGTCATTGACACAGTTGATAAAGGCGTTAAGTTTTCACAATCTTTGTTGAAAGGCAGCCATAATAAGTACAATCAGTTGACCTGCATAACACGACTCTCTTCACCTTTTCTTAGTAAGACGGGTCAGGTAATGCAGATTACTGACCATACATAACTTAGAAGATAGAACTTCAAACCATGAACAACTTGTTCATCGGCAAGACAATTTTCTTGGTCACACCGAGAAGCATAAAATATATTTCTGTACGCAAAATACGCGCATTGACTTGCGAGTTCCGGACACCAGCCCGTATTACCTATTAATATATTGTCCAAAAATATACTAACCTAAATAATAAATTATTCCATTTTTTAAGAGCCAGATAGGATCAGCTTGTTTATACAAACTCTTTTTAAATTCATATTTGTTTTGCTTCTGATAAACACTTCGCCACTTGTAATATGTTCCTACAGGTGTCGGATCATACTGAAAAAAAACTGTGCTGATTTAGCTGAAGTTAATAATATTATAGGGTTTACTGGGGCAATTACGATAATGGGTATATTCCGTTGGATGATAATTTCTACCAAACGCAGTGGCATTTTTATGTAACAAAGGTGAAGAGGACGGCAGGTGATAAAATGGCGCGTAGTCAATAGGTATGTTGCCAATATAAAAATGCCACTGCTTTTGGAAGAAATTTATCATCTAACATAATATACCCACCATTTACATGCTCTCATACCCACTATCGTAACTGCCCCAGTGAACTCTACATGGTTTTGGAATATTCATGATTACATACTTGTACCTTTTTAATACTGCGCTTACTGGGTAAATTAGTTTTAACAACACAAAACAGATTATCAAGCATACTGCCCCCATATCTTTGCTCATCAAGTAAGTGGCTAATACACCCATCAACTGCTTTGTTCTCAGCCTTACTAGTTTCTTGACATTGGAATATTTTGTGTTCATAATCAGAACAATCTTGATCACAACAGCAATTTATATCACATACTTTGTACTGGAAAAGAAATAATAATTATATGTACTTGTAAAGAAATATTCAGGCCCTTGTAGTACCTATCAATACAAATTATAATTTTAAAATAACAGCTTTTTACTAAATGCATATGAATGTATATAAATGGTACATAAAGTGAAAACTCATTTTAAATTCTTTTTTGTTTCCATTTGTTCCGGCTAATCTCCGAAACGGCTGGACCGATATTGATCGTACTTTTACTGGCGAATATCTTAGGCTACTTTTGAAAAAGAAAAGGAATTAGAGTTCCGCACAAAAAAGTATAAAACAATACATGCAAAGAAGTCGCGGGCACAGCCAGTTCTAAATAATATTCTAGGTTTACATACCAATAAGTTGCAATCACAATGCATATTAAAATTAATTTTTGGTGTAGTGCTAGGAATACTAGACGATTTGTTTTTCATTTCAAAGAATGTTATTTCTGTGAGATTATCAAATTCAGTGCTTGTATAATACATTTCGGTGGTTGTGGGAGTTGCTTCTGTGTCAGAAGTATTTTCATCATACAGAACATCAAATATAGTGGTGGTTCCATCTGATGTTCCTAAAGTAACTTCTGACATGGAAGAGTTATTATAAATCTTTGATGGAGACATATCTTTCAGCGACCTACTCATAACATGCGTCCTGTAGTAAAGAGCATGAGGTTTACTGCTTATATTCTTCAGCAAATCACTTAGGATTTCTTTCTTTGTAGTAATATCGAGATTCACAGTATCTTCAGTCTGAATTTTCTCTTGAATGTAATCCATGACACAAAATTGAATGAGTATTGACAGGACGGTAAAAGCTAAATAAGTAAAGACTCTCATGTTTTCACTTATACTCTACACCAAATTGATTAAAATTCCTCAGCAATAAATTCACTTGCAGCTGAATTGTCCCTTTTGATTGGGTCCTTAACTTATATCTGTAAATAAAATTGATTTGCATTTGAATGGTAACAATCTGTTTGAACTTTGATGCAGATTACAGAAAAATCTTACCGGTTTAATCCTAAATTAACTATATCACTTTGAATAAGTTGATGAGATCCACCAAGGAAATATTGTCGGATTCGATCAGTTATTGAAGTTGTGGATGGTACCCAGCAGTTCACATGGATAATGTGAGGCCCTGGTACTGCAGGCAAGGTACAGCAACCATATCCTACTATCCAAGAACGCCCTATAGAATCGAGGCAGCTCACTTGTACTAATAATTTCGGCCAACCTGAATTGTTTAAATATAAATTAAAATATCCATAGATGGTTACAAAATATAAAAACGTTTGTAATAAAAATACATACCTTGAACACCTTTGGTTATGTAGTGAATATCAAGAGGGTGTGCCCAGACAACAGGCCTTTCGTAATCTAATTTACCTGAGACTGTCTGCCCCTCAGGACAACCTGAGACAACTGTCCAGTTTGGGCCTGAAAATGAAATGATAAGTAGGTAAGTATATAGTTAAATTATTTCAGTTGCTGTATATAACTAAAAACGTCATCATTAGCCGATAGTAGTCCACTGCTATACATTTCTAATCCAAATCAATATACAAACGAAAAGTAATTCATTAAAATTACGTAATGCAACAACAACATACCGGCCTGAAATGAATATCGACAAAATAGGGATGATTTATCTTGAAAGTTTGAAGCACACTCCAGTTGCCCTAATATGTGCAATTCTGCCATGAGATAACGTTAATTATGGACACAGACGTATCATTTAAAAGCATATTCAACAAAAATAAAAAGAATGCAATCACAATTTATTTGTTGATAAACGTCGTTACTATGGAAACAGGATTTGACAATTTTGACAAAATTTTTTTTTTTTAATAAAGTTTAGGCTTTGGATGCAAAGTCCTTAAGCCAAGTCCTTTTATTGTTTTTCACTTTTCAGTTCACTTCACTTTCAGATTTCACTTTATATTTTAAATTCTTCTTGTTATCCTCATTTTTACAGCAGTCCATCCAATATTATGTTTGTTTAATTCCTAGTTGCCATAGCACGGTCACTGTATGTAGTCTGTGGGTCATTTTGACAAAATGTGTAGCAGTGTTGCTATCGTAAAAATCTGAGCTGCCGTATGTCACAGTCTTGTTTGCCGTATTTTAAGGAAAAATACTAAATTGCCGTATTTAATAAAAAAAATGTCTATTCCTCATTTGTTTCTTGTTTGTATTACCAATTATTATTATTAATATTTTTATCTAGAGCATACTAACGTACGTGGTGTCATTTGCAACCTTTTCATTCATTATTAATTTGCTCCGGCACTAGTTGTGCTCTCAGTGCTTGCCAGAGAAGCTCTCGTAGAACTCGGTCTAACACCTTTTCGAGGTCGATGAAAACTATGTGCAGCGACTGATCAAGCGTTCTGACCGCCCTAGGCTAATTATGAGGACGCGCCCCTGCCAGGTGTGTTACGGACGGCCTTAAAAGTAGTAAATGAGTAGAGAGTAGTAGAGTGAAAATTTTAACATGGGTCATACTACCTATAAAAGTTTTCAGATCGATCTCCAAGCGAAACTAACGTTGTCCTTTAATCTGCATGACATTTAACCTTAGGGTGGCAAACCATTTTTTAAGCTGATCGTACATAAAGGCAAAGTACCTCACGCATTATAAGACCAAAATCATGACAAGTGACTGCAGGCTACCAAGTACCAAGTAGAAAACCAAATCCATGTGGTGTTTGGCCGCATGACTTGTATTGACTTAGTTTCTATAGACAATTTAGTTGCCATTGCCATTGACCATAAGCGTGGTCATCTAGCGTATGAAGTTGCTTCGACTTTATTTTTTAAATATTTACACTTATGTTATTGTTAAAAAAAGAGGAGAGGCATCATACAAGTGAAACATTTTTGCAACTGATTAATGATTTATTTGAAAATTATAGTAATTAATTAATATTAGATTATACAAAAGTCCTTTTTCGTGCTTTAGCGTTTGCAAATCTTTCCAGAATTTTTTCAAATTTAATAGTTTGTAAAAAATCACTTTCTATGTACATTAGTGAGAGCGCTGCAAGTTTTTGCTGGCGGAGTGTGGAGCGCAAGTAATTTTTTACTCTTTCAAGTGCTGAAAAAGACCTTTCGCCGCTGCAGTTGGTAACACTCATTGTCAAAAAAATTCTTAATATTATCTCCACATTCGGGAACATAAGTCCAAAGAATAACTGTTTCATGAAACAGTTATTCTTTGGACTTACGTGGTCTTAGAGAGTTGTGTTGATGACTTTAATGATTATAATTCTGTAAACACATATTTCTTACGGCCGCGATTCATATATTAATCAACGTACAACTTAATGCTGACCAGCAAATTCCAAAAAACCTAAAAAAAATTGAATTTCGCGGGTTACCCTGGCGCTTTCGCCTTAATTGTTTCTATTACCCTAGTAATACATTTCGCCAATAAGTTATTTCTTCATTATATTGTTTGACTATTTGGGTATCCAGTTGTTGTAAAAGTTTACCTCTACATACATATTGTCCCAAACACTTACGATGATCCGGAGAGTTGTCATGATCAGTTATTAAGTTAGAATTTTTCCAGTCATTAAATCCATTTCTGGCAAATATACGGATGTTCCTCCATATAATTTGCAAGGACCACAAAACACGTGACCTGTGGATTCTGAGTATACTAACCAGCTTCCTCTTCACATTTTCGCCATTAACAAGCTTTTTCTCAAACATATTTTTAGATATAAATCTTTTTTGATTTTTATACTGCCTTTCTGATCTGGAAAAATCTAATTCTTCGTTTTGTTGCAGTCCATTTTTAACAATATAATCTCGAAATTCATCATTTACTTGCCACAGTGCAGGGTCACTTGACGGAATAGACGACTTTTCTTCTATTAGATTTTCGTCTTCATTGTAGATCGTCGGTGTCGTCGCTACTATAGGGCTAGTGTTGGACGGAGAAACGTAACAGTCCACGGTAGAGAAACCAGAGCAAGAAATCGCTGGCGATAGGTAGTGCAACATTCATCACCGTTTCGTTCCTTTCTGCAGAGTTTGTAAAAAATGTTACTAGTTTTCGAGTATGTTTTAAAATGCTTTCTATCTTCTTTTCCTTTTCTTTTGCCTTTTTTCTGTATTCTGCTCCACTTGGCTTTTTTACTATCGAACTACTCTCATTACCACTCATAGTCTTAAAAAAACACGGAAACACTAAGGAAAGGACAATAAATATCAATCCCAAACACGAATATACGCGAGTGCGTGATATGACGGACGAACGACCATTTCGAAAGAGATGAATGAATGAAGCGAGGCAGGGTATAATAACTGTTAACCACACCGGGGAGTCCCCGCACATCGTTGATGTGTTTCATGGCACGCTGCGCTGAGTGCCTAGCAGGGTTGCCAACCGTACGAGGTTCCTCGTACAAATACGAGATTTGTGGTCTTCCGTACGAGGTACGAGGACACTATCAACCTCGTACAATTATGTACGAGATTTTGATAATATGGCCATACGAACATTTTGTCAGTTTTGAACCCACAAAAGAAATGTATAGCCGCATGAATACAGCTATAATATACGGCAGAAAAAACGATGACAGTAAAGATGTTTCTGACATAATATTTGGAGAGATGTAAACTAAGTTACCTTGCAAAGTTAAGTAATAATATAGACACATTTAATTTTTTTTTATTTAACTTGAGTATTAATAAATATTTTTTTTAATACAACACAAAATTATGTTTTATTCAGTAGGAAACTTGCAATAGTTTATTTAATTGAGTAAAACGTCCTAAATCCAGCAGTTAAATATGCCTTGTATACATGTGGAAGCTTGTAATTAGCAACAATACAACCCGAATCTCTTCAAAGTAAGAGTGAACAGGCTTCTTCTGGGTGAGCTCACTCCATCGTAGACTTTGTCTCTGTCATCTCTGACCTAGACTAGAGTCAAGAGCAAACCCATTTCAAATAAAAAAAAAATTAAAAAAAATTTAAATATTGTTAGGTATTAGTCTGTAAGCTTTCTTTAAAATTAAATAAATAAATAAATATTAATATTGGTTTTAGCACGTTTTCTATAAGTATATATAAAATGTACGAGGTTTGAAAGTCAAAATACGAGATTTTTAGCTGCATTGTACGAGGGATTTTTCTTTACGGTTGGCAACCCTGGTGCCTAGCAGTGTTACCAAATTAGTGGGTTTTCCACTAAAAGTCGTGGTTTCGACACCCCTTTTAGTGGCAAAAAATTGCTTTTAGTGGCTGATAGTTTTCCAAGTGACGACTAAAAGGTTACCAAATATATTATTTTTACTTCATTTAATTTTCAGGCAGGAGTATTTACTTTTACTGTGTAGGTAAATTCCAATAGAAGTTATAAAAAAATCCGTACCAAAGAGTCATATAAATGTGAAACCGACGATGGACAAAAAAATCATCTGAAGAAGAGGAATTTTAAAATATTACTTTTTATAGTTGTTGTTCTTATTGAACAATTTTTATGTTCCTCATCATGACTTGTTAATTTACTAATAATATTTTATGTTGATTAACTGATTTTAAATATTTTATTACCTTCTAATAAAGAACATTTTTTACTAATATAACTACTTTAATTATGTACTGTTTTCTTTCGTAAAAACCAAAAATTTGTTTAGTGGAAATTTTAGCAATTTTTGGAGTAGGGCCGATTTTTGTTAGTGGTTTTCTGGTGGTTTTCGAAGTTGAATCTGGTGGGGAGAGCTAGTTTATCTGTTGGCAACACTGGTGCCTAGTACGAGGTTTAGGAGGAAGTTAAAATTTACGCCCGTTATATTATTGCGAGGCGGATTAAACAAAACTCGAACTAGGCACTCTGTTGCTCACCCACTCGCTCGACCACCGACTGATTCGAGTAACAAGTCAGTTTGTTTTAGCACGCTTTTTAAAATTCCAAAATTTATTGTTAAAATCAGGGACTCTCAAGCGCATTTAGTTTTAGTGTTTTGTCGTGGTCTGGTTGAAATAATATGTAGGGTAGATGCAATGATGCTAGATTAGTGCATGCGAAGACACGATTTTAGCGCGCCCCCCCGATCCTCGCGCCCTAGGCTGCAGCCTAATTAGCCTAAGGGTTAATCAGGGCCTGACTATGTGGTCTTGCTTGCGAGACTTGTACTTTTTCTGTCAACGATGAAGATAATTTTCCAAAAGTATCTGCACTGAGTGAATTGCGTCTTTGGTGCTCACACCGCTGTTGAACCCGCACTAATTCGGTGTTATATTTTTTAGCCTTTTTACGAGGACACTTTCCCAGATCTTAAGGGCGTGAGAGGTGAGCTTGACTCCTGTATAATTTCCACAGGTTCTTCACATCTGGCATATTATGACTATCAGATCCGACACGGTCTAATAAAAATTAAACTCATTCAAACTTTTGTTCAATTGCGCAATTCGTGATATTGTGCATTATAAATGATTATTTAGGGTCCGCCTTACACTATTACACGATCGATTAATCTAATGGCATTCCTGAAGACAGAAAATCTGATTTCGGCCTGATAAAAGCCATCAAGCTCCATACGACGGCGAATAAGTACTTCGTGATATGTTTAATACCATAGCTCAATTCAAACCATGGTAGTTTCAAATGCGTCATTCATTTAGATGTCGCCTAGTGTTAGTGATAAGGGGCATAAGGCAGTGTCCCACCGCCGGCGATGAACGAGTAGCGAATAGAACTAGCAACTGAAAACGTGTTGACAAGCAGCGAGTATGTAGTTCCGATAATTTATCGCTGGGCTATCAGCGAGTGTCCGAGTGCGACGGTTGATTACTCGCACCACTCACTCGGGGCGGTTAGTCTCACGTGGGTTTGTCTGGTTGGTCTCTCAGCGTGAGCTCTGACCGCCAAGCGAGCATCGCTGAACGAATATTATCTTTGATAGCTCTTGTGGCTCAGCGACAAACCAGTAGAGCGAGTCCTCGCCGGGAGTGTGAACAGTCGGCGATCAACTATTTTGCATCTCTTTTGTTTACACGGAATGTTCTGAATCTATTGTACGTTTCTTCAGCGAGAAAATAGCCGATAGTAAGTCGCTTCTTCGCCTGCGGTGGGACAACTGACAAATAGTTTGGATACACTGGATGCTCGCCCTAGCACACACATCAGAGAACCAAAATGAAACTTGCAAAACAAAAATTCAAAAATATCATTTATTTGTATTCACTTGTTCAAATTATTGTGAGTAACATGGAAATTATAATCGAATCTCATTTATAAAATTGTTCACATTAAAATTGAATCACAGTTAATCTTAAACATAAATTACAAATAGGGTTGCCAGCCGTTGAAGAGGCGGCACAAATGTAAGGGGTCTGTGGCGATGTGCAACAGTCGCGCGACTTGGCCGGCCACTGCCACGCCACCGGCCACGCCGTCTTCTGTGCCGCTTAGCTTGCTCGTCACTACTAGCAGCGCACGCTTGGCCAGACCACTGGGAGTACCGGTATCACCTGGAGAAACAATGAACATCTATCATATCGTACAAAAAATTTAACTAAAAGAAATATACTGTATTCTGGCGGAATATAAAGCCCTGAACGAACAAAAAAAACTTAAAAAAACGGTACCTATTTGAATTTTTTGGTACAAAATGAGAAGAGATACGCAGAAATCCAACTACAAAAGACTATTGAGAAATTCCATATGAAAAACCCAATAACACTGCCCGACCTATAGCTCGAACCCAGGAGCCCTTGCTCAACAGTCGTGCTTGGGAGCACTTCAACAACGAGGCTGCCATGATGATGAGATCTTTACTACTAAATAATACAGCTGAAAAGTTTGAACACGCTAATCTCTGGAACGACCAGTCGAATTTCAAAGAATCTTTTTGCATTTGATGGCCCAACTTTTGAACAAGGCTCTTACATGATGCTAGGACCATTAGAGGCCGAGCAAAAACAAAAAAAAAACACATAAAACGCTACGCGAAAACGAAGTACAGTACCCGACAATAAATATTGCACATCGACCTTTGGAAAGAGACAATCGGCTAATTTCGGCTTCGTAGAGCCTTATCTCTGTCGCACGAAATACAAACAGTCCGGTATCTAATAAAATAATTATGATTTGCTTCTTTTGATAATTATTTTTATCCTTTGTATAAAATACAAAAAAAGGTAAAGGTCGATGTGCAATATTTATCGCCGGGTACTGTAATAGCATGGGTAGGCGATGCGATGCGACGGGGTGGGTCGGGGGAACAAGAAATTACACGCGGGCAGAAGTTAGTATTACATAATATTTTGGTCACACGATTACTTACAGACTGCACTTGTGTTCCTGCCCGTAGTAGTAGCATTCTGTTGCGCAGTTTTCACTGACCATGAGTATAGAGGATCACACAATAAAACTTCTAATATCGTCAACAATGTCTCTTGATTGTCACGGAGAAGCTGCATTGTCTTTTCGCAGCACCTGCAATTTATAACAGTTAGACTTTTAAGTAGGCTGGTAAGTAATAATATAAATTAAATAAGTAAACAGCAAATTTTTTTAGAAACTATTTGGAATAAGACAATTAGGCTACTGGGTAGCGCCGTCGAACAAATCCGCCATGTTTGCGGATGACATTACGCTTGACATTTGCCTTAATAAATTAAGTTGATCGGCTTTTAAGGAGTGTTAAATATTACCCTCGAAATATTCCTTCGGTGCCACTGGACCCAAAACCAGCAATAATGTCTCGCGTCAAACGGAACGGTACAGTTTCTGGAGTGGGCAATGTCTTGCCTTGATCAAAAGCAATACCTGCAGGATAATTATAATATTTAGTGAACAAGTTACAAGATGATTACGTAATTTATTTAAAAATATTTGTTTTTTTTTTTACCTAAATCTATGTGAACTACTTCAGCCGTCCTCTTGTCGATTAAAATGTTGTATACGTGTCTATCGCCCAGTCCTAGTATGTAGCCAACCATGGACGAGGTAGCAACACTGAAGGAAGATAAAATACAAAAGCTAATAAACAAACCTTAAATCTTGGTCAAAGTGTATGGCTCGGCCGTTCAATGGAATTATTGCATGATATAATATTAAAGACCAGTTTATTAACTTTTTCACCATTGGTAATACGGGCTGGTGTCCGTCAATGCGCATATTTTGCGTACGGGATTTCTTACCATAAGCCCATAAGGGCTGGCGCTCATCTGGCGAAGCGCAACGCAGCGCGGTCGTCACTGCCAAACAAATATTGACCTTGCTGGAGTTGAAATAAAGTTGAGATTAAATAAACTTCCACTAGGTCGAGAGCGCATCTAAGCGGAAAAAGGTGCGCGTCTCAGGTTATTTATTTTCGACTTTATTTTAAGGGGCTTACAAGACCTAAACGCAAGTTTTCGAAACAATAAAAGTATATGATAGACTACAGTAAAAAAAATCAGAAAAATATATGATATTCTTCAGGATATATGCTAGATAGATAGTGTGGTGAAAACATAATACAACTAATTTGATACGATAGAAAAAAATCATGAAGATGCCTCTAAAAATTTTCTTTTTACAATAAAATCCATACTAAAATACATACAATCATTCTGATTTTTTGTCAGATTATTCTACAAGCAACATACTAAAATACTAGTGTTTTAATTTTTTTGTCCAAACAATAGATTCTTTGTAAATCGCATATTCTTATTTTCGAACAAAATACGTGCGCATGTGTGCGTAAACGCTGTGTAGCGACACTGCCGGCCGAGGCCTGATGCTATACGGACGTGTCGCTCTTTTCGCCGCAATATTTCCGCCAAGATTGTTGTTTTTGTAAAGTTTTATTTGTAAATTCATTGTTTATTATTATTTGCATAATCTTCTTTGCGTAAATATTTTTATTTCGTGTAAATATAAAATACTTTGAAGTTAAAATAGCGTAACCTTGTTATCAATTATCATTTATTGTAAATATGAAGTGAAAAATTCCGTTCGGACTACAAAACGTTCATATAAAACGCTGAACATATTATATATATATATACGAAATTAAAAAATAAGAGCATTTTATTATTATTGAATATTTATTTTTTTAACAATAAAACTATGAATTTAGAAACGTCTAAGATAGTGCAGTCATGACGCATATACGCATAAGCTCAACTTTTTCGACTACATTCGTAACTGTTACGTTAGCGTATGTGGCCGATGTGTAGATTTGTATTCAAGAGTCCCCGGGTTCGAGTCCCAGGGATTCTCTAACCGAAGTTTTCTTTTTAAATGTATTTTGAATTTATATATATTATGTATTTATTATTTTTTTATAAATAATAATTAAAACGTCTACAATGTAATTATCTTTCACAGGAGAAACACAGTCGTAAATATCAACACGGAAGTTATTTCTAATGCGAAACTACAATTTAAAAAAAAACTAAAAGCACCTAACTTATTGATATTGGGCATAACGAAATAACAAATTCATCTAAAAATTGCGATGAAAATTATCACAAGCAAGATTTTGGTTTTTATTATTATTGATTTCGTTTATAATAAATAGATTCATAATATTATGTATGAATGTTAGGTAGGTACCTATCTTTGAGGCTGTTTACACATTATGCCGCAGCTGCAGCGGCACCGCCACTGCCGCGGCGCCGCTGCATCAGTCACCCTTGGATTTGTATGATGATGAACACACGGCGCCGCGGCGGAGGCGACGAGTTTTGATAAAACCGTAGCAATACTCGCCGCCGAATCATGCTGCCGCCGCCGCGGCGCCGCCGTGTGCAAGGGTTCATGCAAATCCAAGGGCAACCAATACAGCGGCACCGCGGCGGCGGCGGCGCCGCTGTATTATATAATTTTTTTTTATAATGTACTACAGTCGCGCGGTACGTAAACACGCGATAACCCCTCCCGCCTACAGTATTTTAATTTCATCAACCTACTTGAGTTTCTTTCTAGTTTTGTGACTGTACCTACAGTCACAAAACTAGAAAGAAACTCAAGAAGTTAAAAAAAATATTTACCTATAGGTATAGGTAAATATTTTTTTTAACCGACTTCTAAGAATGAGGAGGTTGTCAATTCGGATGTTTCTATTTTTTTTTTATGTATGTTCGGACATAACTCCGTCATAAAAATATGTAGATGGATTTGCAAAATTCTTTTTTTGTTCAAAAGAGGTTTATTCCGAAATGGTCCCATTTAAATTTCGTAAAGGTCTGATGAGGAGTTTCGGAGACAAACAACGGAACTCTTCAATACATGCCAGTTTACCCAATCACACAACATAACATCACGCCTATACCCTTTAAAGGGGTAGGCAAATGTGTTCAATAGCTTCCTGTCACTGATATTAACATAGCAATTAGTGTTATATGAATTTGGGCGGGGTAGGTACAACTAAAAAGTGAAAAATATAACTTTTTTACAAAAAAAAAAAACAACCGACTTCCAAAAAAATACTACAAAGTGAAAAATAAAGTCTTTAATTTCGGAAGTCGGTGTTAAAAAACGAAAATGCAGATCCAACGACACCGACTTCCAAAATTAAAGTTAATTACTTTGTGTTGTTTTTCTTTTTTGAAGTGCGTAGTTTTTTTTTTTTTTTGTAAAAAAGACTTTTCATTTATAAAATAGAAACACGTTGTGAATGGAATAGAAAGAGTTCAATAAAAATACATGGTCTTTTTGATCAATAGATTTAATTAAAAAAACTTATTGACGAATTCAAACAACCAAAAACAGCACAATATAGTCTCTTTGCCATATTATTAAGTAAGTACTTGTACTTATTTCAATGAATATTTGTCACAAATTGCACGCTTACTGCTTACGAAACCGTCACACCGTCCGGCGTCCACTCGTCACTGCGGAGCATTCGAGACTGAGTGTAAACCGAAATCGAGGCGCGTAGGTATGATTCGCGTTCCGACCGTTTTTATGAAGATAGAATACTGTATAGATAAAAATACCGTGGCGGGCGGTGCGCGGCGGCGGCGCTGCCGCAGACACGGCATAATGTGTAAAAGGCCTTACTTACTTGACAAAGGAGAATGGGTAGACCGTACCCAGACACAAAGTTAATTGCAGCATTATGAACCCACGCACAACGGACCAAATGGGAGTCTAAGTGCGGAAAAGGGAGTCCTATCATCATCATCATCATGCAGCATTATGAACTATGTTGATCTTTATTGCCCTCATGGAGTAGTTTGCTTAATTAATCCTAAGACAGCATGTCTGAATTCACTTGGAGAAAAAAGTTATGTGAGGAAATTGAATTGATTTATTAAAAGGAAATATTTAACCTATTCTTTCAAAACTTATTGACCTGCTAATGATGGACACTTTTTGAAATTAATGAACCTCTAAAAACTTTTTGCGCTTTTAATGATGCACTTTTTTAAATTATTGAGCCTCCTTTTAACTTAATTTAAAATAATTAAAAACGTAATTTAAAATCTTCTATTTTTTTCATTTTATTATTGATGAATGGGCGGCCCGCTTTTGACCTCGATCACGCCTGATGGAAAGCGATAGATGATAAGTGATGATATGTGATGTTATTTTTTTTATAGATTGGAAACAGTGGTACCACAGGAAGATCACGATTGTGAAGTTATTGATAAAAGTACATATTCATCTAAACGTGTACTAGAAGAAATAACGGGATAAGAGCTTGACCCACCTCTTTTAGTTTTAACGTAACTCCAGAAAAACTTCGGATTATTTTTGAATTCGTTTTCCAATCGCTTCATATAATTGTTGTAACAAAGTTTTGCTAGGTCATTACAGCGCTTAGTTATAATCTGCAGTTCAATTCTGTCTAAAGGGTTTTTGTAAATATTGTGGCGATTTCTGATCTTATTTTTGCAATTAAGTAATTTGATTAGATCTCGATTGAACCATGGTGGAAATTTACTTTTTTTTGGCACTCGCTTAGTTATAAATTTTTCTATACCTTTCTGAATAACGTCATAAAATACCTCCACCATCTCATTAACTGCCTGCTGTGCTTCAAGTAACTCATCCCAGGCAGTTTCACTCAAATATTTCCGAATTGGTATGTAACTCGTTTTTCGAAAATTAGGTCTACCGCAAGTAGTGTTATATGGGAGTTTAGCTTCCTTATTTAGAGAAATCACGATATCGAGGGGTGGATGATGCTGGTCAATATTAGCAATCGGATCCTCACTTTGACTCACTCTACACAATGAATGGTTACATAGTATAAGATCTAAAATGCGGCTTGAAGCATTACATACATTGTTAAATTGATTAAGCCTATTAACATACGTGAAATCTATCAAAGTTTGACTTAAATTGGACAACTTAAGGCATTTATCAGAATTATTGACTATACTTCAATCGATATCACCGATATTGAAATCACCTGCGATGCAGACATATGATAAGTTTAACTGTTCAAACACTGCATTACATTTGTCCAAAAAGTGTTCCAAGTACGAGATACGTACAGGTGGTGGCAGGTATACAGAACAGAGAGCTGCCCGACGTACAGATCGAGCCGCAGGTAGATCTAAAATTACCCAAAGGTCTTCACAATTACTTTCAAATTGTTCTGCTCGTTTGGAAATTATAGATTTTTTTACGGCTATCAAAACACCCCCACCTTCTTTACTACTCTGTAGACAAGAACTTTCTCTGTCCCTTCTGTATACAATGTATCTGTCGTCGAACAGCTCGCTGCTCAGTACGGTATTATTAAGCCAAGTCTCTGTAAAAATGATAATGTCATAGTTATTACAGCATACATTACGAAAGATGATAATATGCGTTTTTGTTCTCACGCCTCTACAATTCTGGTAATAAATTTGTAAATTATCGAATTTTGTATTATATTCAAGTTACAATTACATGTATTTTTAATTAAAATATAAAGTATGTTTTTTTTCACGTCAACTTATTTAGGGACTCTAGATTCTTAATGAGGATATGTTCTGACCCATCACTTTTCCTGACGAAGATTCTACCATTTCTAACCCAGACGAATTGATATCCTTTTTCTTTTGCTTGAAGTCTAGTAGCAGCATGCAGCGCTTTGTTAGAAGGAGACAAATTTTCTTGCACATATATTGGCTTCTTTTCACCAGCCAGTCCAAGGTCCGCTGTATTTAGTTTTTCGATGTTATTCTTGCCTTTATTGTAGTTAATGACAGAAGCCAAGAGTATGTCACGAGTTCTTGGGGAGGCCAATTGGACTACGATAGAGCGCGGGCGGGCACTAGAATTTTGTAGTTTGGCTACACGGGTGCAATGATGGATATCGGTGTCGCTCAACTTGCATCCAACGACTGATCCTAGTTGCTTAACGACTGTATAGAGATTCTCCTGTTTATTTTCGGGCAAACAATGAACTTCAAGGTAAGTCGAACGTGCCTGTTGCTCCAAATAGTTGATTCGCTGGCCCATATCCGCCACTGACCTCGTTAAGGTTAGTATTTTCTGTCTCTAAGTCTTTTACCGAGACTTTAAAAGCCCTATGTTCAGACTGATATTCTTCAAACTCCTGTATGTGAAAATTCAATGACGCCGTCATCTCCGTAAGTTCTTTCTTAATCGGTTCAAGCTCTTTATTTACGACATTGAGTATTGTATTGTTTATTTGACGAAGCATAGAAGCGAATTCAGCCTGTATTACTTCCTGGAGGATATCGCGTACATCATCACGAGTCACAAAGGTTGCTTCAGGGGGCGAGTTCAAAGCAGGTCTCTTGTTCCCCCTAGAGGTGGAGACATTACGGGTTGGAGTATATTCCTTTTTGGAGGTATTCGAGATGTGACTCCCGCAATTAGAACACCTCCATTTACAGTAGACATCCGTGTCCTCGGAAACTTCCGGAAGAGACAGGCACTCAAAATGATACAATTTATTGCATTTGGAACAATTAATCGATTTTTTTCCATCCTTGCTGTCTTCATTAGCACAGCATCCCCATAACAATGTTGACGAAGCCATTCTAATTAATAGTCAGTCTCACAACAATTCCAATGCCGAAATAATTATTAAAAAGAAAAAAATGTATACTGTTCCAAGCACACTATTAAAGACCCCTTCAATCTTTGTTGGTAAAAGTGCACTCTAATAAAGGCCCTGCGCAATACAACGAGCGAACTAACAGCGAGCTCGCGAGAAGAACGTCGTATGCGCCGTGCTATCTGCGGCGCTTACGCGTTTTATTATAACTGGTGAATTACTCCTGACGGTAGATGAATAACTATTTTGATACGTTTTTTGTCTAGAATTGATACACAAAGCACTAAGTCACTTATTAATTGTAGATTGTTGTTATTGATATTATTCACACGATCAGCACTTTTAACGACACTTTAGAGCACTTTTGACGCGTACCAACAATATTTTCTTAGGAGCAGTTCGAATGGGTAGTTACTCGTACAACGTATAATTTATTATTGCCGACTTTCAAAAAAAAAACACTACAAAGCTACAACCGACGATACCGACTTCCGAAATTAAAGTTATTTTTCACTTTGTAGTGGTTTATTTTGGAAGTCGGTTGTTTTTTTTTTGTAAAAACAGTTTTTATTTATCACTTTTCAGTTGTCCCTACCTACCCCACACAAATTCATATAACACTACTTGCTATGTGAATATCAGCGACAGGAAGCTATTAAACACATCTGCCTACCACTTTTAAGGGTACAGGCGTGATGTTATGTTGTGTGATTGCGTAAATAATGCATACAAATGCGATGGCAGCGATCGCGGTTGATTTGCTGGCATTTATTGAAGAGTTCCGTTGTCTGTCTCCGAAACTCATCATCAGATCTTTACGAAATTTAAATGTGACCCTTTCGAAACAAACCTCTTTCGAACAAAAAAAGAATTTTGCAAATCCGTCTATTTATGATGGAGGTCGTCTATATAGGACCCGAACATAAATAAAAAAAATAATAATAAACAAATCCGAATTGAGAACCTCCTCCTTTTTAGAAATCGGTTAATAATTTTGCTGTCATAACTACTTGTTTCCGCGTCATCTATTGGAATACTCGGGCGTAATCGTAAATTGTATGCTGTATGTCATAATTGTGATGGGCGTCGTCGTTAGATGGCGTACGCGTCGATTGTGTATATGTGTGCATGCGTTTCTCAAGGACACTTTGCTCTACTAGTCCTCTTAAGGCTCGCAATTTTGATTTTTGTTTGACACTGATAACCGCGCTGCGCTGCGCCTCGCCAGATGTGTGTCGGCTCTAAGTATCTGTGCGACGGCCGCGGAACGGCCAAGTCGTACATTTTGACCAAGATATAAGGTTTATAGTGTAGGGACTTGTAGAGTTAGGTGCTTGGCTCTACATTATTTCTGATAACTTTTTAGCAGTGAAAGCGTTATGTAAGTCTTGGCAACCCACTTTACATGAAATGTTTTTGGTGGGATTCATATTTAACTTAGATAGAGTAGGGAAAGGTATGGGGAAAGTTTGCTATTTCTGACTTTAGTACTCGAACCTCAGTTGGTCCAATAGTTTTTTGATCCATAAAAAGAAATAGGATCGATTCGCATCAAAAACGGTTTTGTTAAAATTGCCCGTTTTTTTTGCTGACTGCAGGTAGAATAGAATAGAAGTAGTAGTAGTAAGTATTTTTTTTAATCTGTAAATATTAAAATTACTCAAATAGTTAAGGACCGTTTTCCTCTAGCTATAACGGTTAAGGTCCTTACTGTCTCATCTCAAAAATCCAACCAGCGGTGCTATTCTGTAAAAATTTCATCGTGAAAACTTGGGTGAAGTGAGCGTGGAGTGAGCTGTCAATATTGTCAATTCCTAGCAAAAACAAACTCACTTCACCTAAGTTTTCACGGTGCGCTTTTTACAGAATCGACCAGCTGTATATATGTTTTTTATTTTTATTTTCAAAATATATATTGCAGAGTTTAAATCATTATACATATAAGTACTAAAAACCACAGAAGCCTTGGATGGCTTATAATTATATGGCTAGTGAGTTCGAAAATATATATCTACTAAAGGTACTACAAAGAAACAAATTTAGACAGTAAGTTTTAGATTCAAAGAATATTTTAAGTCTTTACTTATTATATAATATGGGCAAGTACATAGGTCAGATCAATAAACTAATATTATCAATGGTGTTTTATTTCGTAACAGTTACTTACGCTATTTATTTTGTGTAATAAATATTTTTTTTGTGTATTTTATTTTTTTAACAGACAAGTGTATTAGCTATTATTAACAGCTGAACTATTTATTGTGATAATCTCATCACCAGTCTATATATTTAAATACTTACCTCTTCGTGTACGCCAGTCTCCTCTCATACCATGTAACCGGATCAAGATAATGTTCAGTAAAGAAATAGTGGAACACGGGTTTGAATTCTTTCAGTATTTTGTTGAAGACATTCAACTTTGCTTCATGGCCATCATTGCTGCATTCAATCATTTTCTTACGAGCGGCGGTACATGAAATATCCTGTAAACAAAGTAATATTCTTGAGTTGCATCGACAATTTGTTTTATAATTGTTTCAAACATAGGCACGAAAAGCTCTTGATCGCTCCATGATTATTTTTAAACAATCTTGCAATCCATTGTTAGGAAAATAGTATAAAACAGTTATAAGGGGTTTAAAAACGACACTTAATGAAGCCGAGAGTCCATTGTCCCTGGGAACCTTCTGGTTACGAAGATATTGAAGGTCAAAGTTCCAACCTTTTTTGACGTTATTTTACGAAAAGTTTTAAATGTGTCTAACTTTAAATACCCCTTCGACCGCTGTATCGTTGCTTATGTACAGACGCCAGCACATCAAGCTACCCGAAACTGTCAAATTTTCCCAATCAACTTTGAACCTTATGAGTTAGTGATAAAGTTGAAAATCTATTAAAGACATTTGACAGATTGTAGTAGCTTGATGTGCTGGCGTCTGTACTATGTTTTGCGCGCTACCGTAAACAGGGCTTCTTCACTCCATTTTAAGCCATTTATGTCGTATCACAGCAATTATTTTTGTACAATGTAACCGAGTTTAATGTACAGAATGCATCGTAGATAGCTTTTTTATAGGTCTTTTTACACCCTGTATTTTACCCGTGGACGATAGCGGCCATGGGCACCGGTGTTGTCTTGTCCGACGAGATACAAGCCCATGGGGATAGTACCCTCGCACCATTCCAACACTCCCGACAGCCGAGACATTGGGACGACCTATAACGATAAATAAATATAGTTAACAGGTATCTTATACACAGTGCACTACAGAATTGTATCCCGCAAAAAATAAACTCTATTTGCATACCCCAACCTTCATTTTCTAATACAATTATGCTGACGGCAAAACGAGCTAAGCGAGAGGCCCTCAAACAGTACTGCGCCTCTATCTAATAAAATCATTACAAGCGTAAAAGAATACAATATATACAAAACATACCTTATAAGTTCTAATGAGTAGCTTATTTTTATTTGTCACAGGATTATTTTCCAGCAAAGTATTCACAATATTGAATACTTGTTGCATTACAGCATCTTGTTTCAAATCATCTCCACCCTAGAAGAACAAGAAGATAATTCATAAGCATTCTTATTAAAATATGCTAAAAAAACAGTTTAAAGTTTGGAATATTTACCTTTATTAATAACACGTTCACTTTTCCGGAAGAATCCCTGCAGTTTATCTTTTTTGGACAGTTTACTCCTCCAACTAGTTCGAAGTGAGAGTCGAAAGACTGTAAAGCTAAAAATAAAATACTCATTAAATTTTTGCTGAATAACAAGAAGTTTATCCTTGCAATACGAACGCGCGTCTTGTGAATCTTATTTCATTGTTATAAGGTATAAATTGCAATGATTGACAACGTCCATGACATTAATGATTCCTTACTGTGTATGTACGCATATTTGCAATCTTTCTTGATCGGTAAGGTAACTGTGGGCACAGGAACCGCCCTGAGATTTCTTATCTTGTGGATATTCTCTGCATCGGGTATCTTCTGCTTTTTAATATTTCTAGTCGCGACCGGCGGCTCGTAGTTAGCGAAACTAATGATGGCTGAAAAATATTTTCTCATTTGATATATCGTTTAGGAGTTGTTTTTATTTTAATAACGCATTTTTACAGGCAGGCCGGGTAAGTAGCAATGAGTCCAACCTGCGAATTAGGCTTTCAATTAAATCGTTTTCTCTAGATATTAAAACTAGAATAAACTTGCTTTGAGAGCAGTAGCAGTGACAAATAGAATAGAATAGAATACTCTTTATTATGTACACCATATACATTACAGACATAAATATAGAAACTGTACAAAGGGTGACACAATGGGCGGTCTTATCGCTAAGAGCGATCTTTACCTATTACTTATTTTTAAATTTACCTATTTAATTATTTTTAAATTCAAATTAACTCGAATAATTACAGAAATCGATTCAGTCAATTGTGTGCAAACTTTAGGTTTAGTACGATTTGTAGACACCATGTTTATTATCTATCATAAACTGAACCTACCATCGCACATCTTCTCCATTTGCGTAATAATAGCGGTGATTTCGTCGTTGTATCCGCGCAGTTCGTTCACGAGCGCTTGTGCAGCCACGACGCGTGGCTGTTGGTCACGCCCGCGAGCGCTCGCTCCGTTACTACCACTCGCGTTCAGGATTACGTTGTCTTTGTCCGAGTTCATCAGCCCAAACAGGATCGGCAGCGTGTGATGGGGATGGTCGATCGCACACCGTTCTTTATGGAAAATTGATAAATATTACAACTCATCATCTAGCCTTTTCCCCAACTATGTTGGGGTCGGCTTCCCGTCTAACCGGATGCAGTATTTTACATGGAGCGTCTGTCTATCTAACCTCCGCAACCTTGTTACTGGGTAATACGATACCCCTTGTTAAGACTGGTTGTCAGACTTTCGAGCTTCTGACTACCCGTAATGACAGTCAAAGGTCCACCAATGACGGCACCAACGGCTTAACATGCTTACCGAGACACGGGGGGGGGTCTCGGTATGTTAAAATGGTCACCCATCCACAGACCAACCGCGGCAAGCGTAGCTTAACCTGATCGATCGACCTGTGCGACAATTATTATTTAGCCACGGGCCCCTGATAAATATTACAACTATGGTCTTAATATTTCTTTCTAGCGAACACTACTTTAGCTCCTGATATCGGTGTAACTACAACTATACAACAAGTTTACAAGTAAGGCTGCAAAATACGGCAAAAACAAATATATCAAATATTTACTTATGATTTTCTTCAAGATTTTGATGAACGTCGTATCATCATTGGTTAGTCGCGGTGCAAGCTGTGGCAACACTGTCACGAACTTCCAAGAAGGTATCATATTGAGCAGTTCTTCAAAAGATTCGTCGCCATCTTGGAACTCAAAGTCTTGGTTAGCTAGCCACAGCGATATCACTCGGAACACTGACAAGTTGTTCTCATCGCACTGTTTTAATGACAGTAAATAATATCTGCGAATTAAAACAATAATTACTAAGGTATTTAATAATTTCTAAGTAAAACAAAATCAACTAATCAGTCATTCCAGTGGCCGTCAGTTTCAGTTGAACTGTATTACGGAGATACCCGTTTTTTAAACCTGACATTTACAATAAATGTCTCCTACCTCATAGCTAAGTGTAAAAAGTTGTCTTTCTCCACTTGAGAGTAAGCTATTTCAGCTTCATCAAGCTCTTTGAATTTTCTATTTGTAGACAAGGCCCTCCTCTCCTCTCTGAAATGGTAAAGTGAAATGGATGAGTAATATTTTAGTAACGCGGCTTAAATAATAGTAGATTGTACAACTAGTGCATAAAAAAGCCATGCCACAAATAGCTCGTTTATGCCCGAGTTATACACGAATACATACATATAACATATATGAAAAAACGAAACAGTATTTTCACTGTTCAAAAATATTGCAAAATTGAAGAAGAAAATAGCTAATAGGGAATATGCATGAATTTTTTTCATGGCATTTATTAACAAAATATGAAAATACCGTAGTAGAGATGACAAAAAATGAAATTAAAATTAAAATCGGCCAAGAAACACGGCCGATATGAGCATTTAAAACTATTGATTACACACCAATTAGACAGAGAGATCCGACATAGACTGTGACGTCACATGTCACTACGGCCATATAAACTCCGTGTTAAATTTCGTTTTGCGAAAAAGAGATAGAAACAAATCTTCGATGGCTCATATCTTTTTTAATTTCATAGTTATCCGTATAAACAGTTTTACTAAACTGTTTATAAACAGTTTTACTAAACTGTTTATTACATGAATGAGGATTATTTTTTTAAATAAAAAAAATCATGCATATTCCCTATTCCCGCCACGAAACTTTTTAAGTTTTTTTTTTATTTTCAACATTTGTCATTCGATTTGGGTACTTCATACTGCCAAGTTATAAAAACGATTCTTTGCGTTTTTAAATAATAAATGAAAATTATCTGGTTTTTATTAAATTAACGATAAAAAACACGGAATTAAAGCAAATAAAATAACGACTTTAATCTGCGACGTTTTATTGCGAGCATGGCTGCTTATCTTAGTCTTAGAAAGAAAAAAAAACATTATGCACTAGAGCAGGGATGGTGAACCTCTATATCTCTACGTGCCATTTTTTTCCAAATAAATATTTAATGTGGCCATGACGTGCCAACAAACAATCTTGACTTTTTGAATACTGGAAAAATAAAGCAATAGTTTCAGAATAATACTCCTTAATTGCAAACAGAAATAGACCTTAACTATTATTCTTTACCATTTTATATTTACATATTTAAATGAAAGAAAAAATTAGTGCGACTTCTACTGATACAAACTAGATGCCAAACAATTTATACCAGGTTCCACATTATCCCTTGCATTTACGCGGCAACGATATCCGATATCGAAAAATTGATGAGGTGCCTAAATTATCCTGTCGCGTGCCACCAGCGGCACGCGTGCCATTGGTTCGCCATCCCTGCACTAGAGCATAAAAAGCGACTTTATGTCGCCTGCGCACAACATAAAGAGGAACTTTTAGAGCATGAGAAGTGAAAAATTGTATTATAGTACCTACTTACTTTTAATCATAACATCCCGCCTGTAATCCCGAAGGGTTAGTCATGAAGTTATGTTATAACTAGCAGCGCCCCGTGGTTTCACCCGCATAAGTTACGATGCCGTGGCCCGTGGGAATATCAGGATAAAAAGTTTCCTGTGTGTTAATCCTGGTTATAAACTATCTGTGTGCCAAATTTCATCTAAATCCGTTTCATTAGTTTTTGCGTGAAAGAGTAACAAACATCCATCCATCCATCCTCACAAACTTTCGCGTTTATAATATTAGTAGGAAGTAGGATTATACAGGGTGGTATGGACATTGAGGGCAACTTATTACCGTGGATTCAGTGCATAATTCTCAACCCCTGCGTTGAATTTTTTTGGTACTTTTTCCTTTTTTTTAATTAAAAAATAAAATAGCTGTTCCATACATATTGATCACGTAGGTATTGCAATTTTCTATAAATCAGCAGATTTTTTTTTTACCGACGAACAATTTCTACTCTAGGGAGGCTAGAATCATGTGCTGAATGCCATGCCATGGTAACAGGCGGCGAGTCGATCCACCCTGTATTTTAATACTTTAATTATATATTTCATAATAATGCACTTACTTTGTCAATAACTTGGTAGATTTGTTGCCTAGTGATGAGGCTGTGCCTTTCATATTTTCTAAGCATTTTACTCGGTTTTCGTATACTGAAGAATTCATGTAAGTCACCACCTATAATACAATACTGTGTTAGAATAATTCCTACTAAATCCCCAATTATCCTTGTAACTGTTCTCGTTTTACCTGTTTATACTCTGCATCGGCAAACTTCGCGATATCGTGGTAGATTTTTAGTCTAACATCCATATTCTCAGGTCCCAGTACATCAAGACTTTTTTGTAAATATTTGTGTATTATTTCACGGGGATTGTCACGTTTCGAGTCTGCCATCCAAAGCGCATATCGCCTAAAAACAATTATTCATTCATGCGTTTTCAAAAAATAACAAAAATTTAAACTCATTTCCGTTTCTTAGACTTCTAACATCGATAAATAATTAAATATATTTACCGTAAAGAAATCGCAGCAAGTTTCGCGTCTAGCGTGTGATTGGTAACAATGTTGCGTAAAAGGGACAGCGCTATTTCCTTATGTCCTTTAGCCCATGCTATCTCGCTCTCCACTAAGGTTATATCTTCCGACAGCTGAGATTTATTCGCTACAGCTAACAAGCGCTGTGCCATCTGGACCCGGCGGTTATTTAAGGCCATTTCTGAAAAAAATAAATAAAACGTCTTAAATATATTGAACATTGAACTGGAAATAATTTATTTGTGGCCATTTCTGTCAAAAGACCAATGGCTGTTGGAGCAGAGGTCCTTTAGTGAAGATAGACCGATAGCTGGGGGTACACTGAATACAGTAGAACTGGACGTTATGATGCAACTTCGGACTCTGGGAAAGGCTCATACATTCAGCATTTAATTGTTTAAATGTCTGGCAGACTAATAAAAATTCAAAAGACACTCACTAGCATATTGTATCTGCAAAGCCACAATTTCATTCAACATATTGTTATGAGATTTTGCGGCATGTTCAAGTATCAACACACGCTGAGATGACAACGCCTCAATGTGCTTGAAGTCAATGAACTGTGGCAAGTTTTCTATGTCCCATCGCTGAAGTAGCTCCGACACTTGAGAACGATTTGTTCTTACTGAGAAATAATCTTCTATGTCATTAAATATATGAAGTTTCTCTAAAACTTTGTATATATTTTGACAGTTTTCCATATTTAGGTTCTGGCATAATCTCGATACTGCCAGCTTTGCCTTATTCAGAGGTACCAACAGTTTATCTTCATACTCTGGCGTAGTTTGGATGTTCAAACAATTTTTTAGACATGCATATTGGAATGCTTTGATTACTGAATTTTGGTTGCAGTTTGTTAGTTTTTGCTTTTCTTCAAGTTGGCGTGTGTCCACGAAATCGCCCCAGTCACCTGAAAGAAATGTAAAATAGCTTCATCAAGGTAAAATAATTACTGGTAAAGTAATTGTAAAATCAGTGTAGTTCTTGGTGATAATATAGTGACAAAGTAATGTTTTTCATAATAGTGTATCAAAAACTCACCCAAGAACGCCAAACACTCATATTTGTAGTCGTTTAGTTGGTCGTCCTCTGGCAGTGACTTAATATACCGGAGTGCGAGGTGATGCATGCCAGACTTGTGCAGAGATCTGACCACGCCGTAGTGGAGATCCTGGTCAGTCTGTCCACCGCAGGAGAGTGCTATGTCGTGCAGGAGTAGCGCGTCCGTGAACTGGCCAGTATTTATCAAGTGTTTACGCTTTTCATTCTCCATCGTTAAGTGCTCCGTGCCACAGCCTTCGATAGCGTCTATTTCTCCAATCGATACGTAGGACTGATGAAAAAAATAATTATTATTCTTATTATTCTCTAGTATCGGAACGGTACAAATTCATTATTCATTTCATTCATTCATTCATTCATACTCATTCATTAACATACGAGATGCCTTTACTATATCTAAAATACATAATGAATGTAGTTATTGTACACATAAACCTGGAATAAGTGCTCTAAATTATGGTCTGTTCACGCATCATACGCGTGAACGAGCAGCGGCGGGGGACGCGGGAGGACACAACAGCTGATCGAGTCGGCGGCGGCGCAACGCACTCTCGCCTACGGCTTCGGACAGCGACACACGTACCGCGCTATTAAATATAGTAATATTGTACATAACCAATTGTCGGAATTATAAACTAAATTCAAGCGGAGTCATTTTCATTTTAAATACCCAACATTTGGCGACCGTGACAGGACTTCTTCTGGAAAGTCATTAAATGATATACAGGCTGTAGGTCCAGTTGTTCAGTCCGACTTATTCTCAATTTTGTTACGCTTTCGCGGGCATAGGTTTGTTCTCTTAGGAGACATTGAGAAAATGTACCGACAAACGGCCTTGCATACTTCTCAACGTCACCTTCAGCTAATCCTGTGGAGAGATTTAACTCGTACGGAACCCAATGGTATTAATGATTTACAAGTTTTACAATTAAATACAGTAACATATGGAATGGCCAGCGCTCCATTTCTGAGTACTAGATGTTTATTGCAATTAGCTAAAGAATGTAGTGACGACAATATCGCTAACATTATTAAAAGTGATTTTTATATAGATGATTTGATTACGGGAGCGGAAAGTGAAAGTGAGTTGCAGCATTTATATATGAATATTAAGAAAATTCTAGATTCAGCATGTTTTCCTTTAAGAAAGATTCGTACTAACTGTTTACATGCATTCACTGTTGATGAAACTATGTTCGACCCGGTAAATTTGACAAAAGAATCCAGTGTGCTAGGTTTGAATTATTCTCCGAAATTAGATGTTATAGAGTTTCCCTCAAAGGTCGAATCGCCACCGCGAATCATTACAAAAAGGGTCGTTATAGCGAGTATTTGTAAAATATTTGATCCTTTAGGATTAATCTGTGCATGCATTATTAAAGCTAAAATCTTTTTGCAACAGTTATGGGTTATCAAGTTAAATTGGGAGGAGCCTATCCCACAAACCCTATTAGAAACATGGTTAAAATTCATTTCTAATTTGCACTTCCTTTCTAATATTAAAATTAGCAGAAATGTTCTTTGTAATTTCCCGATATCCATAGAATTACATTGCTTTGTCGATGCGTCACAGAAAGCGTATGCCTCATGTGTGTACTTGCGATCAATAAATGAAGAAAATGAGGTTACGGTAAGACTTTTGTGCGCAAAGGCAAGGGTTGCGCCCTTAAAGCCAATGACTATACCTAAACTAGAATTACTGGGCTGTTTGCTGGGGGCTAAATTATGTAATAAAGTTCTACAGTCATTGCGATTTAATATAAGTTGTAAAACCATTTGGACTGATTCAACAGTGGTTTTAGGATGGTTGAAAACAGATGTGAGGAATCTTAAAATGTTTGTCTGCAACAGGGTTAATGAAATTAATGAGCTAACTAATGATTTTGAACACCGACATGTACCTACAAATATGAACCCGGCTGACTTGGCCTCAAGGGGAGTTGAACCCCAAGGTCTATCATCTTCTTCCTTGTGGTGGGAAGGTCCTTCTTTCCTTAAGAAGGAACGTTTAGAATGGCCCCAAAGTAAAATCGTATTTCAAAAATTACCGGAGTTGAAGGTACATTCATTATTATCTGCAGCGAACAATTCTGTCAACAATAGTTTATTTATCGATTTCACTAAGCATTCCAATTTTAATAGGTTAAGTCGAATATTTGCATATGTTCTACGATTTGTTAACAACTGTAATAAAAATAAACAAAAGTACTCAGGCCCTATAAACTCAGATGAAATAGATAAATCAACTACGCTTTTAATTAAAGTTAGTCAATTACAATCATTTTCTTTCGAAATTGGGTTACTTAAACAAGAAAAAACATTACCACGAAAGAATAAATTATTACAATTAACTCCATTCATAGATTCCAATGACATTGTTCGTGTGGGTGGTCGTTTAGAAAACTCCAATTATAATTTCGATAAGAAACACCCTATAATATTAGATTCAAAACATCATTTTACTAAGATATTAATGATAAGTGAACATATACGTTTGTTTCACGCAGGTCAACAGCTACTGTTAGCGTCAGTGCGTGATAAGTACTGGCCTATTGGAGGGAGATGCCTAGCGCGGCAAGTAGTTAGACAGTGTATTGTTTGCGTTCGACTGCGAGCGAACACCTTACAACCAATTATGGGTCATTTGCCGGAAGCGCGTACTAATGCTTGTTTCCCTTTCTACTCGTGTGGAGTTGACTTTGCTGGACCTTTTATGATATGTAACCGTAAAGGTCGTGGTAACCGAATTAGTAAATGTTATTTATGTTTATTTGTATGCCTTAGTACAAAGGCAATTCACTTGGAACTTGTAAGTGACCTAAGTACTCAAGCTTTTATTTTATGCCTAAGACGATTCATATCACGCAGGGGAAAATGTCATGAGATCTTTTGCGACAACGGTAGGAATTTCGTAGGTGCCAACAATGAATTAGGTAAGCTGCTTCGATCCAGCCGTCAGTCTGTCAGTGATTATGCCACTTCTGAAGGCATCAAATTTGTATTCAGCCCCGCTTATTCTCCCCACTTCGGTGGAATATTTGAGGCTGGAATTAAGTCAGCTAAGTTTCACTTGAAACGTGTAGCTGGAAATGCTGCTTTGACGTTTGAAGAGCTAGCAACGCTGTTTACACAGATTGAAGCAATCCTGAATTCACGCCCGCTGACTCCTCTCTCGTCCAATTGTACTGATCCTTCCCCTCTGACTCCAGGCCACTTCCTAATTGGGAGACCACTGATGTCTATCCCAACGAAGCCCATCACTGCTACTAGACCCAACAGATACGAGCTCCTAGAGAAGATAAGGCAGCACTTCTGGGAGAGATGGCGCAGGGAGTACATCTCTGAGCTGCAGCAGCGCACCAAGTGGCGCACTGGACAGCAAGGGCTCCACTGCGGTGACGTGGTGGTACTGAAGGAGGACAACTTACCGCCATTACAATGGCGGCTGGGGCGCGTGTCTCGCCTCTATCCAGGGGCCGACGGTGTCAGCAGAGTAGCTGACGTCACTACTTCAAGGGGCATTATACGAAGGGCGATCAACAGACTATGCCTTCTGCCAACTTCACAGTCCAAGGATGACAACGAAGCGGAGCGGGCCACACCCAGGCCCCCTACATCGCCTACTTCTTGAAAGCTATGGCTTTCAACGCGCCGGAGGATGTTCACGCATCATACGCGTGAACGAGCAGCGGCGGGGGACGCGGGAGGACACAACAGCTGATCGAGTCGGCGGCGGCGCAACGCACTCTCGCCTACGGCTTCGGACAGCGACACACGTACCGCGCTATTAAATATAGTAATATTGTACATAACCAATTGTCGGAATTATAAACTAAATTCAAGCGGAGTCATTTTCATTTTAAATACCCAACAGGTCTAATTGGTGGTGGAGTTTAGTAGATCTATGTAAGTGGCACAGACACATACAGCAAGCTACTTTGTTTTATTGTATGTATAGGTGCTGTAAGTATATAAATACCTTATGGTATACCAAAAAACTATTTAAAAAACAAAATTTCAAACATAAACTAGGTGGTTTATCGGATGATAATTACAAAAATACTAGCAAGTCACTAGTATCCAGCTGCATACGGTTATACTGGAAGCCGACCCCAACATACTTGGGAAAAGGCTAGTTAGATGATGATTCAAGTTTTGACACTTATGGCAGCTATTATTAAAAGTATAGTACCAGCAATGGACCGACCTTTGGCCATATGACATTCGAGGGGAACAAGATAATTATGAGTTTCGGCGGTAGCCTGGGTACTTTAAAAAAAATCGGTTAAGAGCTGGTCGGACTCACGCATCGACAGTTTCGTACAAATTTGTAGGTATGTAAATAGTTTATCACGGGTTTTTTTTAATGTAACTACAAATTTACGGTTTTCGACTTTTTCCTTTACTTGTGCTACATGAAAAAAAAAACATATTTCAATTTCATGATTCTAGGTCAACGGGAAGTATATACATTTTGATTCCCTTGAGAGTGTCGAAATATACGTTTTTTGCGGCATAAACGACCGTATGATGTTCAATTTTTTTTCGCAGCTTCAAGGGACCGCAGACCTGAGTATATGGTTTTAATTTCAACTCGATACCTCCACGCGTTCCCGAGATAAAGGGTCTTGATAGACAGACAGGCGGACAACAAACAACAAAGTGATAGTATAAGAGTTCCGATTTTTCCTTTTGGGGTACGGAACTCTAAAAACAGAAATCTCACACGCTCAAACAGACCAGCATAGCTATTCACAACCACTCGATAAGCTTCCGTAGCGTATCGACCATCAATCAATGTTATCGTAGGCGCCCTCTAAACGCTGTTCACAAGTGCAAAACCCGAAAATTTTGTCAGTTTAAATCAAATAGACGATTACGGGCAAGGCAAATCAGGTTATCGAAATGTGTCATTTTCGATACGATAGCCTGTCGGATGGTTGTGAATAGCTATGCAAGAACAATTACATTTTTTTTCTCAGATAAGAGTATAAAAAATCCTCACGCGTTTGTGTGAAAACTTACCGTTCTAAAAATTCGTTGTAGATTCTTTCCACCAGGTAAGCTCGAAGTCGCTTCTGGTGAATTTGGCGAGACGCCGCCATTCTGGAACATTGCCCATAGCTCCCCGTAGTACACGGCTGCCCAGTTCTGGTCGACCGAAGCCGCCGCCCACGCCACCTTGTCGTACTCAAGCTCTAGATAATTCAATGTCTTCATCGCATTGCCAGGCCTAAAAAATAGAGAGTTTGATATTTATAAAGACGAATATAAAAATTCAGTGGATACAAAAAAAAAGCGAAAATATGTTAATACTTGCCTCATCATGGAATAGTTTCTTTGTATGCGAACAAAATCTACAATATTAAGCATATATTGAATGATCTTCTTGTAGCCATGTGTAACAGATCCACCTGTTCTGGAACTAAAGTTACTGTCTCCACTATTCTCCAAGTTGTCGTCGAAACTTTGTTCCCAAATGTTATTAAAGAATTTTTTTATATGTTGACTGACGGCTCTGACATGCCTTTCTGTGAGACTTTGTAGTAAGAGTCCAACAAGGGCTGGTAATATTTTGCGGCAAACTCGAGACTGAAAAAGTCAAAAGCTTGTTTAAACATCATCCAATAAGCCACTGCATTCTGCATTTAAAACAGCGGCTTTTTGATAGAGTAGTGATTTTACACAGAAGCTGATTGACATGACATAACACTGATGATTCCAATTTGAACATTATGGCGGTATTCTTAAAACCGATTTAAGGTTACAGGGCACTTAGGCAGCTAATTCAAATAAAAAAAAGCTGATAAATGTTATGATGATGAAAACTACAATGTCAACTTACCTTCAACGCGCATACTTTCCTCAAGTTAGTCACATAATTAGTTGATGAATGCACAATGGTCAAAAGAGTACATGTGACTTCTTTCAGCCAATCAGCATTATCTTTTGTAAGTAAAGCATTTAGGAATATTCCTTCAGGACACCTTGTACAATATTCTTCAAACGTCATACTATCAGTAAGGGTATCAGTATTTATCAACGTTAAACATGAGAAAGGTTTTAATATTTCTTTGTCAACTACCTCCAAATCTGGAAAAAAAAAGTAACTAGGGTAAGTATACATTTTTTTTTAAATACCAATTGTTTTTTTTTTAATCATCGTAATAATAGTATTACATACCTGGAATATCATCAACATCTAGGAACTTTAGCAGATCGTTCATAGTTTCAGCGATTTCGTCCGTGACATTGGGATTTTCATCAAAGAACACATCCAGTAGAGATTTCCCAACAACTTGCATGAAATAGCGTGTCGGGTTCACGATCCCTACATTTTTTGTGTCTGCAGGTGGCACTGTGACCAATGTCTTTAAATCGTAAGAGCTGATCTCCGACAAACAGTTGCATGCTTCAACTATGATCTAAAAATAAAAATAATTGAATGTAATGACGATAGCTTATTCAGTTAATACATAATAATAATAGTCCGTAGGTGGTGCGACGACCTTGTGAAGGCCACAGGAATCCGTTGGATGCGAGAAGCACAAAACCGGTCGACGTGGTGGTGCAAACACCACCACGTCGACCGGTTTTGTGCTTCTCGCGTGACGTCCACTGCTAGACATAGGCCTCCCCCAAAGGAGAGGCCTGTGTCCAGCAGTGGACGTCTTTCGACTGAAATGATGATGATAAATAATAGTCCTCCAGACCGTACTTCGAGCATGGCGGTCAATCTCAACGGAGACTATAGTCTTCGGCGCGGGAGATATTATTGTGTACAAGTGTGCGCGCAGACACAGGTACACTCCCTCATCCCTCACTCTCATAGTCCAACGAGACGGCAATGCGACACGACCGGAGAGCCAGCAACTTAACGTCACCAACAGCTCAACGTCCTTTCCGAGGCACGGGGGTATCACATCGCCTACTTCTTAACTCCGAGCTGTTACTTAGAAATTCCTAAATGGAAAAACCCAATAACACTTTGCCCCACCTGGCAATAAACCCAGAACCCCACGCTCAGCAGTAACGTAGCAGTAGCCTGTATGTAGTACCAAAATATTTCAAAGTACAAGTCACCTACCTTATCATCATACGTTGATTTTAGAATATTACAAAGCGCCTGCACGGTCTGATGTATGATACTTGTCTCGCAGTCCTCAGAAAATGTTTTAGAATCCAAATCGTAGTACAAATTGCGAATGTGATCTTTATTACTATTTAAAAATTGACGAATGTTTAACAATGTCTCGTGGCTAGAAAAAGTAATTTTATAAGTACAAATAATTAAGAAGCATTCATTATTTTAAGAATGTTAGTTTTTTTTAGTTTATGTAAATATAAATAAATGGAATAAGCAATCATTATTTAACACTTTTGACGACAAACGTGAAATAGAATACAATATGAGATAGCTGTACATACCTAGGACGATTCAAACTTATTTTATGAGTTTTTAGTTTTTCTTTAAACACAGTTAAGTTGCAGCAGCGCATGTTATCACGGCTATGCGTCATAGAACTAAGAAAGTCCACAACATCTTCGCTTTCCCTCAAGTAATCCTTCATATTCTTAACTAAATCATTTAAAAACCCAGTGAACACTTGTTCGAACATCGATTCTTTCTTGATAATTAGGACAGGTAATAATTCTAGCAGTGACTTTCGCAAAAGCTTCGCCGTTTCTGGTAATAAATGATCCAGAACTAGTTTCAAACCCGCAATGTATGCTTTCAATTCCGTTTTGTCGCAACAGTTTTTGATAACTTGAGTAAAACTGTTGCAAACAAAATTACACATAAATGCGTCAGAAGGATGGCCTAAAGGAATATTCCTTATAAAGGTAACATATGCATGAAGAGCCAGTAATTTCAGTTCAAATATATTTTCTTGAGTAACAGCCTTCCACAGTTCAAACAAAATTTTGAATACCGTCACTGTTTGGTTTATACAAAGATATTGAAGGACACTTCCATCCGTGATGTCCTGAGAAAAAAGTATAAGAGCGTTTAGGTTACAATACATAGCTACAGCATACAAAGTTATACAGAATTGACGCATTTTTTAGATCACTACAATATTATGTAAGTATTGCGACTCTGCTTCTTCAAATGTGGCCTCAATGATGACAATTGGCAAGAAAAAAACGTATATAAAAATGAGGTGTAAAGTATAATAAACTCACTTTAAAATAATCTAGAATGGCGCATAAAATCTCCTTTGGATAATAAAACTCTTGATTCCGTTGCGGCAATTTAACTCCAAACAGTTGCTCCGCGTCTTTCCGGTCGCTCATGTGGGTAGCCGCCAGTAACAGCAACTCCCCAACGTTCTCCACAAACAGAATACTCCAATTTTCTTTTGTTAAGATCTCAGTATTCAGTTCAAACAACATAGTTGCATTTTTCATTGACTTCTTAAATGCGTCTCGTTTAAAAAGTTCATAATAGACAATATTGTATTTGGTGCTGACAATATAAGGCAAACATAAGGCCATGATATTAGAAAAACAAGTCTGAAACGTAAAAATAATCATTAAAATGTGCCGAACAAACAAGTAAAGCTACTAAAGCTAGGAATACTTAGATCGATTATTACTTAGGTTGGATTAGCTGGATCACACCGGACGACCCAGCGCGCTCTGATTGGACGCGGCAGGAGCGCGATCCAAATGCGCAATTGGTGTGGACGTGCTGCGCGCGATTCGAGCACACGCGGTGCGCGCCTCTCTGAGAAACGGCCGATCCAAGCGCTGTCGATTTTTTGACTATGCTCAAAAGCGTGTTGTGTGTGGATCGGGAGCTCGGGGAATATGGATAATGCGCAAAGATAACTAAACTTAATCTAGCTAACACATGGAACGGCACTGAAACGAGAGGCAAGATCGCGGGTTTCCTAAAAACGGATCGTGCGGAAGAATATCTGATTCATGATTAGCGCACATGATCGTGAAAAGCCGATCCGAATTTGGATCGTCAGGTATGGACCTAGCTATTGAATAACTCAAATTATAATGACCTAGTCAACTTTGACAACATACCTCAAGTATATTTTCAATTGATTTCTTCTGTTTCTTTGCGACCTGCTTCAAGAGGTCGCTCTTACGCACATTTCCTTCCTGTCGCCACAATATTTCTCCCGCAATTAACCACTTCATGTGTTTTTCTATAAAACTGTCTATAGTGTCAAATCCAAGTATGTTGAGCGGTAAATCAACCACTTCGTTATTTTTAGTAAACCAAAAATGTAATATTGATAAAATATTGTTATTTAAATACGTCTCGAGACCTTTTATGCCAACAGAATTGATAAGCAGGTTCAAAACTTTCACAACTATACGGTTATCTAATGATTTCAATTTCTGCAAATGAATTACTTGTAGAACGACGGTAAGTATAGAAGATTTTTTTGTTTGCGCCAGCGCAACGAAGGCATGAAGGATTGTGAACGTTCTGTTGGCAGATTCGTCCTTTAGTACCAATTCTTGACTATTTGACACCTAAAACAACAATACAGTATAAGTCGCATATGACGTGTACCCTCAATGGATCCAGCCCTTGTTGATAGAAAGGGCTGTATCAGCTGAATGTCACAATTTACCATCATAACTAAATAACTGGCCTCTGTGAATAAAGATCAAATCAGGACATATTAATATTATAAGCCCAATCACCGCATCATTCATGTTCCATAGAGCTGCCTAAATAATGTTTGCCCTTCAAGTTTAAATACCAAAAATAGGACTTACATCAATCAAAAAGACGTCTAGCAACTTCATCGAAAATGTATCAATGTCGTCTTCAGAAAAATCATTAATCAACTTCATTAAATAACAGCAATGAAGACGAATGCTATGGACATTGCCCTTCACTTTCTTCATAAATGCATCTTCAAAGGCTTCAATATTCATATTTTGGTTCCGATTCATTAAGATAATCTTAGTGACGCATTCATAAATCAGTGATGCTACTTTCGGTGGGTAATACATGTCCTCACAGAGTTGCAAATAACTCTTGATCATTATAAAACAATTCTGTTTCATATCACCATCATCCAAACAAAGAGGGTCCATTATTTTTAAAAGTATTTTTAGTATTTCAAAAGACACTTTGGAATTTCTATACAGTTTCTGGCAGATGGACTGCAATAGTGTGAAAATTAAACCTGGAAATAATTGTTTCATTTAGATAGATAGCTTGCTTAACACATCAGTTTAATTAAAATCAGTAATAGAATAACAATATTAATAAAAATAATATTAGGAATATTACTATTAATAATATTAATAGTAATAAATCTAGTTTGTGTATAGTTTTAGTTAAGTTAGGATTTACATTTGTTATTTTTATTAATTAACTAGCTGACCCGGCGAACTTCTCTTAATTTTTATTCCTGGTGTTTTTTCAATGTTTTAATAGTTATTCTGCTATTCGGGGCGGAGACAATTCCAACATAACAAAGATCATAAAAATCGGTGCAGCCGTTCTTGAGTTATAAATGGTGTAACTAACCCGACTTTGTTGTATTTATATAGATATATAACCAGCTGACCCGGCGAATTTCGTACCGCCTCAGAATCAAAAAGCCGAACCATACAAAATGTATAAGAAAATCTTTTATTTTTTTATTTTTCCCATGTTTTAACAGTTATTCTGCTATTCGGGCGGAGCAAATCTAACAAACCAAAGATCATAAAAATCGGTCCAGTGGTTCTTGAGTAATAAATTGTGTAACTAACCCAATTTACTTTTCCTATTTCTTTTGTTATTAGCTTACTTATTATTTTAATTTACAGAAATAAATATTTAAAAGAACCTATTAGCAATAAGTATGAGCTCAGGCATCTAAGATTTTTGTTACTACAAATAAGTGATTATTATTACCTAGAGGAGGGTTCTGGACATTTGATTCTATCAGCAGCTCTATGCACTGAAAAACGCACTGACTATCAGATGGAAAGTTGTAGATATCATAATCTAATATTAATTTCAGTATTTCTTCTCGGTACTCTGCTGGTTTCCTGCAGTATGCGGCAAGTACCAAGAAACAATTGTGCTTTAAAGTATCAATACTCGTGTCGTCCTCGTCTCCTTCGATGATTACTTCGAAATCTTCAGATTGAACTTCAGTGTTCAATATATTATTAACAGCATGAAAAAATTCAGCGTCCATACTCGCCCGTGACATGTGCGAGAATAAAGGATGAAATTCAGTAACCAAAAGTGCTCTAACTAGTTGAAGAGCGTGAATTTTAACTGGTATTTCAGTGTTGCTCGCTAACAAACGAGTCAATGCGGTAAACATGTGTGCCAATGTCGTCGTCAGCAAAATACATATCTCCATGTTCTCAATTTCTTCTTGAGATTTTATATGATATTTTAGGAGTTTTTCAAGGTATGACAAAACAATGTTAATCAACTTAATACACTCTAATATATCTGAATCATTTTGGAATCCTTTTGAATTACTAGTAGCTAAATTAGTTTTGAAGTATTCTTGCACTCGACCTTCAACGTCAGAAACAGTTCCAACATGTTCGTAAACAGTTTCTTGGTGTAGTGACTTAACTGAATTGTGTATTTCAAATTCACTGAATAAAATACACTTTTCTGTCGAGTTGTATAATATATCACGTAACTTTTCGAATTCCGATTCAGGAGCACTCATGGGATTGAAAGCAATATTTTCATTAGCGATTATTCTAAATAATAATTCGGATACTTCAGTCACATTTAAACGTCCAATATCATTTGATGTAAGCCATAATAAGCATTTAAATCTGAAGTCATCCAAGGTACATTTGCTGTAAAATTTATGAAAGATATCACTTAAAGTTTGAACACTATCTTTGGTGACTGGCATAACATTTTCGAGGTACAGTTTTATGAGCTGTAGTGCATGTGGGTAGTCTAATATATCGGATTTTAATAACTTTTGCAGGATTGTATGTACTGCTTTGTGTGACGCATTTAAAGATGTGCAATTTCTGAAACCAATAGTAAAATTATTTTTTCATTTCCTCCACAGCCTTTTCTTATATTTGAAATTATAGTAATTTCACCGTAATCTTACCTAACACATGAATTCCATAATGACACTGATGTGTTTTTAAATTCGTCCTTCTTGCTCATTAAAATCCGAGAGTTTTCCAACACCAAACAAACCAGTTGCTCAAAAACGTTCCATTCTATATTGGTGCTGTTATTTGTAAGTAGAATTTGAAGACTATTCAGCAATGATAGGTAATCGTCGGGGTATATGCTGGCGGCATACTTTCCTACATAAACGTGTACAATTCCCAACCTAAAATGGCATTTTGTTGGATTAATATCAAGAATATCATGCTGAGTATGATTTAAATGTTTTACGTAGATGTTTCAGAGCAGTATGACAAACTAAGAAAGTTAACAACGGCGTGGAAGACTGAAATAATATTTGAAACCAAAAATTAGAGACAACATTATTACGTTTAGTAAAAAAAAACATGATGGTCAGATTACCTACCATGGTATATGATTTTGCTGCAAGTCGTTGATAAGGTCACCAAATGTGATGTTCTTGTTAATGCTCAATCTTAATCTTTTTGATACATTCTCTGCACCAGTGTCGCTTCTTCCGGACAATTTAAATATCTGTAATTAGATAAAATGTCGGTCAAATAATATAACATCACGCATGTATTCTTATAATTACATTATTAGGGCCGACGCAATCCTGGCGAAGCACAGTAAAGTTCGGTATTCCTTGCCAAACAAATATCAACATTGCACTTCTTAAGATAAAGTCGAAAATAAATAATGTTAACCGCGTATCTATTTCTGCGTTGATGCTCTTTATGGAAATAGAGGAATTCCAACTTAAATTTAAATTTTAAACTAGCGCGTCGGCCCTTAAACTCCATTTACACGATGCAAAATTGCTTGTGGCATATCATAAAATTGAAGCATTAATTGACTGGCACCGTCTAAAACGATACGGGCAAGTAAGTTGTCATTCAAAACTGGTATAGGTGTAAACAGCACGTCCATTAAAAATGCATTCAATTCTGGCATGAAAATATTCTAATACAGGCAATACTTGAATCAATTGTACAAGGACGTGTTTAGACGAGCCGAAACTTGCATGCAATAACAGCCATGATATAAAATATTTATAAATAATTCCCATGGTGTAAACAGATGTCGCATGCAATTATTTAATGGCAAAACTTGCATTCAATTATTTTATACCATTTTATGGGAATCGCATGCGTGTAAACACTTACATGCAATTCTTGAATGGCAATAATTGAGCGTGCTTTAAGCCACATTTACACAGTGCAAGTTTCTGAAACGTTCAATAATCGCATACCATAGAGCACGTTCAAGAATTGCATGCAAGTGTATACACGCGTGCGATTTCCACGCGTGCGATGCTATTTTATTGTACGTGCTATTTACAGCTATACTTACCAGTTTTGAACGGCAACTAACTTGCCTCTATCTTTCAACAATAGTAGGTGTTATTTAGACGGTGCCAGTCAATTGTTGCTTCAATTTTATGGTATGCTACGGGCAATAAACTAGTACCGTGTAAAAGGGGCTTAAGTCCCATGTTACTCATGAAAGGATCATACAGTGCCTAAAGCGTGATTTAGACGATACAATTTTCTTGTACATTCAAGTGCAATTATTGAATGCAATAAATTAAGTGCGTTAATTGCCCTTCAAGAATTGTACGCAACTGTTTACACGTGGATACAAGTAAAAAAATTGAACGCAATTGTTGAATGCAAGTCTTGACAAAAAATAGTTGCAAATGTCTTCTGTTTAGACCAATACAATAAAGTTTAGGAGATTATTGCTTTCAAGTTTTGCCTTGTCTAAATAGAGAGTTGTATGTGCGTGTACCATTCATTGGCGGGTTGCTTCAAGTATTGCACGTATTTGCGTTGTCAAATTTTTCATTCAAGTGTTGGAAGTTTTTGTAAATTTTTGTATGTGCTGTTTACACCAAGAAAATTTTGGTAAGCAAAACTTGCGCAAAAGATCAAAATGTTACGTACCTACTGTTTAGACCATGCAGGTAATTTATTGCTTCAATTTAATTGTATGCAACAGGCAAGAAACTTGTATCATGTAAATGGCGCTTAATGAGAGTTTTAAGTTGACTATTGAAACAAATGTTATTGTTTAGAACACTCATTCTAATAATAATGACCCAACCTACACCAATGTACCTTTAATACAGTATTTCGGGTGGAGGTGAGCCACACACTAGACCTCCCTCTTTTTCTATAGAGTTTTGAGTAATATAAAGGAGAATGGGCGGGTTCGTCCCCAGTGGTGTATCAAAATGCGATATACGTCATTTTAAAGATCATAACACAGGACAAGGTTGCATACAGAATACATCTGTATGAAACCTTGTCCTGTGTGATAATGGTAATTAAAATAAAATGTATTTTATTCATTAGTCTTTGATAAGAATAACAAAAACGATTTGATCTACGGAAAGTGTATTTGCAGACTGTTACAACTTACAACTATGTATGTACGTACTTATACATTCTTTATTTCGTTTATGCATGCGCAGCAAGTTTAGGTGTTGAAATCTGAATCTAACTGTTCTTTGTAATAGATAAGAGCCAGTTAAGGTAATGTTTTGAAATAACTGTAACAATGTGGCTGAAGGTTTTAGTATGATGTCATTACAATGTAGGAAATATGATACCAAGATTTACAACCTGCAAGAGTTAACTTGAGACCCGAGTGGCCCCTCCCTACCCCGCGCTGTAGCCTCTCTCGCCATCGACGCCCAGTATCGCGCAGCTTACGTCATACGAGCTAAATCTCAACATAACTCTTGCGGGTTGTAGAAATGATAAAATGGGGACTGTGTGTACTGTAAATGGGGTCTTTTGACACCTTTTAAAGTGTCATTATTTAAGAAGGAATGTATATTTCCTTACCTGGTAATGCACTGATGCTGCTAAGTTATGAAAATGTGAGCATTGTTGAAAAAGTTTATCATTATGCTTTCGATTCTTTTGTAAATAGCTCACTTCTGTACATATTATTTCTGTAATGCTGTTCAGGTATTTGTTCCAAAGCTCCCAGCTGTTTGCGAGACTCCCTTCTTCATTTCTGAGTCTACCAAGTGGGTGATGAAGTGCCACCGTCAGATTTAAATAGCAAAACAATAAATTCTGTAAATGCAAAGAGAACTTTTTTAAAGGTGTGTGTCTAAAGAAAATGATACCTTAACAAGTTAATGGGTAACAAATTACGCGAGGTGGATTTCTGAAAGATTCCGCAAGTGTTCACAAATTAGATAGATTACCAGCCATGAAATTTTAATTTTCTATGTTGGGCTACTTATAAAAAGGGTTTTTTTATTATCCCATAGCTCTAGGGTATGAATGGGACCATATCAAAGAATCAACTGGCATATGAATTATTTTTCAATTAGGTACTTACTTATCTTTTTTTTTTGTTTTCATTTTTCATACAAAATAATTCGACAAAGTCACGATTATTAATGTAAAACACCCTTACGTGAAATATGACAACCTCGTATTTTCTTAGCTTTAAATAATTATGAATGATTAATAATAATAAAGCTCATTTATTCTATATTTTCTTTACAAAAACGTTTTTTACAACTTATTAGTTTTATATTTTATTTGGATCCCTTTTGGGTAAAAGCCTCCTCCATCCCGTGCCAATTTTCCCTGTTTTGGGCCGACTCCATCCAGCTCGGACCAGCTACTTCAATGATGTCGTCCGCCCATCTCTTGCGTGGTCTGCCCCTGTTCCTGTTGCCTCTCGGTCCAGGCCACTTTGTTGTTTCCAATGTCCACCTCTGATCTCTGCATCTCGAAATATGACCTGCCCATTTCCATTTCAGTCGTAAAGCGTGCTGGAGGGCGTCTGTTATTTTTGTTCTCTTTCTTATCTCTTCGTTTCGGATTTTCTGTATTCTCTTGAGTTTTAATATGCTCCTTTCCATGGAATGTTGGTAAGATAAGATTTTATTTTTTATTTTGTTAGTAGGTATATGTCCATGTTTGGCTTCCATATGTCATACTTGGTAGAATACAGGTGTCCATTATTATTTTTTTGAACTTCATCTGATAGTCCCCTTTTAGGACTTCCTTTTGTGACCAAAATTTTCTCCAAGTGCAGTTGATCCTTCTATCCACTTCAGTTTCGTTATTTCTTGTATCAAATGATATTTGTTTTCCAAGGTAGATATATTCCTTTACGTATTCAATCTGGTTTCTCGACACGTGTATTTCTTCTTCTGTATGGTTTGTCATGATCTTTGTTTTGCTTGCGTTCATGTATAACCCCACTTTTTTACTTTTTATGTCCTGTTTTTGCATCATTTGTTCTAGCTCAGTTGCTGATTCCGCGAAGAGGATGATATCGTCAGCAAATCTGAGATGGCTTAGATATTGATCTTGCACTCTGAGTCCTTTATTTCTCCAGTTAATTTCTTGAAATATTCCTTCCAACACAGCTATGAATAGTTTCGGTGACATGGGATCTCCCTGTCTGACTCCCTTTCCTATTACTATCTCTTCTCCTTTAGTTTCTAATCTTACTCTGCTTTTGCTTTCTGAGTAGATGTTCTTTATGATATTTATATAAGTTCTGTTTATTCCGCAACAGGCAAGTGCTTTCCAGATCGAGGTGTGTGTTATACTGTCAAATGCCTTTGAGTAGTCAATAAAGGCTACATAGAGAGGTCGATTATATTCTATATATTTTTCAAGTATTTGGTCTAATATATGTATATGATCAATAGTGGAAAAGCCTTGGCGGAAACCGGCTTGTTCTCTTGGCTGGTTGTTGTCTATTCTTGATGTTATCCGGTTCAGTAATATAGAGGAAAAAAGTTTGTAAATGCTCGACAGTAAACTTATTGGTCTGTAGTTTCCAATGTCTGCTGGATTGCCTTTTTTGTAAAGAAGTATTATGTCAGAGACACACCACTGTTTAGCTTTTCCTGTATCGAGTGCCATGTTGAAAACTTTTGCTAAGTATGGTATTAAAACTGGGGCTCCTATTTTTACTGCTTCGTTGCTTATGTTATCTGGCCCAGGACTTTTGTCAGGTTTTAACTTTTTTATATGCCTTAATATTTCTTCGTTGTTTATTGGTTCTATTTCTTCTTGCTCGTTTTTTTCGGGAATTATTAGCTCTTTATCGCAAGGGTCTTCTGATGGTTTCATATACAGCTCCTTGTAGAATTCAGTTGCGTGTTCTATAATGTCTTTTCTTGTTTTCGTTTCATAATTTTCTTTTTTAAGTTCTTGAATCCAGTCTTTATGTGTGTTTAGTTCTTTGTTTGCCCGCTTGGAGCTTCTGTAGCAATTTAAGTTTTTCTCTATTATTATTTGCCTGTGGTTATTGTAATCCTCTTTTATGGCCTTCTTTGTTGTTTTGAAAAGGTTTTTTAACTCTTGCTTTGTATCTTTACTTTTGTTTTTAGTTGAGATCAGTTCTGTACGTCTTCTTATTAATTTTAATGTTGATTCACTTAGTATTCTTGAACCCTTTCTTTCGTTGGTTTCCTGTTTTATTTTCAAGCTGGTCGTAATTATGTTCTCTAACTTGTCGCAATAGGTTTGTACCTCGTTAGTATGTTCTGGGAGCTGTTTGGTATTTTGTTTCAAGTTTTCTAGGTATACTTAAATTTTTTTCAATGTCTGTTTTAAGTGTTTTTGGAAGGGTCTTAATTGTTCTGCTGCTCAGTTTAGGAGACGTCATTGTTAGTGTTGCTCTTATTAATCTATGGTCTGATGGGAATTGTACATTTTTGAGTAATTCTACATTTGTTATTCTTTTAGGTTTGTTGCACAGAATAAATCTATCTCGTTCTTTGTTTTTTGATCTGGGGCCATCCAAGTCCATCTGTGGCTTTGTTTCTTTTTAAAGTAGGTGTTCATTATGGATAATTTATTTTCGCTGGCATATTGAAATGAATGATTAGTTTGAATGAAAATGAATTAAGTAGGTACTCGTATTTATCAATGAAACTTAGATACATAATATCTTCAAAACTATGCATTTTTGGACCACATGTTCTAAGACTTTAGTATTATTTTTACTTATAAGAAAGTACATTAATAATTTTTTAAACATAAGACACAGACAACAATGCCACGGATTTCATTACTAAGCACATGCACAAAAAAAAAATGCAAAGGCCTTTGAAGATCCGTGGCATACCTACATGTCCACCGCTTCGAAATAGCGGCGACGGATGAAGCCTAAACTGATAGCTGACATCAGTACAAACAGAAAACATAACAAAAGCAAACCCCGTAACGTGTCACGTTTCCGAGATATACGTTCAAAGTTGATCACGTGACATCCACATTTTTTTGAACTTTCATAAATATCTTGTTGCACAGATGTTTAAAATAATCTCTCTGAATGTTTACAATAATCAAACATCTATCAACGTTAATATCTCGAAAACGTGACACTACGGGATTTGGTCTTATTATGTTTTCTGTTTGCATTGTTATCAGCTATCGATTTATAAAGGTTTAATGCGTGCCCGCCATTTTGAAAAAAAAATAAAATGGCGGACAGTAGGTACCTAAGTCAGGCTCCATATAAAAAAAAACACTACAAAGTGAAAAATTAATTAGGTACGGAAGTCGTTGTCAAAAAACGAAAATGCGGAACCAACGACACCGACTTCCGAAATTAACGTTATTTTTCACTTTGCTGTGTTTTTTTTTTTGGAAGTCGATTGTTTTTCTTTGTAATTTTTTATTTTTCACTCTTTTGTTGTTCAAATAACACTACTCGCTATGTAAATATCAGTAACAGGAAATTATTAAAACCTCATCAATTCTTACTAATATTATAAATGCGAAAGTGTGTCTGTCTGTCTGTTACCCCTTCACACTTAAACCACTGAACCGCTTTAGATGAAAGGTAGGTATAGAGATAGTTTGAGTCTCGGGAAAGGACATAGGATAGTTTTTATCCCGATATTCCCACAGGATCATGGGACACTTATGTGGGTGAAACCGCGGACCACTGCTAGTAAAAACATTTATCAAGAACTGCTAAGTTTAAAGCTACTTGTATAACTATTATTGATAATAATATTTATATAATATTTTAAATACCAACCTTCTTCTTTTGATCCTTATTTTGGTCATAAAATTTTAATAATGTGGGCATAAAATTTTCGGTAAAATGACACATTGTTAACCGATACTCGCAAGATAGCTAAAAATAATTCTGTGATTAGTTACTGAACAAATTACATCAAAATATATAAATCAACGTAAATTATTCACATACCGTTTCAAGCAGCAAAATAATTATTTCTATAACAACATCATGTACTTTCTTATCACTTGAAATTGTAGAAAAATATTGTTCTAATGAGGAAAGTGATTCCATAAGTGGGCCCACAAACTGACAATTGTCCTTTCCACTTTTCATAATAAGCAGCACAAGCCTAAGTCTCGTGTAGTTGTCTATTTTGTAATCACTAGAAAAACATGCAGCAATACAGACATCCAGCAACTCTGGAACATTACCAACGAAAAATCAATTCAAATTAATTTATTAAACTTACACATAGTTCACAAACATACAAGTATTGGCAAGCAATTCTAACTAACAGAAAACTTAGACTGATTTAACAGTGGGTCCCAAACTAGACAGCCATGTATCTTGGTAACCCAAATTAAATAAAAAATCGGTTGTCTGTAAAGTCGGTTTACTGACGATAGTTGAACGTGACAACGTCATAAGAAAATACTGATGGAATAGTTGCATTGCATTTGTTAATATTCGCTTGCACTTCAAGCCGCCATGGAACGCTACAGAGCGAGGCCGCGAGGTAACATAACGTTACATGAGTCATTTTTTTTCGTGAGTGCAACCAGCTTCATCGATTTATTAGACGTTGTCACGTCAAAAACCATTAAAGCTACATCAAATAGAATCATCCGCTCACCTTTCCATGTGCATGGTTTAATGAGACCCAAGTAGTGTTCATAGGGTAGAAAATGTTTCAACAGTAAATTCAGATAACTGTCACCAATAGCTTTCACCATGCGATTATCTTTTAGTATATATAAACACATCTCTGTTATTTTGTCACATTTAATATACGCTTTGCCTGAAAACATAAGCATATTAATATAATTGAGTGGAATAGGAACTATTTACAGTTCTTTCACAGTAATTTTACCTGTGATTTTGTCACTGTCCAAATCACAGTGATCTTTATTTTCATTCCAATAAGGTTGTGGTTAGGTTGCTGCTGTCAGAGGTAAAATAACTGTGAATGGACTGTAAAGTTTAGTACTTTATTTTATTTATTCTGAGACAATAATAGCTATATATTGTCTCAGAATAAATAAAATAAAATATAATATAAAATGGTTAAAGTTACAACTATAATAAGACAAATCCTAAAGTAATGTGGCTATACAAGCCTGGAGGCTAAATGCCACTTGAAGGAAAGAAGGAATAATGTGTACTTACCTATTGTACAATTTATAAGATAAGTACTCAATTAAGTGTCCTGCAGTGCGATTTTGTAACTATCTCACCGTGAAAACTTAGGTGAAGTGAGCATGGAGTGAGCTGCCAATAGTGTCAATTCCTAGCAAAAACAAACTCACATCACTTAAGTTTTCACGGTGAGATTTTTACAGAATCGACCAGCTGGTAAGTCAATTGAATCAGTACTGTTACTGCAACAATGTGAAAATGACTGAAAGTGGGAGGCAGTGGCGTGCATTGCATAAAGGCATTTAAGCAGTGCCTACCTCGAAAAATTACCAATCATTTACCATCAATTAGGTAGGTACCTACATTGATAGTGTGTGTGGCCCGCAATTAAGAAATTCACTAAACTATCATACCTATCAGAAACAAACAAACTTCATACAAACGTACGCGCGGTGCCTGGCAGTAGGCAGTCGCCCGACGGCCTACTCGACTCCCGTACCGTAATATTTGCACAAGGTCATTCATTGGTCTAGTATTCGTTTAAGATAATACGACGAAATTAAAAATTCACTTACGTCCTACGCGCAATACCATGATGTTCGACCTTCGCAATTTATCACCCTTAGGTAGGCCTGCCTACTCTACCAACCAATCAACCAACCGATTGTGAATGTTGTCGTAATTTGGCCGCGCGAAGAAAGAAAGGGATGGATAATAGAGAGCGCGGGGCGTGCGACACGCGAAAGGCGAGAATTTCATTTCTTACTCATCAGGGCTGCCAGATGTACGATTTTAATCGTACTCCTACGATTTTTTGGCATTTTTACTCATGTACGATCGCTAGACCAAGATCGTACGGAAAATGTACGATTTTTATATACCTGGCAAATATGGCAACATTTCATAATGAAACGAACGTGCTCAACTGGCAAGTATGAGTTTCGGGGAATTCCCCAACAACCTAACGCGTACGTAGATCTTTTACTTGAATGAAGACACTTTGTAGAGTCATTTAAAGGCTGTATTTGTTTGCATTTTTACGAAACTTTTATATTTTTCTTTCGGTAATAATTGCGACTTCTTAAAAACTCTTTTTTCTTGTCAGTCTCGCTCGATCTGTACGTAGTTTATATATCCTCTTTGAATCTGTATACTGTCTTGAGTGCTTTTTTGTGTTTGTTGTTTTTGGTCAAGCAAAAATGTGTGACAAAAGTGAAGACGAGCGACCTGCGCCAGGTACTCCAAAAAAGAAAGTGACTAAAAGAGGAGAGCTTTCTGTAGCAGAGAGGGATAAACACAGGGCACAGAAGTATCGTCCTGAACCGATCCTGAACAGATTGTGAATGTAATGTTGTCGTAATTTGGCCGCGTGAAGAAAGAAAGGGATGGATAATAGAGAGCGCGGAGCGTGCGACACGCGAAAGGAGAGAATTTCATTCCTTAATACTCATTAATTTGTTAATCTTATAACCGGCGAGCGCGCTCCATTTGTTTGTTTTGATTACTAAGTGTTGAAAACAAGAAATTGCTGTGTTTATTGTGTTTAAGTTTGAGGTGCTGTGTAAGCAATGGATAAACTAAAGTGCTTCGATTGTGGCGATCAATCGCTTTGTATAGATTTGTCTATACTGCGGACGAATCCTTTCGGTACCTAAATTTTCGTATGTTGACAAGATAAAAATTGTTTCATTTTGAAGACCGACAAGATTTTTTGTTTTTAAAGTTCATAGAAGGCACATAGAACTATAAAAGGTAAGAAAATAATTTGAACATTCAAAACAGATAATTTTGTTGTTTCTGATTAAAGACCGTATACAGAGTTGATATGACAGAGGGGCATTAAATTACACTACGTATACTATACGTGTATAGTATTAATTCGATACAGTACAAAAATAGAAAGCGCCAAAAATGAGATTTTTTTTTTTTCAAACAAACTAAATAGCTTAAAGTCAGAGTGAAACGCAACCACCCTTTATAAATAAATTTGACTGACCTTAGTTAGATGCCTAGGTAACAAAGTCGCGCAGGAGCGCGTGTGCGTGTGTGTTATCTCTCTTGGCGGGGGCGCGGGGGGCGGGCGGTTTAGACCGCTCGCGCCGTCCGCGCCCGGCTGGTTGTTAAGTACGCGCACACACAAAAACACAAAATTTTTAAATTCTCGATGTGTCCTCGATTCATATTAATGCACAAATTATACCGACGGAGAATATTGTTATTTATTAAATCACTGTCCGTCGCTAAGCACTTTAATTCCCGTAATCTTTGTACTGCCAATTGTATGGTGCCGGCGCGCGGCGTTCCTAGGGCTATTGCGCCGGTCACCATACCTTTCTCGGTATGTTCGCAGAGCTAAATCTGCGTTTCCACGGCATTCACCGTAAATTAAAATCATGTAAGTGTATTCTGACGCCGTGTAAGTTACACGAGGCATTGCTGAACACTTTAATGATTACACACACACACAACCAACGTTTAATTACGTATCCTATCACAATAAAAACAGTCAAACACAAAAAAACACTAACACTAAATAATAATATTCCCAAGTTAAACTTATTTAGTGTCTATCACAATAACAAAACAAAATCACAATTATTGTCAGCGAGTTCGACAAAACATAAAGGCGCGGCGGCGGGGGGCTCCCGTATTACGTAACGTACGTCCCGGATGGATGACGCTTGCGCACTGTCCACTGAAAGAAAGTTTTTTAGCAAATTCCCAAGGATCTAGAATGCAATAGCAACATACTGACCTATTTCTATTCCTTTTACGCGCGGGAAAAAGGCGCGGGGGTTTTGCTATGATTGTCACTCTCATAGTGAAAGTGCAAGTGTGTGTGTATTTATTGCTTCGTGAAATATTTGGTTGTACTTGTGCGGCAACAATGTATCTTATACTCAGATTATCGTTTTAAGGTGCATGACCTATGCGTATGAGATAATCAGCTGTTAGGAAATATACATCGTGTTCAAACGTAGCAAAAACTTCAAAAATCATTTGTGACTAAACTACTGCTCCTATTTAATTGATTTTTGGTACAGAGCTTGAAAATGGTATCTAGTATAGGCAGTTTAAAGAAAAGCCCCTCTGTCGTATCAACTTTGTATATGTCTGACTAGCTAGACCAGGCGGCCTAGTGCCTACCTATTCTAAAAAGCAATGCACGCCACTGGTGGGAGGGTGCTTTAATTTTTTCCTGCTTGATTGAATCATAAATGATGAGATTGACAGGAGAATCAAGCTAACCCCAAAGTCCTAAAAACAGAGTGGTATACCATAATAGGGTGAGACACATAGCTTCTAGAAAGGAGTCGTCCTTTCTAGAAGCTCTCATGGGTCTGAAGGGAGCTTGGCTGGCAACCATGTACCTCGTGGTACAAGGCACTTAACTGGTATTTGCATTGATTCTATAGTGGAGGTTTATGTTCAGCAGTGGATTTTTTTGGGAGATGAAATAATGATAAGTATAATTGCAAATTAAATTACCTTTATTGGAGCCAGCCATACATAAGTGTAATAAACTACTACAAAGTGGCCTGGTATTGTTTTCATAAGTTTTGGAAGTGTCAAACTTTTCTATTTCCTGTGAAATGCACAAACAATTTGTATTATAATTTTAGTATACAATTTGGACCTTTTACTATTGATTAATAGATAGAACCCCCATCTGTGGAGATTGTGTTTGCTAAGGCCGACTTGGGTGTAAGCTTTAATATTATGTTGCCAAGTCCGAGTAACATTATTACAGGAAGTTATCATCCTGAGAAACAAAACAAATGCAATGAAGAGTCAATAGATGTGCCTATAGGTAGATTATGATGACCATATATTGTTAAGTGTGAATGAGTATTAAAGTATTCCTGCTAATTTAATTACCTTCAGGATATATTCATTTATGTCGTCGAATAGATCATTCCACGTATATCCCCTCTTTTTTAACGTATTTTCAGATAAAAGTGAAGGCACTGCATTTCTTGTAAGAAATTGTTTTAAATTTTCTGCATTTTTCTTCCGTTCTGTGACTCGTCTGTCTTTCATACCATTACTGGCTTCTTTAATTGTAATTTCTAATTCCATGACACAAAAGCTTTTTGAAAGAAATAGGTACTGTTTATTTATGTAGATGACTGCTGAATCTGAAGACTCACAAACTTTGCCTTTAAACACATTATTTGTTTTCAACTTAATTATTATAATTTATAACAGTATAAATAGTGGTATTGTTTGTCTAATTGTTAATATCAGTTAAACTTGAAACGACCACTTTCTGCCGGTTATTTTGCCGGCTTTCAAGTTCAAGCTAGTGAGCTCAAAATCCTTCACTTTTTATTTGTGGCTGTTCTTGTAGAAAAACTATCCTTCTATTCTCGCCTGAAGTCACTCTGATAAGATAGTGTTCTGGCCGATCTGCGTGCCATTAAAAGGCAGAGAAATTCAGAGAATACCACCGTAATATCATATAAAAATAAATAGCGAGGGAGGGAGACTAATACAAATGGGAAGTATCAAACAAATCTCTAGTTTTAATGTCATGTCACAAATGTCAATTTAACAGCTGTCAACAACTCACAACCATGGAATTAGTATGTACTTTATAGTGCAACTCTCGTGGCTAAATGTTATGTCGCACGGGTCAATCGAAGGATAAAATCGAAGGATAAACTTGCCGCGGTCGGTTCGTGGATAGCTAACCATCCATTTCTTACCCCGTCGTGTCTCGGAAAACACGTTAGTGTGCATACATATGCGTATTTTTTGAGCACCGTACTCAAATACACGAGAGACTCGTTCCCGAAAAATAACTTTAATTTCGGAAGTCGGTGTCTTTGGCTGTGTATTTTAGTTTTTTGCCACCGACTTCCGAAATTAAAGTTATTTTTCACTTTGTAGTGTTTTTTTGGAAGTCGGTTTTTTTTGTTAAAAAGGTTTGATTTCTCTATTTTTAGTGGGTCTGTTTAATATATTTATAATAAGTTACAATAGCCTAATGTCAACTAGCTCATCGCCTTTTACAAAATATTGCTTTTCCCTATCCAGAGACGTTAATTGATGAGGAGTTCTCCTGGTATTCCGCCATCAGCTCCATTTCACCATTGGCATTGTGACGAGTATAAATTGTTTAGCAACCATATTAAAGTAATCGAATTGCAACCCGTGAAATACAAGAAGTATTTCCGGTGGTATATTGAGTAGTTCCGGTGGTCATCTGTGGTCTTCATCATCAGTTCCACTTCACCAAATGGTGCTTTCCGAGAGCAAATGCACGAGTTGCTATATAAAATACCCAAATCGCCATAGGTGTGCACCTATATTATTTGAAGAGTTCCTTCGATTTCTCCAGGATCACATCATCAGATCCTAACCTGATGATGGCAATGGGACCACCTGGAAAGTATACCCTTTCAAACAAAAAAAGAAATTTTCATATCGGTCTAGCCGTCTTCGAGTAATGGGGGAACATACATGAAAATAAAAAAAAGATTCCGACAAACTGAGAACCTCCTTCTTTTTTTAAAGCCGGTTAAAAATCCCTTTTTGAGTTTGTTTCGGCCTTTCTTCTCTCAGAATAGTCAAATAAGATATCCTTTGAGGGTAGTTTTGAAAACCTACCCCTCAAAGGAAATGAACAACATTATTGATTTAGGAATGTATTCGGGCCTTAGCCCGAATACATTCTTATAATAAAATAAACGTAAAACTTATTTTAAGTTCATTTTCACACCTTTTATGGTCGAATTCCCTTCTGATAAACATTTCTAATAATTATAATTATTATGTCAGTCAGCACTTTGACCGCGCCATCGTTCGCGTGAATTTTGTACTTTACCCTCCACCCCCTTTAAATGGTAGTAATAATAATTAGGATCTTTATTATTCATTTATACATAAGTATAAGACGTATTCGGGTAAAGTTTCAACAACAATAAGTTTTTCATACAAACTGTAGCCCCCTTTTCGACCTCAAAGGGTAATTAAAATAAAAACATTTGTGTCCTTTATTTGACTTATAGATTACCTACTCATTCCATCGAGCCACATAATAAAATCCTCCCCTGTAAAATTGAGTACCCCTTTTAACCCCGGGTTCTTTATTTTTGTGGTCTTGTTTATATTTCGAGTTTCGATTGAAACGGACCGCGCGTTAACGGACACCCCCATATATCTAGCCCAGTCTAGAAAAACTATCTAAGACGAACATTATAAAATTACTCTAATTATTATTCGTACCAACTAAAACTATACAACCTACAACAGTGCCTACAACCGTACAATCACAGACTACTTGAGAGATATGCGTACTGCTTCCGGTCACTCGGTCTTGTCAAATACAAAATATTTTGCAATTTTATATGTCAGAGAATACTGTTTTTATTTTTATAGCTATATAAACATTGCAGGATTTTATACACGATTTAAATCTGTCCAGTAAATATACATATTATTTTATTAATTTTAACCAATTTTACAAAAGCTGGAAAATGGCATTACCATGGCATATTCCTTTGGAAACAACAATCAGCCGAAACGGTAAAAAAAAAATGGGTGCACCACAACCATCTTTATTGAAACATTATTGCAATATGGACGTTCATCAATCTCCATGCGAAGAATTGCAAATGGGACTCATGTGCGATATTGGTATAAAAAATCGAGAGCCAGCTACCATTCAAAGATTAATCGCGTCGGGAATGACGGTGGCTCGGCTTGATTTGCGAGACCTGGAACCTGATGCTTGCGCACAATTGATTCAAAGTATAAGACAAGCTGTTTATAATTATAGCGCGGAATTAGAGTATGTGTACCCACTGGCCATAATAGTAGATGTAAGAAGCCCTGCGATTGTAACGGGGGACCTGAAAGGCGGCCCCAAGTCAATCGTGGATATTATCCAATTCAACTCAATCCGTTTAACAACTGATCCAAGTTGGCGTGAGTGTGGAACCCCTGATTGTTTATTTGTTGGCTATGATCATTTGACAGATCTGCATCCTAAGGATATAATATATATCGATAGCCTGAGCCCTGGTAAGATTAAACTTGTAATAACTGACGTCGGTGATGACTGTGTAGATTGCTCAGTCGCTATTGGCGGAACTATTGGTGCTAAAATGACCGCCCGTATCACTCAGACACCTGCAGATCTCAGTCAAATCGTCCGCACGGCAAAACACGAAAGTGCTGAATCGATACCTTGTAGTGAAACATCCCACGACCTGTTCGAAAATATGGAAAATCAAATAGCTTGGGCTATCGGATCTGACGTAGATGCTGTACTGGTTCCAAATGCTCAATATGTACAAGATATTAATAGCGTAAGAGACCTTTTAGCGGAAAAAGGGAAACAAATTTTGATCATTGCTTGTATTGACACAGTATTAGGTCTCGATAATGTTGATGAAATATTAGCTGCAGCAGATGGTATCTATGTTGATCGGTGCGTTTTAAGTACTGATTTGCCTGTAGAGAAAATATTCATTGCCCAGAAAATTTTATTAGCGAAGTGCAATGAAGCTGGGAAGCCATGCATAATTAAAGCAGTAATAAATGAGCAGATTCCCACACTTTGCGTAACAGATATTGCAAATCTAGTAATTGATGGCGCGGATGTTATATCTTTAGAACTACATTATGATTCTCCGTTAAAGAAATTTTCACCTTCTTTTGATTCTGTGAAAATGGCTGAACATTGTCTCGCTGCAGCAGCTGTTATTTGTAGGCAAGCTGAACGAATTATTTGGCAGCCATACATATATGGAAATACTGATTTAATGCAAAGTCCTCTCGAAGAACCAACTAAAGCCATTAGTATAAATGCAGTTGAACTTGCCATGCGAGCTTTTGCTGTCGTAATTATATGCTTAACTAACTCTGGCCGAACAGCTAAACTAATTGCTCACGCAAAACCACATTGTCCTATAGTGGCGGTAACTAGAGCATGCCATACAGCACGTCAGTTACGCTTTTGGCGAGGAGTTCGATCTATACATTATTTTGAAGTGGCAAAAGGTAATTGGACGGCAGAAGTAGAATCACGAGTTCGTGCTGCACTCGATTATTGCAAAACAAAGCGTCTTTTGCGAGCTGGCGATGCTTACGTTTTAGTAACGGGATCACGACGAGGTGTTGGATATTGCGATAGTGTAAGACTTTTGTATGCAAGTGGACGTAACACTGTTGACGTTGACTAAAGATTTAATTTCCAATCCATATCATTAGTAACGATTTGTTTGGCCTATAACACAAGAACAGACATTTCTTGTTTAACAAAAAAAAAATTAAATGTTTTGATTTGAACTTATAACTTTTCGAACTCGTTTCGTCATAAGTACCTATGGCGTTTGTAAGTCTTCTGAGAGTTTATTATGAATACCTACTACATATTCTACGATTCTCATCACGTAATAATTATTAGCTAGGTCCAGGTCCACACCCGACGATCCAGTGCGCTCCGATAGGGCGCGGGCAGAAGCGCAATCCAAATGCGCGGGCGGTGTGGAGTTGTGGACCACAGAACACATATTTTTATCTAGCACTAGCTGCGCCCCGCGGTTTCACCCGCATATGTTTCGATCCCGTGGGAATACCGGGATAGAAACTGTTCTATGTCCTTTCAAACTATCTCTACCTATACCAAATTTCATTTAAATCGGTTCAGCGGTTTAAGCGTGAAGAGGTAACAGACAGACAGAGAGACACACTTTCGCATTTATAATATTAATATGGACACCCTCATGAGCGGCCGCCTTGCGGAGTTATTTTTAATTTTTTATGATATCTCTTATGATATTCATTGAAATCAAATTATGTCAAGAGCAATTTTGTTCAAAATCAAATATTTGTGATGAATAACGTATTTATTTGGATAAGGATTATTATCGTGTTTATAAAAACACCTTCGCAATGAATGCATTATTTTAGAACACACATTTCATTACCTACCATAAAATAGGTTATAGTGAGTCAACCTTAAAAGATAGACATACTGTCACTGACTTTTATTTAGAATGATTTTTGCGTAACTTTAACCGTTTACGCAACGGAAGCTCTTAAAAGTAATGATTTTTCCCGTTTTTGCGACATTTAACATTGATGCTCCGCTCCTGTTGGTCGTAGCATGATAATTGTATAGCCTAGCCTTCCTCGATAAATGGACTATCCAACACAAAAAAAAAAACAATTCGAACCAGCAGTTCCTGGGATTAGCGCGTTCAACCAAACAAACAAACAAACTCTGCAGCTTTATAATAATATTAGTAGGTATAGAATAGATCCAGTGAACTGGCCGCGCGATCCGAGACTCGCGCTGGAGCGGGCGAGCGGCCGATCCGAAAGCTAGGTATCCACTATGTTCGCGAACCTCATGCGTTCCGCGCTCCTGCAACTGCGCCACAAAGCACGCTCCAGGAGCGCGAACGTATCCACTATGACTATGTGGAGCAGTTACAGGAGCGCGGAGCGCGAGAGATTCGCGAACACAGTGGTTACCCAGCTGAACCGAACGCCGAACGCTGTTGGTTTTTTGACAATGCTCAAAAGCGCCTCAGTCGTTTGGCGCACTCGGTGTGGACGGTTATGTGTGAATCGGGCGATTGGGCAATATATAATAAATAATGCGCGCTCGTTAATGTCAATTTATAAAGAACATAAGTGCATAATTATGGGATTCAAATAAAGATTATATAAATAGGGTGCCAGCAGCCACTGCAGTCTGACGACGCGACGCTGCCGTCATTGGCGGCGTATCTTTTTCCAAGGGGGGGCCTGGCCCTAACCTATTTTTTTTTCGTGGGGAAATTCTCATAGATCTATTTCTCATAGACCCTCCGTCTGGATACAACAACTCCTACCGACTAATTACGACGACTACTACGATCATAAGTTTTTAAATTTTCATCGGCGAGGCTCATAATCGTCAGAAACGCTGTGCTGTAAAATATTGCAGTCTTAGGTCAGCGCCATCTCTTGACCGATAGTGGAGCTAATGTAACTTTTGTTGATGATTTTGGAAAAAGTGTGCTATTTAGAGATACATATCGTTTTATTTTTCCTGTACCTAATCTTTACATAATCTTCTATTAAATATAATAATTTCGGATTTCTCTAGGCAAACTTAGGAGATAAGGGGGGTAACGCGCCCAAAAGGTAAAAAAAACACTGGCACTCCGGTAGTGCCGACAGAAGTGAAAACTTGAACAATTACGAGTGTATTTTGTGAATCGTCTTATAAACAAAACACGCGTGTTAAGGTGTGTTCCTTATTTTATAGGGTTTTTTGCAAATCAGGTATGATGACCAAAGTGACTGGTTTATTCTTCTCGTGAAAGGAATTTATTCAGATTTGCTCGTCGTCAGTTATATATCCGTGGTTCAGCGCCATCTCGTCGTTGTTGGATGAACTACGTAGTTAGTACGCGAGGCCTACGTAGTTAGTACGCGAGGCCCTCGTAGTTCTTCCCGATGTGCATAGATGGCGCTGTCCTCAACAACGCGCGTCACGTCTTACGAATTTTCGATCAGGGTCACGTGACCTGACGCGAATTTAGAAGTTTTTACCCATTCCAAAAAAAGTACACAGCGCCGCTAAAGAAGTTTTCACTTCAAAAGTAAATAAATGTTTTATATACTCGTACATATTAATCATTTTCGTGTAGGTCCGGTATGTACGGTATATACGGTATGTAGGTATATAAAACATTATTTGACAGTTTAAAAAAATCCTCGGTAGCCCGGGAAATTCAAATTTTCTTACGATTTTTGCAATTTGCAGGTCAGTGTCTGGGTGTACGTTGATTTAAATATGATTCACGACTGTAACAAATATGTATTTACAGAATTACAATCATTAGAATCACTAATACAACTTGTTAAGTTAGTATAATCCTAAATGTCAAGATTTCATGAAATAGTCATTTAAGGCGAAAGCGAAATACATATTGGTTACGGTCGCGAATCATATTTTAATCAACGTACAACTTAATACTGCCCAGCAAATTGCAAAAAACGTAAGAAAATTTGAATTTCGCGGGCTATCATGGCGATTTCGCCATAAGCAAATAAATGATATCTATCCATACCCCATACTTAATATTGTAAATTCGAAAGTAACTGTCTGTCTGTCTGTGTGTATGTTACCTTTCACGCCTAAACCACTGAACGGATTTCGATAGAATTTGGCAGAGAGAGATTGCATCCCGGGGAAGGACATAGGGTCGTTTTTATCGACATACCTCGCGGGCGGAAGCTAGTTTTTATATACATATTTACAAAAAATAAATCGATATCGATCTATAGTCATTGTAACAAACGTCTGCTGTGCATAAAAAAATAAAGAATCATTGGTTACATCCGTAGACAGAGAATGATTATATTATAATTGTTAATGCACAGAGGTAGACAGCTAAATTCAAATTTTCTTACGTATTTTGCAATTTGCAGGTCAGTGTCAAGTCTTGATCAAAATATGATTCGCGACTATAATAGATATATATTTATAGAATTATAGTCACTAGAATTATTAATATATTTTGTTCCATAGGCACTTTTCCATTTAATTACCATTATTTTCGCCGTAAAAACAAATACCTAAACTATTGGCGCTGCCTCTCGCCCAGCACCGCACTCTGTCTCGCTCTCACTCAATCCACGAGCAATATTGTGCGAGCGAGATAAAGAGTGAATTTTAGCTGAGGTAGTATGTGATTCTAATGATTATTAATTAACATATCTAAATCCAAGATACAACCTGACACTAACCTGAAAATTGCAAAAAACGTAAGAAAATATTTCGTAAATTGCTTACTCAGCGAAAACGATAATGTTTATGATAAAAATCGATTCCAAAATATTTTTTATTAAAGTCTTATGCTAGGTACACATGTAGCGACTTTAAATGGTGTCGCCAGCGACTCAGATTTGAACAGCGCGATTTGTCGCTAGCGATTTCAAAATGTGTGTGGTTTAAAATCAGTAAGTCGCTGGCGACTAAAGCAAGGAACATATTTACTCTAGGAGGACTAATGTCACTGCGTGTCTCCGCTAGAAGTATATGTGTTCTGTGCTGCGTGTGTTTAGATGATTAGATTGTCAAACCCAAGACTAAGGGTATATCTTAAATTATTTTATTTATGGGTATAATCAATCATACGAGGAAGGGCTTGTGGCTAAGTAATAATAGCTGCACGGGTCGACTGATTAGGTTAAGCTACGCTTGTCGCGGTTGGTACGGGATGTGTGACAATCTTCATATACCAAGACCCCTCCGTGTCTCGGAAAGCACGTTAAGCCGTTGGTCCCGGCTGTCATTCGTGGATCGACAGTCGTTACGGGTCGTCAGAAGCCCGAAAGTCTGACAACCAGTTTAGGGTCTTACCAAGGGGTATCGTATTACCCAGTAACTGGGTTGTGGAGGTCAGATAGGCAGTCGCTCCATCTAAAATACTGGTATTCAGCTGCATCAGGTTGGACTGGAAGCCGACATCAAAATAGTTGGGAAAAGGCTAGGCAAGACTTAGGGGGTTGATTTGACAAACAATTAATTTCCCTGACAGTACTTTGTATTTATATCTGTTACCAAGATTTCAGACAAATGCTATTTTACTCTGTGATATAAATTACTGTCAAACAGTCTGCCACTGCCACGGCACAGCCTCCGACTCTGTTAACTCTGTATGAACCTGAACAATGCATTATTCTGGGCCATAAATATAGTATTGAGAAGCTTAGAGCCATCAAAAATTTGGTTTTTCAAAAAATAATAAACAGATAAAAACTATAAAATATAGTTTTCACCTTCCTGGTAGATTTTTAAAATTTGTTAGTGGGTATCACTGACATAAAAAAATAAAGAGCTAACAGCGAGCTTGCTTGACTGCGTGTCACGTTTGTTCATAGGCATAATAATCTATCGCGTTTGATTTTTATTTTCCAAACACACAGGAACTCTGCATTGGAATGAGTCGTTTGTAAATAGTGACTTTTATATGAGCAGTGTTAAAAGAACCATGCCAATTATTAATGTTTAGAATAACATAATTTCTTTTACTACCATCTAAACCTACTGTGCGACCGTGAAGGTTGAGAATGTTACGTCATTTTGCTTTTAGTGTGTGATATAAACTTACATATTTTGTTTCTGTACTGAGACGTGTTTTTAACTCAAAAAGTGTTTGATGCTGTGAGTATTATTATCAAGTGTAATACGTCTGAAATGAGTGAAAACGTACATACACCGGCTGCGACGTGATGCCGCCATGTTATTTAGGATTCGCAGTTTTGCTGTCAACTACGTATCGCGGCTATCCCTGATACAGTTGGAGGATTTATTTTTATTCTCAAAGATCTGTAAGTAAACATAAACAGTGTAACGCTTTCATTAATTTTCACAGCATCCATAAAAGATTAGATATGATAGTGACTGTAAGTTTATTTATATTGTTTACTGTGGTGTATTGACTGTCAATGCAATGACGTCATTGTATGTAAGTACTTACGGATTTTTTAATTGCAAAAAATGGATCTTTTAGACACATTTTAGATGATTTTGGTGTTCAAAACAATTTTCATAACATTGTTTCATCAAGTCGAGTCTTTCAAGGTCTCCTTTTAGCCTCGATCACAAGTTTTGCTAGGTTATTTTTTGTTCCCAACAATCACCAGTTTATTCAATGACAGAAGCAACGTTTTGCCCAGTTCTTGTAGAGTATGCTAAGAAATTACAACTTCTAAAGATAATGTTGATGTTTAAGGTATTTATCCCATTAATTTCTCAATTTAAATTGATAAAGTAACCATTTTACAGTTTGGGGCTATAGATGTTTTACAAATTCTTTTGTCTCTATCTTATTCATAATTTTTTTTTTTAGCTAGCTCACATGTCAATGCCACCATCATTTAATGATAAAAAATAAAATAAATTCACTAGAAACTAGATGTTTGCTGTGATAGCCAGCCTAGCAGTGAGATATCTAGCTAATGAAGGCTTGTTGTACTTGTTTTTTTTTCTATTATTTCTCATTTCCCTTGCAATAATTTAAATAGGAAGAAAGCCTAATTTTTTCATGGTTATATTGCTGCATTTGTAAATGATCTGTAAACATTAAGACTTCATTGATCATTTCAAAGCTAATTTAATAAAGGTCTAGGCTGCCTCACGTTGTTTTCTTTCACTGTGGAGTATACTGATATGCCAATATAATATAACCTATTGCTAAGATGACCCTCTGACCAAAATAATGCTGCAGTTGAACATTGAATATTGAAAGATAATAAGAGCTGGTGTCTGCAACTTCATGTCAAAGTATTTTACACAGAGTACCTATAAGTAATATCAGGTAAGATTTAGTGATGATTCTATTTGCTTTCTTTTCTTGTTCAAATAGAAAACAATAGAAATGATCATCCATTCATACTTGTATGACATAATTATTTGCATTCCACAATATAACAATAAATATGGTTTAACCTAGGACCTAGGCCATTCTTAAGGCCCTCCAGAAGCTTTTTGATTCCGTCATACTCAAGGGTAAAACACCACAGGCCTGGAACAGAGGTATAGTGATACTTTTCTGTGAACGGTGACAATGCCCTTAAGAATTCTAGGCCTATCTCACATCTGAGCCATGTCTACAAGCTGTTTTCAAGAGTCATCAGGATCTGTCTCTTTGACTTGGTTTGATGACTTCCAGCCTTTAGCACAGTAGACCACATACATACGCTGCAGCAGGTTATACAGAAGACAAGAGTATAACCTCCCTTTGTGGACTATGAGAAAGCCATTAATCAAGACATGGGCCGTATGAAAAGGCCACTATTTTAGCCCTATTCCAGGATCAGACCTCATAACCTATCCCTCTGCAGCAAGGTGTAAGACAGGGCGACGCTACCTCTCCAAAACTTTTCACTGCTGTGCTGGAGGATGTCAAGGTTATAGACTGGAAAGGGCTAGGCATCAACATCAATGGACCACATCACTCACCTTCAGTTTGCCAATGATATAGTGGTCAAGGCTGAGAGTATAGAGGACCTCAGTACAATGCTTGCTGACCTCAGGAGTGCTTCCAAAAGATTAGGTCCTAAAATGAACATGGACAAGACGTAGGTCATCTCAAATGCTCATGTAACACTCATCCTCAGGAAGATCAGAGACGCTTCACTCGAATTTATGATGATTATGTTTACTTAGGACTGACTAGTTACTTAGAACTGTTCAGTTAGTATGGTGCAACTTCGAGAGAAGTCAATCGTCTAATCCGACAAATGATAGTAATTGACCAGTACATGTTGCCAGTGATGATATATAGCACTGAAACTTGGTTGCTTACAATGGGCCTCATTAGAAGGCTGAAAGTCACCCAAAGGACAATGGAGAGGGCTATGCTTGGAGTTTTGATGTGATTGAATCAGAATTGAAGAGATCCAAATAGGAGAATGAAGATAACCAACATAGCCTGATGAATTGCCAAGTGCCAGTGGGCGGGGCACATTGCTTGCAGAACAAATGATTGATGGGACTGAAAGGTTCTAGAGTGGCGACGGTGTACCAGAAGTCGTTGTGTTGAAAGGGCTCTCATAAGGCGGACCTATGGCCTGGTGAAGGCTGCGGGATTCCGCTGGATGTGAGAAGCACAGAACCGGTCCAAGTTACGGTGCTTGAGAGAGGCCTATGCCCAGCAGTGGACGTCTTTCGGCTGAAATGATGAATGATGAACCTAGGAGAACTGGCACCCTTAAAAAAGTTAAAGAGTATTTTGCCTTCAATTAATACACCTTCTGATAACGTATTTAAAGTGCCCTAAAGACTGGTAGCGTACAACATTGAATGGCAATGTTGCCTAACTATTGGGCAATTTTATATGAATTATTGAAATTTGGACAGGAAAACATCAGTAGGGTCAGCTAGTAAGTAACAAAATACGAACACAAGCCTGGTTAAAGGGAACTTTTTTTTTTGTAGTTTTAGATGCCATGCTGATAAAAATTGGGCCAAGAGTTAATTTTTAGTTTGCACAGCGCGGAATGTTGAATAATTAGAATTCTTGGAGTTTTACGTAAAAATATCTTCTAACATGTATGTGCGGTCCCAAACACTAAAAATTTACTTTGAAAATGGTAAATTATTTGTCCAAGGAACGGAATCCTCGGTGTACGGGTCTCGGGATTTTTTAAACAACAAGCCACAATAATCACTTACGGTAAAACAAGCTTCAACGATACATGCACATGGTGCTGCGACCTGAGGGCATAGTGTTAAGTACCTACGTTAATTTATATGGAATCATTATTTTTCCAAATACACTAGACGGCGCTGCTTCAGTGTGAGTACAAATTGAAGTTTACGTTTACGCGATCTACTACGTATAAAAAAACTCGCACCAGGCCCACTGTAAGCCTAGCGCGAATGTGCGAAGTAAACGTAACGTTTATGGTTTTTAAGGGCAAGGGTTTTTTTTTTAACCTGTTCATTGTATACAGGTTTTGTGAGGATTTGAATGGGTTTAAACACTAATTGCACAGGGGAACCCTTATTCCATTTACGGGTTTTATTGCATAAGGGTTACCCGTTCATGGAATAAGGGTTACCCTATGCAATTATTGTTAGAAGGATTACTAACCCGATCACAATGTATGATTGGGTTGAATGGATAACCGGTTCATATAATTAGATAAGCCGTTTCGACTTTAACACAAATCGTAAGAGTTCTTTAGAAACCCTTTGCAGAAACCATATCGTAAACCTTTTATATATACGCCAAACTGATTTCAGTAAGCCGTATAAAGGGTCCATGGTAACGTAACACTTGAACAAAGAAATCGTCAAAAAAATCGTTAACAGGGTGGAGTAAATACGCGGAGCTCGTGGCGAAACGCTTAGCTCGCGTACTGATTATACGAATGCTCGCATTGTAACAATAGCATGTTGCATTACATGATATGAACTGGTCAGTCGCCAGGTTAAAGCCGATCGTCCACCGACAGCTAAACTAAGTTAGTTTAGTTTAGCTCGCATAGTTGAGCCAGTTTTTCATACATGTGCGTCCACCGCAAACTATGCCAGCTTTTTTTTTTAACATGGAGAAATGCTCATGTATACTGCACTACCACGGGGAGATAGTGCAGTTATGTGGGATTCTAACCCACTAAAACTTCAAGGTGTCCTCGTCGGCCGCTTACGGCGGTAACACGGGCACGAGTTAGCACTCATCCGTGAACCCGCCGCGGCTGTTCGTTACCGGACCCTCCTCTGGGGAGTACTCCCCATCACCGGCGCACCAAAACACATAGCACGTCGTGACCACCCCAGGGACCAAACCAACACATGGGCGCCAGACGACCCCGTGTCTGGGCACCCTTGGTTCCTCTGCGACGGGTCAGGTCATTGGCCCCGCCGCCTGCCAATTTTCGGCTGCAGGGGGGATAGGGAGAGCGGCCAACGTAATACCAACACTCCTCCTCCCCTGCAGCCCCACCGCGTCCGCCATTATACGGTGGCGACCCCGTCAAGGCCGCGGAAGGTAGGGAGAGCGGCGCACCGCAATACCGGCACTCCTCTCCCGCCGCGGCCTCCAACCCACAGCCGCGATGCCTCCCATACGACATCGCGGCCCGCCTCAGTTGCGATGTCGCCCAAGCGGCACCGCAACCTACCTTTGGCCGCTACGTCGTTGGCTTATCAGCAAAAGCCCTGACGAGCGACCCCTCCTCGGGTTCCTCTTCGCTTCACCGTGGGTGTCCAAGCCACGGCTACTGACCCCCCCCGCCTCGACAATGCGGGAACCCTCCCGGGGGAAAACTATGCCAGCTAAGCTAACTAAAATAGCCCAACTATTAAGTCAAACTAACTTAGTTGTGTAGGCCGATCCTAAGCTACCCGAACTAAGCAAAGCCCCTATGTTATCCCTCTGGCGCCTTTCGCTAGTGTTGTTTTGTAGTGTGTGATCGTGCGCAGGCAGTGAAACACAAATTTGCAGCATGGAGGTTTTTATTGAATACGTCAAGCAATATCCTATAATCCAGAGGCAATACAATCTTTTCTTTGAAATCTCGTCATAGATCTTCTCTTGTTCTTCCATCACGTCCGATTAACTCGACAATCCAGCACAAACTGATCATCATTAATAGTCCTCCTAACAAAGGAGTTGTAGAGTGCGTGAGGTGGGCCTTAAGCGATTTCTTCCGAAACTGTTCAGGGTGCTTAGAGAGTAAACATACTTAAAGTCACCGTTCAATCAGTTTTCGATCATCACGCTCTTGAAAGCTCCGCTGGTGTCTGTCTGTTACCTCTTCACGCTTAAACCGCTGAACCGATTTAGATGAAATTTGATATATAGTTTGAGTCCCGGGAAAGGACATAGAATAGTTTTTATCCCGATGTTCCCACAGGAAACTTATACGGGTGAAACCACGGGGTGCTGCTAGTACATAGATAAAAGTTTCGATAACTCAACTCCTGGGACCTGGATTAACATATAGGGTACTTTTTATCCCGAAATAACACGAACGAAGTAACAAGCAACAGCTAGTGTTTGATAAAAGACGTTTTTTTTCGTAAATTTTCACTTTCCCGGAACGTGTAGTTCGAAAATGGATAGGAATTCGAAAAAAGTGTGTAAGATAAAATTTGTAGAAAATTGTATTAGGTGCAGCGCAGACGGCATACTTTTTGTGCGATCGAGTCTGCGGTGCACAAAAAGTCTGCATGGCGCGCAAAAAGTCTGTCGCGGATTTTTCACAGACTCAACCGCACACGACGCACATCTTCGATCATTCTGTCGGCAGAGCTGTAGGGACGTAGACGCTATGGAAATCGTGCAGAGATCGCGAAGTATTATTTTGTACATGAAGTACAGAAAAAGAAGAAGAAATAGAGAATTTTGGGTACATCGTATACTTTCGGAAAGATTACTGAAGGGACAGTTCCATATTAAACATTCAATTCTGAAACAACATCCGGAATTTTTTTTGTTATAAAATGTCTAACATGATATTCTGCCTCGTTACATCGACCTCTGGCGCCATTATAATAGATCGCGTGCGTTACGTCCACCCCTAGCAAATGCAGATTGCCGACTAAAGTGTGCGCCGTCTGCGTTAGCGCGCGTTGAAGCAAACGTTCAATTTTTTTCACACACTGTGCCATGCGGCGCGGCGCGGCGCGGTGCGGTCTGCCCGAATTACACGGATTTTTTATGCGCCGGACTTTTTGCGCGTCGTGTGCGTTACTGCATATATAATTGCATAGGTTCTATTTTCACAGACTAAAAAGTGCGTCACGGATAGTCTGTCGTCTGCGCTGCACCTTAGCTTTCATTAAGTAGAAGATATTTTTTCTCTAACGCACCGTTTTAAACATATTAGCGAAAACTCACTCCGGCTCACCTACTAGACACGGGGACTTTTAGTATGTTTACTTCCTAAGCACCCTGAACAACTTTCTGAAGAAATCGCATAGGGCCCAGCTCACGAACTCTACACCTCCTTTTGGGTCATTCGTTGAGTGGACTATAACTTAGTTTTAGCTTATTTTTCGGTGGACGGACAGTTTTATTCCCAGTTTACCTTAGCTTAGTTCACTGAGCTTAGTTCTTAATTAGTTTAGCTTGCGGTGGACAATCGGCTTTAAACTCTTCAATAAAACACTCGCATCTATTTTTATGACAGGCCAATCACAATTTTATCAAGATAAAAGTAGATAAAAGTTTCGATAACTCAACGGCTGAATGGATTTGGATGAAATTTGGTAGGTAGATAGATTAGGAACAGCTAGTGTTTGATAAAAGTCGTTTTTAACAGACTTCAAAAAAGTAGGAGGTTCTCAATTCGGATGTTTATACATAATGTATATATTTTTTAATGTATGTTAATAGACGGATAATTAAATTAATAGTTAATTAAATTAATAGACGGATTTGCAAAATTCTTTTTTGTTCGAAAGAGATTTATTCCGAAATGGTCCCATTTAAATTTCGTAAAGATCTGATGATGAGTTTCGAGACAGACAACGGAACTCTTCAATAAATCCCAGCAAGTCAACTGCGATTGTTGCTATAGCATATGTATGCATTGTTTACGCAATCACACAACATAACATCACGCCTATACCCTTTAAAGTTTGTGTGGGGTAAGTAGGTACAACTAAAAAGTGAAAAATAAAAACTACAAAAAGAAAACAACCGACTTCCAAAAAAGACACTACAAAGTCAAAAATCAAAGGGTTTTTTTTTTCGAAAATTTTCACTTTTCCGGAACGTGTAGTTCGAAAATGGGTAAGAATTCGAAAAAAGGGTGTAAGATAACAGTTATAGAAAATTGTATTAGCTTTCATTACGTAGAAGATTATTTTTTCTCTACGACCGACGCACCGTTTTAAAGATATTAGCGAAAAACTCAAAAGTGGGAACTTTTATCCCCCCCCCCCCACACTCGCCGGAGTGGGGAGGGACTTTTAGTATGTTTACTCCCTAAGCACCCTGAACAACTTTCTGAAGAAATCGCTTTAGGGCCCAGCTGACGCACTCTACACTTCCTTTTGGGTCATTCGTTTAGTGGACCATACATAACGTAGTTTTAGCTTAACATTTCGGTGGACGGACAGTTTTATTCCCAGTTTAGCTTAGCTTAGTTCATTGAGCTTAGTTCTTAATTAATTAAGCTGGCGGCTGACGATCGACTTTAAACTCTTCAATAAAACACTCGCATCTATTTTTATGACAGGCCAATCACAATTTTATCAAGATTAGGTTACGATAAGGCACTTTCAGCTAGTCTCTTGTCCTTATCGTCTATTCAATAGCAGTAGCAATGTTTTGAAGTTGTGAAGGTGAGATTTCACTTTTGTGAGTCGATCGTCTGTCGCCTAAAAATAAATCAATAAGGGCCAAACCTTACTGGGATGCCGTGGCGGAATACTATAACTACTATAAGCTTTGCGGGAACAGGTCTATGGTGGGCCAACCATACATTATGTTAGCATCGCGACCTGGGGTCGCCGCCATGGCGACCCAGTAAGGTATGGCTCTTATTCAAATCAACCGAAAATATCAGGTAGCGAATAGGCCCATCCTGTTCGATTCCCGCAAAGCTAATTAAAATTTTGTAACAAACCTATTTATATAATAGACAGTAAAAGAAAATTTGGAGACAATGTTTTTGAAATCAGTTATCACAAGCAGGTACTTGAAACGTTACTGAAAATAAAGTTACGCGTAGTTCCAGGACCGATAATTTGTACCGTTCCACCAGGATCGTAACAAAATTAATTCCTTGGCTATAACGATACTGACAAACGGAACGAAATCTTAAACGGTTCACTAACAATATGATCAATATAATATCGTTATTAGTATACAATAACGTTATTCATTTCTATACTCAACTTTGCCCAACTTCATGACATAAAATATGACGAAAAAGAAGAAAAAGTATGAAGAATAACGTTACATATGAATCTGTAACGTTATTGCAAGCATATAAAAGCTTAATGTTACTGATACCTATAAGTTACTTAATATTGTTCTACGAAAATGATATTCTATAACGTTTTTCTTTGTAAAGTTATTGATACTTTTAGGTTTTAGTATCGTTACAAATCTTGGAACGTTATACGATAACATTAGTGGTAACAGAACGAAATTCATTTCGTTTTCAAGTCCCTGATCACAATTTTCAGATACTAGCCTAACGCATTGCATGCGTTCATTCTGATGCAAAAATATTCAATAATATTTTATCAGCCGCCTAGCATATTCCCAACTAGGTTAGGGTCGGCTTTCAGTCTAACCAGATGCAGCCTAATATGAGTATTTTACATAGACTTCCATCTGACCTCCACAGCCCAATTACTAAGCAACGCGCATTTCTAAGGTTGTCAGACTTTCGACTACTCTTAACAAATGACATGAAAATTTGTATAACATTAATACACCACTTGCTTAAAGGAAAACCCAGGATTTTCCCAGTGGAGAAGCCTTGGGTTTTTCTAGAAATATGTGGAGAATCTCCATATTTCTTGATAACATGGAGCAAATCGCATGATAAGCTTATTGAGCAAGCTTATATCACTTCTTTCATTATAGCTAGTGAAACTTTTATTCTTATTTTTTCTTTTATAGCATTGATGTTTTTTTTTTTTGTTACAGGTGATTCATTTTCTTGAGTAAGCTTCAACGTAACATCGCCACGGAGCGTCAGAACTCGGCGCTGACAGGCGCCAAACACTTCAATGAACCATATATGCCAGTACTGGCTATTGAAGATGCAAGGTAATATAAATTTTCTCTAGCCTTAGTTTATCATAAATATAATACCTTCACATATTTTTTTGTTGAAATTCACTGAGTGCGCTAGTTTCATTCTGTTTGCAAGGAAATTATAAATGAATGCTCATATTCATTCACTGTCACATCACATAAATGAGTATTGATCAACTATCTCGACTGAAACTTAGGGTCTAAACAGACGGACTGCATTTCAGCTGCATCATTGCAGTTTGAATGCAGTTGACTTAAGGGACTTACATGACCTAAAGCGCGGTCACTGTCGGACTACATAGAAAAGAAAGAAGCGCGATGACACAACGCTGGCAATTTATTGCAAAATATGAAGCTATTATCTAATTACAAAAAACCTATTGTTTGGACTAAAAAATAAAACACTAGTATTTTAGTATGTTGCTTGTAGAATAATCTGACAAAAAAATCAGATTGATTAGATGTATATTAGTATGGTTTTTATTGCAAAAAGAAAGTTTTTAGAGGTATCTTCATGATTTTTTTCTATCGTATCAAATTAGTTGTATTATGTTTTCAACACACTATATTATCTAGCATATATTATCCTGAAGAATATCATATATTTTTCTGATTTTGTTTACTGTAGTTGATCATATACTTTATTGTTTCTAAAACATGCGGTTTTGGTCCTGTAAGCCCCTTAACTGCTTCGAAACCTTGTTATGTGAAATGCTTCCAAACTGCGATGTTGCAGCTGGCATGCAGTTCAAATACAGTCCGTCTGTATAGACCGTTAAAAATTGTTAAATGATTAGGTATATCGTCGAACAGTGGTGGTTCCTTATAAAAATAACGTACTTTAAACAGATTAAAATACTTTACTACCCACTATCTGAACCTTTTAACACTAAGTTAAATTTTTATTATTTTCTTGGATTGGAGTGTCTCCACTTCCACCATTTTACGCGTAGGTACGACACGACACCGCGTTTTCATGAAAATGTAACAATGTAACGTAGGGACACATTTTTTAAACAGTTTCGAAAACTTTATCGCACGATAACCTTTCTTTCCCAATCGATTCCACCCGACACAGAATTTCGATCCAACATTTTCTGCTTCATTGCTAAAACTATGTGTCAGAAAGGTATACACGAATGATTTCGTAAGTTTTTCTTCTGGCCAATTTAGGCCTGAAAACATACATAATATTATAGTCCTTTAATGAGTACAAACAAACCGATATTATAAAAAACATTATGGGGTTTAAAAAAAAAATTAAATATTGATCACTTGCCAATTCCTTTAATTATGGTACTTGCCGATAAAAATTCCTTTGAATATAGATTCTTATTGTTTAATATTTAGGTAGTGTCTTTTTGTGTTGCTACTTTTGCCAACCTAAACAGCTACTCATTCGCAATTGAAAAAAACGCATTTACTATTTACTAAAACTATGAGCATGACTTTGATTAGTTTAGTAACATGAATATTTTCTCTACTTGTCATAATTGGACTTATTTGAAGTTAGTAGCTGTGCAATATCATGACAATATTTCACCCATCTTCGTTAGCATCTCGGCCACCAGACTTCCATTGCTGGATATAGGCTTCCCACAAGTCACCACAACAACTAGTCCTTCACTGCCCGCATCTAGCTTTATACTTTCAATCTTTTGATAAATAAAAATACTTGTATTGACCATCGTCAATATACTATGCCACCTACTTGCTTCTAGTTTTTTATTACAGTTAATTTCTTGCAAAAATGAAGAATTCTTCTGATTCTCTTATCATTTTCCCATTGTAATTTTATTGTAATTACTTTATATTGACACAAAGTAACAGTGGCGTCGTTGTGTGTTCTAAATAAACACTAAATATGTATTTGCTGAATATGAAGAATATTATGCAGCTATACCAAATTGTTGATTATGTGTAGCTAGGTAGGTATGTAGTAAGCGATAGCAGAAAAAAATCAATTTTAGTGACACTTATTAGCTAACAAATCTTTGTGTTGGATTTGCAATTGTTGATCACCGTGCGATTATGGTCGCCCGGTTTTGGAAAGAGAAGGCAGTGTTGTTTACTTTTTATTTAAGCTCTATCGACGCAGTTCCGGGTCAGGGCTTTCCGGGCACCGGGTCGCCGGGTTTTGTGTTATTTTACGCCAGAGACCCTCCCAACCAATCACTGCGAGCCCGGACGACCCAGGATCCCCGGACATGAGTGAACCAGTTTTTCAGTTGATGGAACCAACTCCATAACTATGGAGAACTGAAATGGCACAACTTGATACCACTGACGAGATGATACTCTATTTTATATTTTCAGTAATTTCAAGTCGATTCTAGCATAGAAAAATATTTTGCTTAATCAACGTTTGCTTTAAATTCAGCTAAGATGAAAACATATAGCATGAATAACGTGCATTCTATCAAACAGACGTAGTTTATAGCAAATTTGCATGTAAAAAGTTGAGCTATTGAATCGGCACGGTTCTCATGGCGACGCTACAACGGCGATAGGCAGACGGTCTCCATGACGACACCGGAGACTTCACACGCGGAGTAGGTACGGGTACGATCAATCCCGGGCGAAGGAAGCCTGCGCCCACCCCGCCGCCACCGCCGCCGCCGCCGTCGTCACTGCGCGTCGCCTTCGTTGCTGCGGTCAACGCGCACTCTTCTTAAACATTCTTCCGTTAATTTTCTTCTTGGAAGAGTATACCATAGCAAATTATGTATTTTTTTATATAAGATGGTTATATTGGGGAGTCCAGTCGAACAACTCTCAGCCCTACAACTATTTTTTGTTATCCAGGCATTTATCTTAATTAAACCTGATTAATTAAAATAAGTGTCTTTAAGAAAATTAATACACGGGATTGTTTGTCTAAAGTCATCATTATCAATTCATCATCAGCCTTTCAAAACCGGATCGTTGTCTTAGCTTCGTTAGACAATGCCGTAGCACTAGTTTGTATTCGTAGATTCATTCTTAGACCTTGCGAATTTTTATCGTTGCTACTTAAGATTTTATCGTCACGTCAGATTTTTTAAGTTTTTAAATTTTGTATTTTTCTTTCATTACTTTGAACCAAATGGGTCAGTTCAAGCAGTGGACAAACAAAAAAACATTTTTCTTCGTCTTGTGCTCCTTTATGATAACATCGTATAGTCTTCGTAAGTTGGCGATGTAACTTACACAATAAACGTAACGCAACATGTAGGTAGGTACTGGCAACGCTTCGTCAGTTTTTCCTGATCTTGGCATTGGTCCTGCTTTGTTTGTAACATGTTTAAAATACAAATTGATGATGAAAATGAATCGAAAACTTTCTATTTACTAAAATTATTATTTGTTACTGTAAAAGCTCGGCGCTGATTCGTACACATTCAGATTTTTCAGTAAAACCAATTTATGTCATGAGCAGTAAAAATTTCCGATCCGATTATTAATAGTATTCGGTAGTATTATCATATAATTATTTTTAAACTTCTTATTTGACGATCTCTGGTTATGCACCGGTTAATCAGGGCCCGTACAACCCCGCTTAAGAGTTGAGTCGTTCAAAAGGTTACGCGTTCAATCGGCTAACCATAAGGAGCATGTATCCAGTTGTATGGCTTAACCCTTTCAAAAGTTTCAAACCCCATGAAACCGAAACCCAATTACCTATAACTATAACACTTTGAATAAGCATACTCAGCCTATTACGGTCTCATATGCCTCCTCTCTGTTAGAGGGACTGGGCGATAATTCAACAATTTGAAAGGGTTAGCCTTATAATTCTAGTAATCGATTGAACGGCTAATCCATTGAAAAGTTTAAAACACGAGGGTAAGGGTACTAAGTCGTTCATTATGGGGATTTTTTAGGGATTTACTTGTTCATGGGACAACTACTGTTTGGTTTGAATGGGTTTACTAACCAATTCAGCATCTTCAAAATCTGAACTTAGCGCGCTGACGCACGAGTAAGCTGACTAAAACTGTCTTGACGTTAAGTTGAACTTCAAAAATCATATAATAACATTATGTATCTGCTATGGGTGAACTGTATGTGATTACGTGCAATGCCTGAAATAAAATGATTTATTATTATTTCGTTTATTTATTTACTTTACTTATTTAATTACATTTTTAAATATTTCTTAAAATATAAAATTAAGTATAAAAAACATTTAAAAACATTTAACATTTTTTATTATTATTATGTCATTTTTAAATATTTCTTAAAATATAAAAATAAGTATAAAAAAACATTTAAAAACATTTAACATTCTAACATTTTTTATTATTATTATTATAATACGTCACCACCACCACCTGTCCAGCCTTTTCTCAACTATGTTGAGCTCGGATTCCAGTCTAACCGGATGCAGCTGAATACCAGTATTTTAAATGGAGCGACTGCCTATCTGACGCCCACAACCCAGTTACTGGGTAATACGATATCACTTGGTAAGACTGGTTGTTGTTGGTTGTGTTGGAAAACCATACTACGTGTCCGCTTAAATATGGAGAATGCATTTCAGCTCCCGACACTAATCTGGACCATCTAACTGATAGGTTCTCAACCTTATGTTGTCCACCCACCGCCCATTTTGAAAATATTTTTTTTCTAGAGCCCTCCAATTTTTTTACTTACCATCTGTCGCCCATCTGAAACAGCTGTTGCCACGTTTATATCTAAACGTGTAATATTATATAGTCGTAAAATAGGATACATAATTTTCTCTGGGTCTTTTACTGCCCCCTGAAAGTCTCAAATGCCCACGAAGGTGCGTTATCGTTATCGCCCACTTTGAGAACCTATGATCTAACTAAAGGACTATGGTCCAGGACATGCCTCTCCTCATAAGGATAAGAAACAGGCATTGATCAACCCGCTTTCTTACTGCAATTATGTAGCGTTATATTTGCGCATTAAATATTAGATCGAATTTAATTAAACTAATTGTACCTAGTTTTGGATACTAAAGGTAACATTTCAGTGGTGAAGCACGTGACCTTGACCCTAGAGCATAGGCCTAACCTGCCCCAAAAGCGTTCAGTTAAAAGTTGGCGGTCGATAAATAAGATGGGGTTCGCGCAAGCGCCAACATTCCCGCTCGGAATCGATCTGCCCGCCCACGTGACGCAACGCATTTGCGGGGATTCTTTGCGGACACCTCAGTCTTTATACTACATGTTTAGAGCCTGAACATACCGAGTAATCAGAGAAGCAATGAACGAAAACGAAATCGCAGAGACTATTAGATTTCTTCCTAAATAATTAATTAATTTCTTTAAATAATTTTAATCCGTACGTTTTTAAGAATTTGGAATAAAAACCATTCGAAAAAAAATGCTGTATTAAAAATACGGCCAATTCAACATAAATCTTCTTATCTATTTTCAAGATTTTTAAACATTAGTCAAGTCATAACTTGATCTCACGAAATACTTGGATACAACTAAGTTAGATGACGATATAAACGTCACTAACGTCACGGCATTTATATCATTACACAACATTATGAAAATTTGTACTGACTAAGGTGGAATAACAGGTTACGCACTAAGTATTACTAGGCCGGGTTCCTAACGCTACCAAGCTGCCGCCCTCGGATTGGCTCCTTGTGTTAGTCCCCAGGTTATTAAAGCTACACAAATTGTTTCCTAAGTAAATGATAATTTTTATGATTTTGAAATAATAATCATTTGAGCTTAATAATAGTAAATGACTAAAAAGTGAGTAAATAATAAATAGTAAGGTTCGATTTATATGATGGAGTATGTAGGACGCAAGACACATGGTCCCCAACCAATATATTACGCCATTTATATTCTCATTAGTTGTTTCATTTGATGAGATTATCTTCGCTCCCCCGAGGTTGAAGCTCATCATTTCTTGTAAACATAATATTGCTTGAGTTTCATTTAAAGTTAACAGACTGTAAAGATATTTGAGTCTGATGAAGAAAGTTATGTGTCTCTAGATCAAAGAGAATACTACTAACACTAAAAAACCTCATAATAATATAAGGTTTATAATAGACTCCTAAATTAAAAGACTTGTTTTATTTTCTTTACTTTAATGCGTTCTATAAAATATATTAAGAAAATTACAAATAATATTTAATTAAGAGTATTATTTTGTTTATTGAGTATTTTGAGAAAAATCTGACATGTATGCATGACAAGATACAGGTGTGATTCTTGTCACCCTAAACTGTCCCATTGCCCAAGGTCTCTCCCATACTCTTCACACTTCCCTTTGTGTATTGGGTTGTCGTTCTGACTAATCTGTTTAAACGCTTCTAAGTCATCACACCAGCATTGTAGCTACTCACCATGATAAATCATTGTGAATCTCTGTATTACTCAACTAACTATGACTGGTAGAAAATGCCTATACATTTAGGTAATATAAGGCACTAAGTCTGCGTCCGTGTACATTAGTGCTTGGTTTGGATTATGGAAATCCACCTACATTTTCATAATGCACTAAATACTGAAAAGTTTTGTTTGGATAGAAATTAAAAGGTACAATGATGGCACCAAAATAACAATAAAATAGCTAATAGCAATAAAATAGTAACAGTATAACAATAAAATAGTAATCTGCTGTTGTAATTTTTATTTTTTGTTAATCTTCAAATACAATTTTAAGTCTCTAAATAAATCAATAAATCTACATTAGCCAATCTGCATAATTCGTTTGTCGAAGCTGCTATAAATATACTAGTTAAAAAAACGTTATATGTGACTAAACAGGTTATCTAAAGCAGAAAAAAATAGTAAATATCTATGAATTACCTAGTCTAGTCATAAAATCTGTCCCTCGTAAAATAGTCTCTAAATAATTTCTACGAAAATACATTATAATACCTTCGTTATTGCCTATTTTATAAAATAAAAGTTGAAATCATTCAAAGTCCCTCCCTTTGCTTTGACACACTTCTTCAATCTATCCGGCCACTCGTCTATCGCCGCACGCACTTTTTCTAGAGGTGTCGATGCTGCTGCTGCCACCAAATCACGCTTCATTGACACACAATATTACGGTGAGGCTTCGAGCAGGCTTTCTCCTCTAAAACTTCCCATAGTCTGTAGTCCAATGGGTTGAGGTCGGCATTTCCAGAGGGCCAATTATTATCGAAGGCAATAAAATCGGGTAAATTGTTTTTTAGCCAACGCTGCGTGGTTCGCACTTTGTGTGCCGGTGCCGACAGCTAACTGCGCTGCTTTGGTTTTTACTCCTTGTTGACAGAAATGAAGCTTGCGACTCCCTCGTACAACACACCCCACCAAACCCTGACTGAGGCCGGGTGATGGCCTCTTTCCACCTTGTCAACCTTTTCAGAAGCTTCTTGAGAGATGTGTGCATAGACCGTCATTTTGACGGTATAATTTTTTTCTCAACGGTGAAGATTTTCTCATCCGTAAAAAGGATTTTCGATATCCGTTTTTTGCGTGCTGCTGCCACACCTTCTTTGCTCTGGTGACTGATGCTGCGTAAAGCAGCTGTCAAGCGATGTCACCTGTACTTTGTCGATAAGCGTCAAGCTTTAGGTCTTGTTTAATGTTGCGAGACATGGTCCTAGCTGGAATTTTCATTTTCCTGGCCATGATTTTCTGTTTGCAGAGAGGATTTCGGCGAATTCGCTCACCTATGGCTTTGATCGCTGCTGGCATCCTTGAATCACGTGGGCGGACGCTTCTATAGTCCGACTTTAAATTAGCTGCAGTAAAATGACATTCCTTACTGTCATTTCGTAAAAAAATGTTGCCACACTATCTATACTAGACTAGTGATGTGATTTAAACGCAATTAAACATCGTTTTAATTTAGATACTCGAAATTTACGAATATTGATTTAAACGTAAACAATCAAGTATTCTTTGTATTGATCGGATAAAAATATATGTTGCAGTTTCAAATCAGCGTAAATAAAATAGTCTACTAATGATAATTTTGTTTAAATTTTTGCTCTAAAACCCCTACTACTTATATCGATGTAAGAATATTTTTTTTTAGTAAATTTAAGTTTTCATTAGGAATAACGTTTACTATACAGGATTATTTAAATTTCATTAAAAAGTTGTAATACATAAGCTGTCATTTTACTGCAGCTATTTAAAAGTTCGACTATAGGTCTGTCATCGACAGAAGACATCTCTGTGAATCTTTTGATAGACGAATTTGCTTGTTATACCGAGTGACTGAGGTTGAACATTTCGACTGGCGTTTTGTTACACTTGTGTAGCGCGATTAGCTTGTGTAGCGCGATTAGCTTGTGTAGCGCGGTTTTGTTACACCTGTGTAGCGCGTATTACTGCGACACGATTATCTTTGTAATTTGTGCAAGTAAGGTTTTTATTAGGGATGCCGCGATACGCCTTTTTGCCGATACGATACCGATACCGATACTCTTATAAAAATATCGGCGATACCGATACCGATACCGATACGCTTACTGAATTGAAAAAGGAAGGTAGATTAAATAAAACACAATTAATCAATAGTTTTAGTAATCAAAATTAACATTTAGGTATAAGATTTTTATGGAATTATCAATTGTCGAAATTTCAAAGTGATTCCATATACCTAGCACTTTTGTGTTTTGAAGTTGATATGACTACTATTTATTTTATTTGACTCAAACGACTAGTTATAAATGACATACAATACACAAACAATTACGATATGGAAAAATACTACGCGCAACAACATTCAACCTAACGAAATGGGATAGATGTGCGAGTGCGAGGCCAAAGCGGGCGGGCGAAACAAAACACTGAACCGAGCAAACTTAGTTCGTGCCTCGTTTGCAACGAAATAGACGGGACAACACGCGCGTTTACATTACATTTTTAAAGCGCGAAATTTGAAAAGTATCGTTGAATCGGCCATAAAAATATCGCCGATACCGATATATCGGCAAACCTGAAGTATCGCCGATATATCGGTATCGGTATCGGATGCATCCCTAGTTTTTATAGAACACCAAAGCCTATTTATATCATAACTATCTTCCGCCCGCGGCTTCGCCCGCGAGGTATATCGATAAAAACTATCCTATGTCCTTCCCCGGGATGCAATCTATCTCTGCCAAATTTTATCGAAATCCGATCAGTGGTAATAGGCGTGAAAAGGTAACATACAGACAGACAGGCAGAGTTACTTTCGAAATTATAATATTAGTATGGATAACACAAATGAGTATCATAAAGTCTCCTAATTAATGAAATATGTATTCTATTTTTAAAGGTAGTGACAGAATTTATGGCCAGACTAAGATAGATTAAAAAGGTAAAAATGTAAAGATCACTGTTTAAAAATCAATCAACATCAGAAAAAAACTTGATTTCTGAATATCTTGATGAAACAAGATAGAACAGACATCCGGTATGCATGTCCAGAGTATTTAAAGCAGAAAAATCATTATGATCTTCAAATCATCACCAATTTGATTAAGAAGTGTGTTATGTATATTGTACAAAATTTTTATTTCACTAAATATATCACTAAAATAACAACGTTAAATATATACAGATAAGCAAGGTAATTTGTAAACAGTAAATTCAAGCAATTATTGGAAACGGAGCTGCAATACCAGCTGTATAATTACCATTTCCTAATGACTATGTAGGGTTAACCACTGTAAAATAATGTAGGCAGAAAGTGCAAGGGATAATCCTTGCATTTTCTGCCTACATAAATTTTGTACAGTACTGTGGTTAACCGTACATAGTCAAAATGGGGAATTTGGGGAAAATTCAACCCAATAAAGATTGTACAAGACCTTAGTAGGTAAAATTGATAATTTAATCAATTACTACTACTAAAGCCTTTATATTAGTTTAAATTGTTACAGGCTTTACATTTTAATAATTATTATTGATTGTGTGTCTTATAGCAATTTGTAAATAGGAAATCCCACCGCTAACCCGAATTGCGAATTAATCAACTCGTATTTGGCATTCTCACGTGAATCATTTCAGTCGGTCAATGTCAACAGTAAGTAGACCTGGTATTTGGTACACAATTTTTTATTGGAATTGCAGGATACCGACCGTATCTCGAATATAGATCTTAATATGAATTGAATGAATGCGTCAGATTAACGCACTAACACATGTGTAAATAAATAAATAGCCCTCTAGTCAACACGAAGATACCGGTGAAGCGGAATTAGAATGAAGTGCGCGGCGCGAGTCGCGGCGGCCGTGTGCCACGTCATTGCCGTGACCCACTGACATAGATCCGCGGGGCCGCCTGCACCGATATCTGCACGCTCTTCCTCTACTGCCCCTTTACTCTTTTACCTATAATTTGTATTTCAATGAATTTGAATCATAATATATTCATTGTTACGGCGAAAATTTGTGATTTCATTTGATTTGTTGACTGGCAAACTTGCTCTTTATTTAATATCCTCAATCATTATTATCTAGTTAGATATCTTGGTTTAATACTTTATTTGTTTTAGGATTGCGAAAGGGACTTATTCATGAGACTACTAATAAAAGTGTAATAATTACTAATGTTTTTAACATTTGAACTTAATATTATGGACCACTTATACTTCTAAAAATTGTTAACAAGCTTCCAGTTTTAGTTGGCCTATCGTAGAGTGAAATAAAAATCTTGCGATTGAGTTATGCAATGGATGACCTTGTTATCTAAATTGTGCACTTGACACAAATACTGTTCCATTTCACTTTCATGTAGGTATGAGTGCCTACGTCACGGTTTACAATGTATCGCTGTATGTCGCGCGATTTAGTCATTTATTTCATGTTCAGCTTTATAGGAGTCTAAAATTAAATTGCACAACTTCACAAAGAATTAGTTAAAACCAATTAAAAAAAAAACAGATGTGTGTGATGGATGATTAATTAATTTTAATACTTATTTCAAAGACTCATTTCCCTTTAATTACATTCGAAACAACAACCCTATAATAATGTACCTACTTAATACTATCCATTTTATGAAAAAAATAATTTCGTACCTACTTTCGTTTAAAAAAATCATCGTAGAATAATATGTTGATTAGTTAATCGTAGTAGTAGTTCATAGTCATTATTACAACTTATTTTTATATTATGTACCACTTTGCCCCATATGCAACATAATCAAGTTATAAGAACATTTGCTTATACCTTGACGTTGATTGTTCATTATATTTCGGTCGTGTTTCGCAACAAATAGATGGCTAATGAAATAGCAAACAATTTTTTGTTATGTATTTATACGTCGTACTAAATCGTACATACTCGGCTTTATTCGGCAAGTTCAAACTATTCGTGTCGGTGAGCGAGATCGCAGGAGATTTCATATAGTTAGGAGTGACGTTGGTGTGACTAGCGACTAGCGATACTGTTTAGTCCCTCAGTCAGTCCACCTTCTCACGCTCTTGCTCTTAGCCATCGTCGTCACCGTCGTCGCTGTCGACGTTCTGCGTCGTGTCGCGCCGCGCCGCCCGTCGTGTTGATAATTTGTAAAGCGGCGAACGAAAAGGATGTGTGTATATCTACGTCTCGCCTTTCAGTTGACTTTCATCGTCGTTTTGTAGCGAACGTTTCGCACGGATATCGATAGGAAATTGCACTATCACTACGTAATAAAGTTATTGCATGATAAAGACGGCCAATATTAAAATTTTAACATAAAAGACGTAATACGAACTTCAGCAGCTTTCGGTTAATTGTTTTTGCAGTGGAATTAAGAGTGTGGATTTAGAATCCTTCACAGTATTAAAAAATTGCGTCGCGGCGGTCGTGGCGCAATGCAGTGTATGTTTGGATGCGGATACGTATTGTGCTGTTTAAAATTGATCCTGGGATACATACCTTTCTCAAACAGTGGCAGTGAACGCTTGAGTGTGTCTTAGCCATGCTGCCTATGGTACAAACAGAACCCGTGCTTTTCAACTGCGGGGTCCACTCAGTCAATGTGGCTGCAACTCCTCCGGCCACATTGCCACCCTCGCTTACACCGGATTCGGATGTGGATGAGCTAGTCGACATCTTCTTCGACGTTGATGTTGCTGTTAACACCTTGCCGAGGTAATTTGTAAAACAATACCTTTTACAGACATTTCACATTATACTCAATGATTATAATAACATGGAACTAGACATTATCAATATTGAATCAATTCATGATACACTGTTGTGTAAACATAAATCTTTTTAGCCTAATAATTTTGTTTATCGTACATTTTGTACTTACCACAACGGTACCTATGTATGTATTTAAATACGGCGTGACAATATTGGAGACGTACACAACTCACAAGAACTTTAGTTTCAGTTTTGTTGATTTCATGCTGAAATGTTTGTTTCACGAAGTTTACCCTATGATTCAAAACGATAGTTATTGTAATCAGTCAAGTCACAACACCGGACCAATGACATACAATACCGAGACCCAGAATGATTGCGGGTCACATATTGAAGATAAAATTAATAATTACGAATGATAAGAAAATATTAAACCAACAATATATTGCTAATCCATAAAAGCGTGATCTTATGTTGAGAATAAATAAAAGGGCAACCCCTTTTAAAAAAAAGTAAATTTATTATTACGTAATAAGAAATTAAAACATTTCTGATAAACCAAGCTAAATTTCGTTATCGTGCGGTTATATAACAAATGAAATTATAATTTTTACACTGGCTGCTAGAAGTGTGACTAACACTTAATTTTAGGTTTCGTAATAAATAACATACCATTATATTGTCCCCATTTATTAGTATAAGGTTTTAAAGAAAATTAATGAATGGATATATTGTAAAATCGTGATCACGAATTAACATTTTTGTGCAGTGCAGAGTTTACAAGCTTAATAATTGCATAATTATCTATCAATACAAGACAGGAATCCATGACTCATATGTATAGACATAGAGACAGCGATTCTACCATGTTTTGAAAACTAAACTTGTCAATGTACATTTTTCCGTTCATATATGTACTTGTTTCATCATTGGAAAGAGAGAAAAAATCCGTCGATGATAAACAATATGGCTCCTGGATTATACTAATCCACAATTTAATGAACTTTCCAAAGAAAGAGTTCTAAAATATAGGTACTTAGCTATGTGTGGCTCCCCATGGAAAGCTTATCTCCACGTGGTAGTCTCTTAGCAACAATACACCTGCGCACAGTCACTCACTATAACAACTTTTTTCTTCTTAAAAATATTAGTGTTATGAAACTAGCTCCACAAGAAGGATTGTTGAAATGCTCTGCTTCCCCAGCTCTCGGTATTTTTTTTTTCAAATAATATGCAATACGGGTAACCCTTTACTATTACACAAGCTATAAGCTATACTCTCGTGCTAAGAGTGGGTTCAAATTCAAAATTTAATAACAAACACCCTGAAGTGATTGTCATTGTCGTATTCACCTGTTACCAATTCTTATAATGCCTTACTAGTATATTCTGGAGCAATATCATCAATTTAATAATTTCCCACAACTGCATCTCTTTTCGGTATTCACTCTCGCGATATAGCCGCTGTGCCTTCAGTTTTTTTACTCCCGCTTTGCTGTGAACAGAGTTGCCTAAATTCCTTCTAACCTAACAGTATCAATGATTCGGACTATGATGGAACATATAATCCAGTCAGCAAAATGTTTTGTAGCGGTAATTCAACCAACGATTAAGTTTTGGTTATGTGTCACAATTTGCTATTATCTGTGAAACTGTTAACACGTGTGTAGTGCTTGTATAACTTGTTTAATATTCAAGGTTTTGAAAATGCAGACCTTGAAAGACCAAAGTAATTTCCTTTCAGCAAGATTCAATAGTTTCAATTAAGTCCATAAAACTTACATTATCCCTTAATAAATAAAATAAAACTATCAGCACATTACTAAGGCACTAATATTCAGCTGCGTCGTCTGCATCTATTTAGACTTGAAACTGAAATACCCGATTTCAGAAGTAGTTGCAGCATTTCTGTTTAAGATCTGAAATCAATAATGTACAGAATATTAGTAATAATTGCATACTGGTTACTACAAAACACTAACTTTATACATATAGATAGTATCAGTATTGGATATTCAAATCCTGGTCACATTACACTTGCAAAATTACGTGTGTATTTTACAGAAGAAACCCCGGTTGACGTAACCATGTATTCATCGTTGATACGTACTGCACCCTCAACTTTCAAAAAGTGAAAGTCTTCAAAATCGGCCTAGTAATTTTTACGTGACACTAAGTGATAGGCAAATAGGTGAAAAATCCTAAATAGCAGTGTTTCAATACTTGATTGTACTTTTACCATTTAAACAAACATTGGGGCTACTAGTCCCTAATTTGACCCCCGATCCGGGGATTATTAAATAGTTGTCCTCGGGCTAATAATGCTTTGTGTAGCGCTTTGCCTATGCCTATACATAGTATTTCGAATTATCGGTAAGTTATAGTAACACCTATTTACGGAATTACTGAAATAATACACAAACGCGTCGTGATGTATGATTAATTTCATTATGCGTTAAGTACATTACATAACATTTGTATGAAGTGGGTACCTACGAATGACGTTATATGAAAGAGAAAGAGGTACTTATAAATAATTAAATTCCGTTTATCTAGCTGCTTTCCTAAATAACTATTTATATTATTTTGAGAATTTATACTGCTTAATTTCTGTAGAAGATGTAGCTGTTACGCTCAATACTTTTATTAACCATTACAACATTGCTGAAATATCCTGATAGTAGTTTACTAGTAATAGTTTTAGCACTTGATTTTGCTTCGGCTTCATTGCTTTCGTCACTAACACGAAGACTGAAGTTATTCGTGCTTTACAGAAAAGTAAAAACGGACCCGCAAGGCACCCAGGTTTATTTATTTCGGTGTCTGGTTTTAGCGTACTTCCATTTTTATCTCTTAATTAATAATGCTTGCTTGAATCTATTAATTTCGGGGTCACAATAATGAATATTTTGTTTCTTAATTAGAGGACATTACCTTTTTGTTATGGCAGTCCCCCTGAAAATGAATTTTGCTGATATTTATGAACACTTTCAGTTAAATATGAAAATTGCGATGGAATACAATTAGTGCAGATTTCATATTTGTATCATACGTGTAGCAAATTAAAATTCTTAATCAAGCTGGTGCAGAATAACGCTTGACTGGTCGATTATATCACTGCCAAGCATTCTTGCGATCTTATAACTCAATGTTTTTCTACTCATGGCTTCACTCGGGGTAAAACACCTTTAGATAGCACTACATGCAACTCTTGCTTTTATAGTTTCATTTTCATGTTCAGAAAATGAGCTGGATGAACCAAAATTACGAAAAATACATTTGCCTACTCAATGGCGGACCTTGAGAAAACGAAAAGGTGAAAAATAGTGTTAAACCGGCTAATAAAACTGTCTGTTTGTTAATTATATCCATAGAGATCACTAGGTTTTCAGACCTGTAATTACATAATTTTATGGCTAAAATTAATCTGGAGGACATTTATCAACTTACTAATTTTAATAAACATTTAAAAGAGCGTTAAAAAAAACACGCTGAAAAAGATAAAGATTCATATTCGCTTTTCCTCCTTAAACTGCAATTTGCTTCCATAGCACCTACCTACTTATATGTATACTCATATTATGTCAGAACTCAGAACTAGTGTAGCCTAAGCAACACGACCTTACTCGATGTAATAAAATCAGACAAGAGCTTATAATAAAGTTGCTTATGTTGGTAGTGAAGTAGTTGTCTCGATGACGAATACCTGTTGAGTAACGAACGATTGAAAAAGCGAAACCTTCGACTGCGCTGACAATACTTACCAACTTTCACCTATTCGAATTTAAGTGTCAACTGTAAATCATAAAATAAATATTGAGTCATGGCTCAATATTTTAAAATTGTCTAATTATCTCAGTATTTTAAAATTGTGTAATTATCCATCAATATTTTAAAATTGTAGTGCAAATAGTACAGGTATAATATAAGTACACCTGGTTCTGTATCATCGCTGAATATTGTCTAAATTTTATACCAATCTCAAATACAGACAGGATATGAGTATGTAGTAGGAACTAGATAGAGGCTTCAAACATTTTCGAGAATTATTATACTATTTCTGGTCACGCTTGTGGCGCGTTGTTGTTATTCCGAACATTATTATTTCAAGGTTGCGCGGCCGTCGCAGTGAGGTTGCGTAGTGGGGCTCCTCGGTAGGCGTCGTTCAACTGGTATCTCTGTCCCTCTTTTGCATTAAGGTTCAGCTTACTCTGTACTTGGCATTTGATATGAGCCGCGTCAATGTGAACATAACTATTCCTTGATAGTCAGTCCATTACGATAGTATACATCCTCACCTGGTTAAAGTTTTGATAATACATAAATACCTATTTAAAAACCTGAATAAATACAATACACTACTCACTTAGTAGCAAATATGAGTCATACTCTTGCACTATTGTAATTATAAATTGATTGGGGAATCGTTTACGTGTAGTAAAGAATGCTTCCTTTGTTATTATTTGTTTTAGAAGTAGAATTTAAGTAGATTTCCACCACCACTGTTACACTATTTTAGATTACATGCGTAGTATGTAAAATAAAACATTATTTTTCACGAAAACGAATGTCTTTATAAAATCACCATTCATCAATCATTATTGTAACACATTTTTTTTTGTAATTGTTACAAATCATCATACTTTAATAATAGTTTATTTTGTTTGCTGCTTCTGTAGAATTGAATCCTGTGACCTCCAACTGGGAGACACATGGAGGGGGATGCAAGGCAAGATGAGCGTGACAGCGCCGGTTAAGAAGATAAGAAAAAAGTCAGACAATAAGCCACAATCTCAAATGTACGTATAATACGCTTGAAATGTGTATACATTGGTGGAAATGTCTGGGTTTTTGAAATGTGCAGTAACTTTAAATGAATACCTTTTATTTTCCTTAACGTAATGTGCTTGCATTTTTTCGTGTTCAAAGAAAACCTTCAGGAACGGAAGTAGAGTATATCTGCAAAAAAATATTTTTTATTTGATTGTTAACACATAATGCATAGTTTCGTTGCAAATGCAATTGGCTAAAAGAGAATACTCCATGTGCCAGAATGGGCATGATCTAAGTTCTTAAGTACAGCTAACATTATAATAAAAATAAATGGTAGTAGTTTCTTACAAAAAAACAGTCAGCTAAGGAACATACAACGAAAAATAAAACATAGTAAAAGTTGAAATAGTGAACCCTACTTACTACGTAGTATGTATTACTATCTGCTGTGAGTATAAGATGAACTAAGTTTCCTAGGAATCCAAAGAGTCTTATGAAGAACTTGTCTATGACGTCATCGAAGGTTACACTTAGGTCTATCGTTATCGACAATATTTATCTATAGTTAAAATTATTGTCGATAGGCAATCAGTAGGTCAGCATGTCAAAGGAAACAAGTACCCAATATGAATAGAAAATATTGAAAAAAAAAAAGTGTAAATATGAATTATGTTCACCTTTTGTCAACTAAACTAGAATCAGGGACTATTTTGGTTAGCAGTTAAAAATTTCCGATAGGGTTTTCAAAAACCCTTAAAGATACATCCAGACAGAGCGAGGTATGCGCCGCAAATAATATTTTTTTTATGTACGGTTGCCTAGGTTGCTGAGGCACCCGTACATATTAAAAAAAACCATTCCAAAATCACTCCAATCCCTTATTCCATGAATGTGTTCGTAAAGCTCTTCAAAAGGGTTTTAAAGGGTTAGCCGTTTAATCGTTTACCGTAATAATAAAGCTTAGGCTTACCTATTCAAAGTTTATCGTTTACAGTGGGTTTGCGCTTCATATGGTTAGAAAGTGTTAAACCATACAAAATTTCACGTGCTCCATAAGGGTTACCAAATTAATGGATAACCCTTTGAACTACTTTGAACTCTTATGGCGGGGTTTATGGTCCCTGACAAGAATTACTTTACATTTTATACAATGTAAAAACCAATATTTTATGTTATCCTCGATAAAACAATAAATAATAAGAACCTTCCATTATTTATCTGAGTATTAAATTATAATTTTATAAAAATAATTGCATTTAAAATGTGCAATGTTTTATTATCTGTATCGTTCACTTAAATTGTCAAAGGAAGACGTTCGGAATGAGGCATACGACTTCGTGTAATCATAATAAAAATTGTTATGATTAATTACGCAACAATATTTTTTGCTTTTTCTTTATTATTGTAATCCATTAGAAGATACTCCTATAAATAAATTTTATTTAACTTATTCGGGTCGGGTGAATTAAAAAAAAAACTTGAATGTTTACAATTTTTTTTTTAAAGCAATAAAGTCTATAAAAACAAAGTAGTCACGTCGATTAAATCAATTAAATGCATGCATTTATATTATATATTGCGAATATGCAAAGTACCTGGTTCAAACTTCAAACGGCTATTAGCAATTGCTTAAAAAAAAATACATTCAAATGCCTTCTGGCAGCGCTTTTTATTTCCCTTATTTTAACTAAGCTAAAGATTATTTTTGTTAAGTACTTATTCGAGATAAAATTGAATAAATAAGTAAACAAAAACATAAACTATGAGCTTATTAGTGTTACTCTACAAACTATATTATTATTTGTTATTGTTGTAATTATGTTTACCTGCTATTACTTATCTATATATACAATAAATCTCTAGACGAGGCGTTTCTATACATTGAAAATATTAAATATATTTGGGGTGTTTAAAGGATAACCAACAGATGCCAGACATTTAATAAACTTTTAGAATTTTTGTCTGTTTGGGTGTGAGAGATTAACTGTTTGAACAGCTTCCACGTAAAAAGTACAATAACCAATATGGTTAATTTTTACACTCAATATATTAACTCGGACTCGGAGTACTTAATTATTAGTTTTTGTTTCATCGCAATCGCTTCATACTATCAAAAGATATGGTCAATTTAACGTATTCTAGAACAATTCTCATCACGTAATTTGGAAACACGTAATGACATCTATTGGCGCTATATAGTACTAACGAAAATATAATTGACTAATTGTGTTAAAAATAACATTAATGTGAATAAACGAAATGTCTGTGTTATTTAAAAAAGTAATGATAATGATTATAATGTTATAAAAATCGCTTTCCATTGATGATTGGTTAGTGGCGCTAAAAGATTGTCAAATGTAAAGTGATAATGTAAGATAATAGGTTATAATAATTTATGTGGTGTTCTGAGTGATAAAGAATGCAATAATTATTGATTTAAGAAAGTTGATTTATGCAGGGCGAATTTCGAGTTAACCACTTTGTTCGATAGATGGCGGTGAACAAATGTCGTCATATTCTGAATCGCGGTGTTATTGGAACCAAGTTCTTTTATGGCTTGCGGTAGGAGTAAAATGGGAGAAATATCACGTAACGAAAAAGCGCTATGCGACTTCATGCGATTTTTTAATTGTGTAATAGAAAGAGACAGAGAGAGAGAGAGAGAGGTGGTTTTCGAGGGTACTGAAGCCAATAGTGGGGTCAAAAAAAATGCAAGACGGTGGCTGCAATTAAAAAGAAAATTACGTTTGTCGTTTTCATGGTTTCCGAGGATGCTGAAGCGGATAGTGTGGTCAAAATGAAAATCCAAGATGGCGGCTGCAAAAATGTACAAATTTTCGTCATTTTGAAATTGTCGCAGCTGCCATCTTGGATTTTTATTTAGAACTTTGTCCCTGCCGGTGGTCCTCCGACCCCACACGTTTTTTTTTTGGTGGTGAGTTTTTCGCAGAAGAGTGAACTTCGTCCGTAGTTATAGACAATCTTTAATTATAAAACTGAAATTGTTGTTATAAAATTGTTGGAAATAAAGTAGTTTCGTAGAGACGTAGATGCTGTTATGGTTCTGGACTGTGGACCTGGCTTTTAAAATATTTGGTTCTTGATTTCTCTCTAGAGGTCTCATCTCACTCAAGTTTTTCCTCAATTCTCTTTAACCGAATTTCAATGAGAAGAAAAACTGAAGGATTCTTTGAGGCATCTTTATAACCGACTTCAAAAAGGAAGAAGTCCTCAATTCGTCTGTTTTAGGGTTCTGTAGCACCTATAATGGCCCAAGAAAATGAACTTTTATCATTTCGTCCTGTCCGTCCGTATGTCACACTATTTTTTTGTTTGAAAGAGTGAAGATCTGACAATTGAAATCCTCAGTATCGAACAGTACACGTATTGTAGATACAGAGATCAAAGAAAATTGCTAAGTATCAATATAAAGTAATTAGTACTTACACGAATTTGTTTAAAATAAAATACAACCGACTTCAAAAACAAAACACTTCAAAGTGCAAAAGACCTTTGGTTTCAGAAGTCTCTAATTTCTTGCCAACGACTTCCCGAACTAAGGTTATTTTGCACTTTAGGGTTTTTTATGGAAGTCGGTTATATTTTTTTGTAATCATATTTTTTTTAACGATGCACGATGGATACCTAAATACTGTATTAATTCTAAAACGGGGTGTACGGGCATTAGAATTTTTGTTTCTGGTTTGCGACAGCACATGCATGCACAGGTCTAAATCAAAATTATGTCCAAAGTTTTCTTCATGGGTGTCATCTTCGTAGTTTTTGGGGGCGGCCGGTGTCGAATATTACCAGAGAAAATAGGTTGCTTTTCACACGGTTAACTTTATGTACGGACGCCAGCACATCAACCTACCACAATCTGTCAGATTTCTTTAATAGATTTTCAACTTTATCGATAAAGCTTAAGGTTCAAAGTGGGAAAATCTGACAGTTAGGTGTAGCTTGATGTGCTGGTGTCTGTACAAGCTCTTTCGATGGGCAAGCAACCTCTTTAACATCATTTACAGAAAAGCATTTTCTTAGTTACAAAAGGTTTTAAGATCATGATACTTTCATAGTGTTTTGCCATTCTTGCCAGACGGGCAGCTGATTTCTTGAGTAGATACGGCAGGCGCACACCCAGCACTGCATGTCAAAAGGTATTGTTGATTATGTCTTCGAGACAATAACTAAATTCTAAGCCATTGTCTTGGTTAAAACCATATTGACCCTCAAGATATTCTTAAGGCTATCCACGAAGAGAGAGTTAAGCAAATGTGAGCACAGGTTTACAGAATAAGTTAAAAAAGACTTCAAAACTACTTTTCAGATAAACTTCAGAACGATTTAAGAGTAACACCATTGATGTATTCTTATTCTTTTTTTTTTCAAGATATCTCGACTCTATAATACCTAACTGCATAATATTGGTATGTAAGATATCTACAATACCAAGTTAATTTACCGCAGAGAAGAAGACAAGACTTATAAAAACTAAACTTCACCTACTAATCTCAGATATACTTTAGATAAAATGGTGGTATGATTTTACAACTTATATTCTAAATAAAACAGATGCAAAATAAAATGGTTCTCTAATAATTTGAATACCTATTTTATAGTGTTGTGTTGTCTAAACTTACAGATTAAATTCAAATGCACAATAGTTAATAGTGTCAAATGAACAGATATTTGTATAAAACCGATGGGTTTCAAAAATATAAATTAATTTAATGTTCAGCACAAAAAAGTTAAAATACATATATACATATACTTTAGTGCTTACAGGATATTTGGTAGAAGGACCGATACAATTTTTTGGGGTATTGGGGATGTCATTTACTATCACAATATTGTTTTATTATTAATTTTTATTATGAATTTTAAAATTGAGATTTTTCTTTCCTTAACACACTTTTACGACTTTGGAAGCATCCAAGTAATTTTTTAGAACTAATCTATACTAATATTATAAAGCTGAAGAGTTTGTTTGTTTGGTTGAACGCGCTAATCTCTGGAACTACCAGTCGGATTTGAAAAATTCTTTTTGCATTTGATAGCCCAATTCTGAGGAAGGCTATAGGCTATTAACATCAAGCTTTAGGAGCCGAGCAAAAAGAAAAAAAGTCCGAAAGAACGCTAAGCAAAAACGAAGTAATAGCGCGGGCAGGCGATGCGATGCGACGGGGTGGGTCGGAGTAACAAGAAATTTCACGCGGACGAAGTCGCGGGCAGATAACACCAAAAAATATGGCGCTCTATTACAACCACAAATAAAAAAGTTGCGACGTTATTTCCGGTGATTAAAACTAAACAAATTATTATCTCAATTACCTACCGTGACACTTAAGACAGGTGTTATGGGTGAAAACTAGGATAATGACACTTCTTGTCCCTAAGAAAATTGTGTCGGTCGCGGTCCTTCTACCAAACACCCTGTATATTAATTTACAAAAAAAAAACTAATTTTAATTCAATATTCAATACTTATGTGTGTTAAATTTCGTGATACGCTGTAAAATTGTGTTAAATAAAAAATAGAGCCTAAAATGACAAAAACAAGAAATTAACTCAAGAACTCCACGACTTCATTCCACCGGCCCCCTTCTACCTTCGGACATCCAGACGCACTACAAGTTACCATCCCTACCTAGTTGCTATTCCACCAATTCGCACTAAGCTTTTTCAAATGTCCTTTATAATGCGCACAGCAAAAGAGTGGAACTCTCTACCTGCGTTTGTGTTTCCGAGTGCATACAACCCGAATCTCTTCAAAGTAAGAGTGAACAGGCTTCTTCTGGGTGAGCTCACTCCATCGTAGACTTTGTCTCTGTCATCTCTGACCTAGACTAGAGTCAAGAGCAAGCCAATATCAAAAAAAAAAAAAAATTATAACTAATAATAATATGTTCATACTTAACATACTTAGCTCAAAATGGCGTTAGATCCATATTATAAGAACTAATTACGAGTAAAGAAAATATGGTTTTAGTAAGCCAGAGTTAGGAATGAATTAAGTGGTTTGGCTTCATATAGATTTAAGTCTTTCTTTTCATAATTCAATTAAGTGTTAACAATTTCTTTATAAATTCTTTGTTGAGAAAGTATATGCTTTAGTAGCATTTGTCATGGACATACTTAAGATTTAGTTTATACTAAATGGATTTTGAAATTTGAAAAACTGGTCAATTTTTCTCTTTGCATACTTTGGAGATAAGGGGGGAGGGAAAGGTATTTCTTTTTTACATTTTTCATTAAAAGTCGAAAACAATGCGGCCTAAAAAAAGAAAAATGTTTGAGAATGTGCAAACTGCCCTCTTTCATATGATACACCACATGCCCTAGTAGCCCCACTCCGAATTTTTCAGACCCTCTTTCAGTCCCTGTTGCAAAAAATATCCATAAATTTTTATTTCTTTAATTTTTGTTACAGACAGACACTTAGTCTCACCATAAGGGATTCATTTTACCATTTTGGTACGGAACCCTAAAAAGTAAACATAGCAGCCCTGAAGACCGTATTTGAAAAACTATTTTGAATTCAAGGACGACTTGAATTTATAAATACACTCTTCAGCAAAGTTTATCTTGGCCAAATCGATAATTTATAGATATATGGCTGTTTGGTCAGATAATTACACCTTTCCTAAGTGGCACATTTTTGTTTTCCGATATCCACGCGAACGAAGTCGCGGGCACAGCTAGTTGAATATAAATTTTATGCTATCTTGTAACTCCATCATGCATGAATTATATCTATTTTTGTTTTACAAAAAACTTAATGGTTATGTTATAGTGATAAAAGTGTCTGCTAAGAACTAACCCAATTCACCGTGACATGTTGTGTAGGTGCATCTCATAAGATGACAAAATAAAGGCAAATGTATAATTAACTAGCAGGGCGCCGCGGTTCCACCCGCATAAGTGTTAATCCCGTGGGAATATCGGGATAAAATCTATCCTTTGTCCTTCCCCGGGCTGCAATCTATTTCTCTGCCAAATTTTATCAAAATCCATTCAGTGGTTTAGGCGTGATTAGGTAACATACAGACAGACAGAGTTACTTTCGAATTTATAATATTAGTATGGATTTATTGATAAGTAATTTGTATCCCATAATCATTAAACAATCTGTTTTATGTCATGTAACTTTAGAAATGTAGTACAAGATTATTCATAAGTTAGTAAGGGTACAATCGTGTCATCCCTGAAGTACTATTAAATAATAAAAAAGTCAATAGTAGGTTTAGACATCAATCTAAGAGTAAAAATCATTAAAATTTAAAATAATACATGACTACTGCTAGATTGCTATACTTATTGCAATTATACTGCAACAGTCATTTGGATTGCTAATCAGGTTTTTTACATTTAGATGTTCGTGAACAAAAGGTTTAGGCTGAATTTTTAAAACTATAAATGGAAATACGAACACAGTTGGAGGAAGTAAATTAAAATATGCATTTATTGGCCAAGCCTAGACAGATCATAAAGGATTGTTCAGTTTTATTAAAATTTCGTAAAAGTGCATGTTCAAATAAAAAAATAATGTTTTTATTTATTTAAATTTTTGCCGATTGGATATTATTAAAATTTTAGTCGTCGTTTTTTATGATGCCACAAAAGCAGAAGTGACATTTTAAAAATTGGAATCAAGCTGTCGGTTCTGTAAGATAGGTGTATTGGTACTCCTACCTTAAAGTTGCCACAGGCAGGCTTAATTGTTTTATTAGAATTCTGTTACTTAGCTCTTTTGTTTAAATAAATGATTGATAAATCATTGAATTTATTTAAATACGGTACAAAAATAAATCTGTTATAATCTATTGGCTTCAGAAAACATTCCTTTAAAAACATTTTATCCGCAATCAGATTATCCGGAAAAGACTGGGGTCACGTAGCTCAGAAACAGCAGGCTGAAGTGCTAGTGGGCTGGCCATGTTTGTTGGTGGACCGATGGCCGTTGGAGCAGATAAGTCCTTGCATGCACACCTCAAATCAATAAACTTAGTGCGAAACGTCCCTTCTACCAGGTGGACAAGAAACCTAAAAGGTAGAGGGAACGTATTGGAGGAGGTGCAGGTTTTTTAGCCCAGCTTAAGAGAGATCCTACTGCAGTAGTGGGATATAAGGAGTGGGTATGTTTTGTCTCTGCATCACCCTAAGGTAGACTGGTAGAAAATGCCCAAGGCATTAAGTCCGCCTTTGTACAGTATGTGCATAAAGTTTTAATAAATAAATAAATAAATATAATAGTCTAATTAGATACCTACACGTGTGTAAACAAACGTAAGGCCTCTGCCTCGAATTTTGCGGGCAGCGGGGCGGCGGCGGCGGCGGCGCGGGAACGGCAGGATCTTATGCGTAAAATCAAATGGACCGGTTCTCGAAAACAGCGGCGCGGGAGCGGGCAACGAGCGGCGCACTCCAGTCAAACGGTGACCGCCCGCGCCGCCGCCGCTGCCGCCCCGCTGCCCGCAAAATTCGAGGCAGAGGCCTAAAGGACATTCAGTTGGTACTTTCTTGAATACCGCATTGTAGAAATACTGCACTACCAAAGATTGGCAGCTGAAATCATAACCTAACATTCCTAGCGTTTATATTTACCCTCCATAATAATACAGGGCCAATGTTTATGATTTCAGCGAATAATTGGTGCACAAGAAACACATGCATTCAGGTTGAACTTTGATAACTATTTTACTATTGGAGTCAATCTTATTTACCAACTTTTAATAGAAAACATAATTATTGGAGATTTGTATTTTGACCACGCTTAAATTTATGATTACGCCCGATTCGGCCTATCAAATGATAAGACTTAATACAGTACATTCATTCTTTTAAAACAAACATTGTCATTGCACGAAGGATAGCAGCTGATAAGATGATAGCTGAGAAAGCGCCTCAGGAAGAAGATTAGCTACCATCACAGCAGCATTCCAAAATATAGTTTTCTCATAAATACAGTGAAAGAAGTAATTAAAATAAAAAGTAATAACTCAATATCGAACGGTTTTATAACTTTATAGCTGCGCCTGCGGGTCCATCTGTGTAAAAGTCTGAAAACAAAAAACACAACTTTGCATAATTATTCTCCAAAACCCTCAACTATTCAGCAGTCGCCTCGCAACATGATCAGATGCAATTTTTCTTCAATTAATAAAGTAGTAACCCACTACGTCTACCTATCCTCTACTATTTACCAATTAATAATCAACTTAGTCACCCACACGGCACACCACAACCGTTAAAAATAAAACAATTTCATTTTGCGGTAAGCAATCAATCATTATGACTACTCATGATAGAGATAGGGATGACAAGCTATAATATCTCAGGATCTACATGACTAATCAAGATAATGTCTACCTACCTACCTTAGTTTTTAAACTAGGCTAGTAGCTATTTATTGAAAGACAGACGTACAGTCATACAAACATAATAAATAAAATTCTAATAAGGATCAAGGACTCGCTGTGCCCACGCTTCAGCATTCAATTCGGTAAACAACACCATTCGGCTGGGCACACGCTTCTCTGATATCATCTATCGCCAATCACCACCTGCACATAAGACCTGTTATCAAATAACTATCAACTAAAAATTTTATCAACCCTGTTACCTATCAGAGTTCAGTAAAATACACAGTTTTGCATCTTCAAATCAATAGAAACCCCTGCTTTGTCTGGGACAGCATATAATAAAGCTAAAGGACAAGTTGGATCATGTCGATCAATCAACTTTTGTTGTTGTTAAAAATCAACTGATGTTTTAACAACAACAAAAGTTTCATTTATATAAATTCGTTAATTCGTTATCACGTGATGAACTGACAAACAGACAGACAATTATTTAATACAGTTATATTTGACCAGACAAAAGCGATGGTTTTCAAAATAATGCTTTATTTCTTGAGTGTGGTTGGATAATTGAAATTTTTAGGTTGTTTGGAAAATGTTATTTTTACCTTAATATGAATTAGGACACTGAGACTGGATTGAAATGCAAGTTAACGCAAAATTACCGCAGACGCATGGACTTGAGTCAGGGTATTTTATCTGACTATAGGTAAAAGGTACAGATGCCAGCACATCAAGCTACTACAATCTGTCAAATTTCTATAATAGATTTTCAACTTTATCGCAAAAATATAAGATTCAAAGTTGATATGGACAATTTGATAGTTTCGGGTAGCTTGATGTGTTGGCGTCGGTACATCAAGCTCAAATTAAAACTTGCTAGTATTTTCTTTTATTTAGAACCGTTCTGATTAACGTTGTAACATGGCTGGGCTTATCTAGCAACAAAAGTGAATTGACATTTTATAGGAGTGTTTACTGGGTCTTTTGGGTTTTAATAAATTGCCAATTGTGTATGTATCTATGTATGTTTTTCAATGTTTATTTAGTTCTATGTACTTATATAATTATAATCATTTTTGGTAATTAAATGTTTAATACTTGATTTTATTACACTTGTTATATTCTACGTTTTCTTTTCAATTTTCTGACAAAAAAAAGCGCAGTATAAACTAATTGGTTGAACGACTTTCGCATTTGCACAATCATCAAATCATTCCTGAAGAATCGCACAAGCACTTCGCGTAGTAGGTATGATACTCAAAAGCTCACAAACTTTCAAAACAATGTAATTCTCAAACACGTGTTTCAGAGTAACTATGTGTTTGTCCTTGTACTTTAGAATCTTTCGATGTGTGTATTTTTTTAAATTATCAATTGTTTTTTAAACTTCAGATATTAATTGTGTTCTTTTTTTGGAATTTCAGAAATAAGTGTCACAACGAGAAGAAGCGACGGGAACTCGAAAACGAAACCATAAATCAACTTGAAGAACTTTTGGGTACCTGTCTTGCCGAGTTAAAACAGCCTGACAAAAACGGCATCGTCAAGATAGCCACCGATCAGATCCAGGACGTGCTGCGGCGCAGGCGGGAGTGCCCCGACGAGTGTCCTCTTCGCGCCGCTCAGTGCCTCTCGCCCGTGCAAGGTGGCGAGGTCAGCTCTACCCAGCCATCCTGTACTGGACTACATTATTCGGAGCTCACCTCACTTATCGAGGTATTTCATTTTATTCAACTTAATAAGTTTTATCCTGTTTTTAACACGGCATTTATTTGATAGCAAATACACGTTATATAAAAAAGTTAAAGTTTACAAAGGAATCGATAAATTAAAATTGGATGTTGTTTTTATATGTGCTTGTGGAGATAAGCACATGTCCATGAATAATATGTTGCATTTTTCATAAAAGATACCGTTGTCTCTAAGACAGCACTAATCTTTTAAATAACCTGCAATTTTGAATTAATTATAATTATTCAATTATTTTCTAGGCTCTCAAGCATTACACCGGCACCCTCGGATGGGTTTTATTGGAAATAAACTCAAAGGCTGAAATAGAGTGTATAACCGAAAATATTAAAGAGCTCACCTTGCAGGAGAGAACTGATCTGTACAAGAAATCGATATTCTCGCTTTTGCATGTCAAAGATCATGCAAAAATACGGCCATTGTTAAGAAATATACAAACTTTTAACTGGGGTTCAGGAGAAATCGACAAATTTCAAGCTATACAAGCTCGCCTTCTTGTCAAAAACACCAATGGGACTGACAGTGCTGGGTAAGTTTAACATAACGTCTTCTTTTGTGAGTGCGCTGTTCCAAATTAATATTATAAAAAAAACCAAGGTGCTAAAGACATCGACTCGTCGAGTTACAATATTGATATCAGAGCATGTTTTGCTATTTCATTGTGATAGTAGATGGTGACGGTCGAACGATAAGAGGCCGATTACTTGTAACTAATACGTATTAAAGTCGAGTAATGCAAAGTTATTGTAGAAATCTATTTCACAAATAAGGGCAATACTATGTGTAACTATCTAGAATATTACGCAGTAAAGTAGGTACCGTTTTAAATATTTTCTTTATAAGCGCGTATAATATTAAACACCGCTGTTTATCGTCGCTTGAGAGTAACACACAATTGGTATTGAGAAGTAAGCTACGTAACAGTAGCATGTACGTTGTATGTGTATATTGTTAACACCGCGTGCAGTTTTGAGTTCGGTTTACGAATAAACCACCAACTTACATACGTATGAAATAACTATATTAAAACAAGCAGTGTACCATCTTGTATCAGTTTTTTATTAATCCTGTAATCTGCAGGGCCTCTTTCATACTGATGACAGTGTAATAAGATAATAAATCGATACAAAAGGGTTTTGTTTATGATTGAGTTTATGAGTCAATAATTACGAAATTATTATCCAAAATAGGTATCGTTCATGAATTCAAACTAATGGAAGTCTTAACTACTGGAGTTCAGTTATTGCGCATTACCGAATGTACGTTTGCAAAATCACATCGATATTTTTCTTCATATAATCGTGATTTTTCATATGTACTTTCTGAGTTTATCTTGGACATTACTGACATCGGTGAGAAACCTGGACTTGTTGATATGAGCCTGAAATCGTCAACCCGTCTTAAGCAAGCGTGGTGATTAATGCTGGTGCCTTCTCTGCTGAAGTGGCCTTTGCTCTGCAGTGGCACAATAATAGGCTGGTATTATTATTATAATCTTGCCGTTTCGTCTGGATCGTCAAGGGCCTTTTCTAAAGGCACAATTTAAAGTGATTAGTATTTAGAGCTGGGTAATACGAACATGAATGTATTTGGTTGGCAGGTTCGCGGATTGCGTGATCCACGCGGCGCCCGTGCGCGGCTCGTCGTCGGAGGAGGCCGGCTCCGTCATGTGCGTCATCCGGCGCTGCGAGGACGCGTCGGCCGCACTACTCCCCGGCGACGGCGGCCCGCCCGCCATCACCGCCAAACACTCCGATCACATCGTCTTCAGATTGGATTGCAACTTCATTATTTTATGTAAGTCACCATTACAACACATTTTTATCTCATGAGCTTTACCTATAACATTACTTTGGAGTGAAAACACAATTTGTAGATAACAGTTTTACTTATAGTGTAACCTTTTCTTATTACAGTTTGTGATTTAAGTGGAGTGGAAAACTTAATAAACACTTCTGTACCCCTAGTGGGTACTCGTTATTTGGAACTTGTTGAGAATAGTGATCGTATACGTATAGCCGCGCACCTACAAGAGGCGGTGTGTCTTCCCGCGCCGCCGGCGATTAGTGAACCTTTTCGACTGCGCATCGCTCCTGATAGACCTTGCTTCAGAGTGGTCGCTCGGTCACGTCTTTTTAGAGCGAAACCGTCGTCGGGCGAGCCGGATTTTATAATGTCCACACACACCGTACTTGACGACGAAGAAATGGATCTCCTCGAAAACGACGGCCCTCGACCTCCTGTCGGCGGACCACTCATGACATCCGTCGCAAACGGGGAGTCGTCCAATTGTGAACCTCGATATCGGTCCCCCATAAGTCCCAGTGAAGGTCCTTTCCTTAACGATTTTGACCTCGAACCTTGGGCATCTTCCTTGCTCGGCGAAATGCCCAGTGAAGATACAAAAGAGCGCAAAGAGATTACCGCCGAGGGACCCTCGCAACCCTTAACGCCGCGAGCACCTTCAACACCGGGCGAAGGACCACCCTCAAATCAGCCCGCAGAGGAGTCCAACAGACTTCGTTTGCTCCTCAGTAAGAAGCCAATGCCGGGGAACGACGGTGCGGTAAACTCGAACAATCGAATCTTAAAAGATTTGCTGAAGCAAGAGGATGAGGAGGCTACGGGCAGTGAAACGTCAGCGCCGCATACACCTCACACTCCGCACACTCCAATGACGCCGCACACGCCGAGCGCGGCGCTGTCGCCGCTGCACACGGCGCAGGCGCACTCGCGCCCTCCGCCGCACCCACCGCACACGCAGCACGCGCCTCACGTGTCGCACGCCTCGCATGTCTCGCACGGCTCCAACGCGACGCACACTATGCAGCAGACCCATCACAACAGCTCCGACGTCTTGTTGAGGGTAAGTTTTGTGACGAACTGGTTCCTTTCTGCCCGCTCTTAATGTTTCTTCTCACTATAGTTATAAACCCTCTTAAATGTCTCAGATATTAAACGACAAGTCCGACGAGGATGCGGAGGAAAACAGAAGAAATTCTGCAGACGGAAATAGAGGTGTGTCGCAACCTAGTGCGCTGCTTTCCCAATTACTTTCAAGTAGTAACGGACCGTCCGGCAACGGGCGCCAGCAGGACAACAGCGAAAATTACCTTGAAAGAATCGCCGGAGTGAAACGCAAGTTCGAAGAAGGGAACAAGGGAGTGGCCAGTAACTCTAAAAGAGCTACGCCTGAAAACCAGCAGGTATGTAACACAGTTATTTCTTTATTTCACTGTTCAATATTCATCAAACTAGACTATTTGTACACTCAAAGCCCTGAATTCGATTCGGAAGTTGAATTACTCACTCAGGTATCAAAACTGTACTAATAAGGCCGCCCATTGTATGTCTGTGCTGTTTCATTTATTTTTTGTAATGATTTTCTAGTCTGTTTACATCTTCAGAATTGTTTTACATACCATGTCATTATGTCAGGTCACGTCAAGCGCTCTCCCCACGTCGTCGACGGCGTCGTCTACGGCAACGAGTCCGGCGACTAGCAGCAGCCCTGGCATGAGCCCACTGTGTCAGAAGAACCAGATCCTGGTGTCGCTATTGGCGCGGCAGCAGACGACGCCCACCACGCCGCTACCGCTACCTAACCCGAACTTGCGCGCCTATGGGCCCACCGCGCGGCCCCGCCCGCCGCCGCCGCCTCAGATGCCGCCGCAGCGACATCTGCACTCAACGCTGTCCAACATACTCACCGGCGTCAATCAGTGAGTATACCTCATTCATATGGCGCGAAGATACCGTCTGAGATTAAATTAGTGAATGTTATCGATAATTTATGATTGAGTCGAATCCATCTGTCTGTTCAAAGATGGATTGTTTTAAATTCTTGAACTATGATCGTGGAAATTGCACCTGTAAGTAATAGGCTATAAGAACACATAAGAGCGATGCAACGTCGCAACGCAATCGGTCAGCGAGACACGTGCCCATCAACATTCCGGCTATTTATTTATTTAGGATCTCTAAGAAAAGATATACCCAAAACATGACACATAAAATAAAATGGACAAAAACAGGTATTAAGTAGGTACCTCTTCACATATATAAGAGATCACAGCCTGATCAATAAAGTTAACATCTAAGTAACAAAGATAAAATATTATTCTTACAATATTGAAAAAACAATATATTGCATACAAAGTGTTGGCTATAATGCGTGTTCGTGTCCACAGCCGCCCCAACAGCATGAACGGCGGCGGCGTGTCGGGCGAGGCGGCGGGCGCGGGCGGCATGGCCAGCCATCTGCAGCTGGTGCTGCAGGGCGGCGCGCGCTACCCCGCGCCCGCGCCGCACGCGCCCGCGCCGCACGCGCATGCGCACGCGCACGCGCTGCACTACCCGGCGCCCGCGCAGCACGCCTACAGCACGCAGCCGCCGTCAGTACCACATTGCTTTAATAATAATAAATAAAAAACTGTTTACTTCAGATTATTTAAAATCCATAAAATGTTAGCTCAGTAAAACTTTTGAATCCAGTGAACTTTACTAGCCGTATAAAGTTTAGGGAGACCGCAAAATACCAAAACAGATCAGTAAGTAAAAAGTCTGTAGATCAACGCATTCGCCCCATAAGAATCGGCCATACAAGTGATACAAGTAACGTACATCAAAAATTAAATGATAATTTATATTTATTTCAAAGGGTTACCCCTTTTACCTGTTAAAAACACATAAAAATAAATTATGTTTCAAAGTTTTAAAATCTAGATGAACTCTGTGTTTCCTTTCCGATTACTCTGAGAAGAAAGACCTAAACAAACTCACGAGTCGCTTGAATTCTTCTAGAAAACGGTTGCTTGCGTTTTCATTTAATATCATTTCACTTCTGTCTGGAGCACCTTTTAAAACGAAACCAAAAAAAGCTATGCATTATTTTTTATAAGTTTTTACTGATCTCATTATAGAACTGGCAGCAATCGAGTACAAGGTGGGGGCGCCGGCGACAGTGAGGTGCCGAGTGACCAGACGCTGTCGGACATTCTGGACGAAGTCATCGACAACATGCCCGACGGCGACCGGCCGCAGCCCGACGTCAATGTGCGACAGCGACAGGTACACATCAAATCATTGAATGTTACTTTTTTGAAGGATTGGGCTCCTATATTTTGATGATTATGTAAATTGTTTCTTTGTTTAATATTAGCCACGTGCTCGTAAAAGACAGTTAGTTAAAGAAAGTTACGACTGGTCATAAATGACCTAAGTTTAATCTTCGCAAAGCACCGTATACTCCATTTGAAATAAGATTAGACATTTAAATAAACCTTTTTTACAGCCCGTTCAACCGATTTTGACTTCTATACTGTAGGCATAAGAATTGCATTAAAATAAAAAAAGTGGTTACAATATACCAACTGTTTACTGCAGCTACCATATGTCATGCCACCAACGCAATAGAATTCAAAATCGGTTGAACGGACTGTAAAAAAGTAAATTTAAATGTCTAATCTTATTTGAAATGGAGTATAGGTATAATCGAATCGAAATGTTGATATTGAGATACATAGTTCTATTTCATGTTACACCAATTAAATTCTTAGCTAACACACACTGGCAAAATCTTGACCTAGACTTCTTCGAATCCAGCTCGACACTGACCTAATCAAAATTGATTGAATTTGTGTGGCCTTTGTTACAGGGAAAAAACGAGAAGAACGCGATGATAAACGCGATCAGGCAAAGTTTGATGCAATACGAAGTGGTAGGCAAGAGTCCGGGAGGTTCGAGCCCCAGCCCCGGCGGCGCGGGCGGCGCGGGCGGCGCGGGCGGCGCGGGCGCCTACCCCGTGCAGGCGCCCGCGTCGCCCGGCTCGCCCGAGCCGCGCGAGCGCTGGCGCGCGCTGCAGGCGTGCGGGCTGGGCGCGGGCGGCGCGGCCGGCGCGCTGTACGCCGACCCGGCGCGCGCGCGCGCGCTCGTGGAGCAGCAGCGCGCGCGCCTGCTGCAGATGCAGCGCTCGCAACAGATGCTGGTGTCGCCCGAGGTACCGACGTGCAATCTTTATTTTACTTTAATTCGAGAAACATGAAGCTAAGACATTTATGATGTTCTTAAAAATCTAAATTTGAAGGCCGTTTACAAGTGATAAACACTAAAATAGAAACGAAAAAGTGGACAAATTAATAATAAAATTATTTCCACAACCAGATGATACAATACAATAATCGTTACACGCAAAAAGTTATTTTTCGTGAAGAACACACACACGTACACTTTTCACCAATAAATGCTCAAGCCGAGGATCACTGGTAAAGTAATGGATAATAAATAGACAAAGCGTTGAGGAGTGGTCTGTCGCAAAACCGCTTGTCTGTGGTAACAGTTTTACTTCGCTTTTATTTCGTAGCAGTAAGAGCGGTTATCGTAGTTCAAGTTTTACTTCTGATGACTAGTTGGCAGCATCGACAGCTTATAGTGGTAGTTTAAAAATATATTTTGAATGTTGATGTTGAGACCTCAAGTAATAATTAAGAGCCAGTAAATGGCACCTAACTTATAGTCGAAGTATTGGTTAATTAATGTAAACCACATATTATGTTTGTCCACAGGCTGCTGAGCAACCTCAAGCTGATCTAGGCTCCACCATTAATGCCCTAGTTTCAGCCACACCCCCTAATGTAGCTTTAACAAGAACGGACTATCACCATCCCATGTATCACCAAAACAGTAAGTGCTAATCTGTGCTAATAGTACATTACTGCAACGGCCTGCAAGAGTCAATGCCTGGTTGCGGCCATGGCTTGTATATTACTTTTATCAAATACTGCGCCGAAATTCAAACTAAGTAAATTAATTATAAATTCCAGAATATTGATTGATTTTTTGATAATTTTTCACGCCCCAGTGCTCATTTGTTTCTTTTTAACAGACTTCCAAAAAGGAGGAGGTTATAATATAACCTCCTCCTTTTTGGAAGTCTGTCTGAAAAAACAAAGTCGAACATATTATGTTCGACTTTGTTTTTTTTTTGCAAGCTAGTTCGAAATTTAACTAAAATCTCTTGATAAGTTACCTCTTTGGTTGCCATGTTTCGCAGTAAAAAATTCGTTTCATTTATAAATTACACGATAGCGAGTTTTCATAGTAATTTATTTGGTCGCTGCTCGCATGAATTTGACCAGTCCAGCATTTTCGATTTCTCTCAAAGAAGGCTGTCAAAATAATGCTGGAATTTCCAAACATTTTTGAGAAAATACATTTATATAACGCACGTAACGTCAAGACTGTGATTTATGTTGTATTTATTTGTTTACAGATCAAATGGGTCCAAATTACGGTACAAATAAAATAACTACGTCACAGCAGAATCCGATGCTAAGTCGACAATTAAGTGTGAGTGTATAACTTTCTTTTTCTTTTTATTTCCGTCGTGATTGAGCTGATAGGTTTTTACAGTAGAATATTAAATCAAAATAGTAATTATAAATGAAAGGAATTATCCTAAATGCTAGACTCGGCACAGACTAAGCTAATCTTCATAGACTGTATACTCTTCATCCTGTTGTGTAGGTAGCAGCCTGCAGTAACTGGATATGTTGTTAATTTCAGTATAGTCGATGCATTACTCGAACGCGCTTCAATAATTATAATTAAAACTTTTTGTTATGTGTTATGCACATGATGTATGCTCTTGATTAACAACGACTTACTGGGAGTGTACTTTGTGAGACGACTGATTGGATATACAGTGTGTTAAAAGACTCATCACATAACGTTTACATTACGTCATTCTAAGTAATGAGCAAAAATTATAGATAGGAAACGACTTTTTGGTGTAAAAAATCGCCGTTTACGGCAGTGCGAAGTATAACGCACACAGGAGCTGTGGAGGTATTTAAAGTATACTTGCAACACTTAAAACTGGTTTTCGTGAAAAAAAGTTGAACTTAAACCTATTCAGGTATAGTCAGTAAAAAAATATCTCAATGACGAGGTGTATATGTAACTCACAGCTTCGTTAAGCATATTTTTACACTCGTATGTTTGGTGTTGCAGGTGGCGGGATCTAATGCGTACACGCACAGCGGCGGCGTGTCGCCGGCCGCGCTGCACACGCCCATGACGCCGCCGCCGCAGACCTACCACCGCCCGCCGCGCCCGCATCTAGGTAACTACTGCACCCGCACCACACCGCAGCTACACCGACCTACACACTACAGCCTGAATCAACTATCGGCCGACCGGCGAAGGTCAAACCAGGCCCTACTTAATAAGAAAAATTAAATTCATTAATTCACTGACTAACGACGTATAACCTAAACCGCTGGGTCTAGAAGCATGACATTTTGTACACAAAATCCTTGTTGGACAGAATGTAATTTTTTGCCGATGGGAAATACCAACGGGGACACGGCTTGTTTATTGATAAAAACAAAACGGAAGTAACGTAGTATTTGGTCAGTAACATTACGCTTACACGTGAAAACTATCTGTAATACTAATAAGTCATTGCCGTGACTTAGCGCTCCGATGTCCGATGCGATAGTCGACTTGGGTCGCGTCCGGTAGTTGCGTTCAGGCTCTCTGTTCTACAATCGTTTGCTCTAATAACTGCCCTAAAAGGCACGTGGTCTTTGAAGCGTGCTAAATCAGATCCATACTTTTTATTGTGCTTACGAATGTAGAAATTGAGATACAAAACACATTTGAAATGATAATTTACATGATAACTGTGTATTTCGATTATTATTTGTATATTTTTGCCTTTCTATTTATGATTACGATAAACTAAAATTTTGCCTCTAATGTCAATTACATTCCCATGTTATAGTATTGAAATTTGAAATGCACAGTCTGGATTTACTTATTTTTATTGTTATTAACGTATTGAAGATGAACTAAAATTTTCTTCAAAATACTTTTTAACAATAAATTGCGATACTAACTAACGTGCGTATTAAAATTTTGAAACGGTAACATTTCCAAAATGTTTAATTATGTTTAAGAGGGTGGTCTTGTGGTTATATTTTACTTATGTTTTGAAAGTAGTTTGCTTATCTTACTTAATGAGGTGATCAGATATTTATATAATTAAATAAATCTTTATGAATAGATACCATTACCCAAGGGTTTTTTGTACAGCTTTTCAGTAAAACTAATGATGATAAATTACATTTTATAAGGTAGATATTATAGATTAGAAATTTGCCAATCGATTTTATTTGACTTCTGAGCATGATATTTTCAAAAAAGAAACGCATGTCCCGTAGAACTTTAGAAATAGCGTGTCCTGTCAGAACTGGACAATTTTTCCAGAAATTTTAGACAAAAACCTAATTGCATGTCTTTAAGGCTTCACTATCCGGTATCTTTTAAAATCTTATGAATGCAAGTCATTAGCTAGAGCTACAATAAGACAATATTTCGCGGTCTCAAACTCATACCGAGTTAGTTACTCGTGGAATGCGCATGGGTGACCTACGCCCGTCAGTCAGGTACCGTCAGGTCATCACGTCGTCGGCGACGCTCATGCGCAGCGTTCGATCGACACTATATTCGCGCTTTCGACTTGACATCATCGAGTCCCTTGACTCCCCGACACCGCCGTAGTGGCGGGCAGACGCATCGAATTAGGTAGGTCTTGCGTTGTTCACGGCATCGTGCTCGTCGCCGGAAAGTACTTAACGCGGCGTGTGTGGCAGTGGGAGGCTACTACGAGGAGAGCGGCGCGGGCGCGGCCGGCTACTGCGGCGAGTACGCGCGCTGCACGCCGCACCCGCACGCGCCGCACGCGCCGCACCCGGCCCTCGACCACCAGCACACATGTGAGTATCTCACACCCGACGCCGCTGAACGTGGCTTACGTGTCAAAGCGCAACAGAACGACTTAATCGGCCGGTACAAAAGAGATTCTTATAGATTACTTCAGGGTACGCCGGAATTCGTGCGGGGATTTGCGTTTCGTGAAATTTATAAGTTCAACGATTGTACTGGCGTCGAACGAGGTAAGGCTTCGAGTAGTAGTCTAATCTGCTCGGACGTAATGGCAGTTCTTTCTTCCGATATCTATCGCTCTGCATGGTTAATAATAATCTTTTGCATTCTGCGCTTCAAAAACCTTCGCTTACCTGATTTAACCATGGAACAAGTTTTTAACAGCCCCGCTGCGGGAAATCCTTCAACCCGAGCCTTCGAATATCTCTGAATGCATCGCAGTAGGGCCCAAACAAAGGTAGGAATAACCGTAAAATGTTCCACCTTCTGTCGCCTGTAATAGATGTATAAAGATGATGAGAGGTCACAGTCGAATAAAAGTGATTCTGTAGGTTCGGGCAATGGTGTCGGTGTGAGCGGCCCGGGCGGCCCTGGCGGCCCTGGCGGTACCGGTGGCCCTGGCGGTCCCGGCGGCCCTAGCGGCCCCGGGGGCCCCGTGGGGCCGGGCGGGCAGGGCGCGGGCGGCACGTCGGAGTACGTGCGCAACGAGCTGCGCGCCGTGGTGGGCGCGCGCTCGGCGCGGCCCGACCTGCACCCGCTGCAGCCGCCCGACATGGACTCGCTCATGAGCTTCGATATGACCCCGCCCGGTTCGTACACACTTATTATCTAGACGACTATAGATGTAGCCTCGGTAGGTATGATTACTGTTTAGATAAAGAGTTCTTATCCTTTACCGACGGTTGTAAAATTATACAGTTTATTATTTTCCCTCATGGAAAATCCTTCCCCCCAGTCTTATGTGTGAGTGGTTGCTACTTAATTAATGGTATTGTTTTTTATTGTTTGCAACATGTTCAGGTACCTTAAAAGGTTATTATAACTGTGAATATGTATTATATTTTTATGTTTTCAATGTTGTAAACTGGAATATGTGTTACTAAATACAACCTTTACTATTACGCCGGGCGTTTGGAATCAAAAATATTGTGTTGAAAAATAATTCATGACACTACTAATACCCGAGGTGAATACAATAATTATCTGTAGTAGAGATATCATTCAAGTTTTAAACTAAAAAAACCATGCTTTAATAAGGATAGACTGAACACACTGAAATCAACCAATTTACACCTTGACCTAACCAGGGATACAGGTGTTATAATTCGTGGTGTTTATATTTTCAATAATTAATTTCCTTTTCAATCCACCTAATTTGATGAATCTAACATGCTTGGGATAACCATTGCCTGCACTAAGCCCTTTGTTTTATCTTTGGTTATGATTTATGTCTAATCGGTAATGCACATTTTTTATGTGGAAATATTTAGTTTTAATGTTTCTTTAAAATTTTAAGTACCTACATAATAAATTCGCGAAAACATTGGCCTTGATTGTGGCTGATGACAATGTTGTCCACAAGTAGTCACCCCTTCATATCCAGAATATTTGGGGACAATAAAGAACCGTTGCTTTCGATAGCGCGTATTCTTGAAACATTGTCAGTGTAGGGGATATCCACTGCCAATGTATACGTGTGTACGTACGTAGGTGGCGGCAGTGTGGTGGGGGGCCGAGCGGCCTCGGCGTCGACTAATTCGTGGGAATCGCAGAGCACCCCGGTAAGCTTGGGACGCGTTCAGCGAGTACAAAATATCATCTAGTCACTTCACTACTTTATAGGTTTTCATTTTTCCGTAGATCTACCTATAATTATTACGTCTGCTCTGCTGCGTGTGTTGTCGATACGATCATCTTGATACTAGAAGCTTAGAGAAATGTACCAACGTTCGCTTTCCACACTGGCAACGTATTTATTTTTACTTTAAATGCAAAAAACGAATCAACTTAAAATTAATTTAATGTCGATTTTATGAGGTTTGGAGTAGCTTTAAATTGGTACATTCCTGAATTTTGAATAAGCTTTTGTGATGTGATGTAAAATAATGTTTCTTAACTAGTGAAAACTACTTTAATTCTAAAAATAATCATCTTAAATATTTTTTCTTAGAAATCTTGTTTTAAACGTATACCTTAATATAATTCACAGGCTTATAGGATTTAACTAATTAAAGGTTAAGCTTATGATAAAATCGGGGAGGAAATCGCATGCGCAGACTATAAAGTGTGGTGAAGGTTTTGTGACGTTCGCGTTGTAGTAATAAAACAACAGCATTATATTTTTGCAATAGTTTGCTTATTGTCTGCTTATGAAAATGTTTTAGAACATTTTTCGTTGATTATGTTTCGTAGATATTCAGGAGACGATTGCATGACGGTATTTGAGACTTGAATCGGTTTATACTATTAGAAATTGAATATGTACGAGTAGCGATCAAGATCATGCGAAACATAGTTGCTTTTTGCTTTGATAAATCTTTCAAGTTATTTAAGTTACTGGAATTGAAATGGCGATTTACACTAAATCTGGTATGCAATTTTACATTAGCAAAGAATCACATAAATAATAGTGTAAATTGTTTTAAATGATCTAGTGTTTCCAGTTTGATGCACAAGATGCTATCAAGATTACGTTTCAATGTAGTTGCATAAAATGGCTCACCTGGAGTTTTTAAGAAACACAAAATAAAAAACGTAATTTATTAAAACAACGTATTTTGATCGTTCCTCGTAAATAAGTAAATTTCACTACTTATTGCTTTCGAAAAAAAAATGCTATCAAATTACTTGCAAAATACTATATGTACTTACAATTTTCTTCTATTGTGTCGATGGTACGTATTCAATTCAAATCGCCCAGTATTTTGCAATCGAATGATTTTATTAGTTAGTTGATTCGCTATACATTAAATGGGCAGTTATTCGAATAGGCATTTTTGTTAAAAATAAACAGAATAATCATCAATAATATAAATCAATGAATAATGTTTTGTACATTAATTTTAATATTTATATTCTACCTTCTGTTAATAACGCTATGATAAGAGACACGATTCAAAAATCGTGTCTCTTATCATAGCGTTATGAAATACATATAACACTTAAATGAATAAATTTGTGTTAAATAAAAGATTAAATAAAATTGCCGTCAAATAAGTGTGCTTCAGATACTGATTATAAACCTCATTAAATGATGGTGTGGTAGCAAAACCTAGCCAATTCCCAACTAATACACCAAAGATAGAAATTCAGTAAAAGATAAAATAATATATCAAGTAACGGGTCAATAGTCTCCTCGCAGTATAGTAAACATTATGGAAGTCGCACACTACGTTTAGGATTTAGGAGCACTTAGGTGAATATAAGGGAGAACAGTTTATTGATTGGCTTCGTTTGGTTTCGCACAGAGTACTACGGAGGCGGGCTCGGTGGGCCCGGCGCCGGGCGGTGATGAGGCGGCGGGGGCGGCGGGCGGGGGGGCGGCGAGTAAGGCGTCGCTGCTGCAGAAGCTGCTGTCGCAGTGATGCCCGCGCCCCGCGCTTCCCGAGCGCGGACTGCGCGCTACGGGTCTCGCTGAAGTTTGCATTTATTAATTTCTCGCTTCATCGGATGGACGTTAACCGACGATCCTTAGATTCCAGCGTAACGAACGTCGTCGTTCCCAGTTACGGTCTACGTGGTACCTCTGCGGCTGTAAATCTCACTCTCGTGAGAATAATATAGTACATACGCGTATTTATAGACATCTTTAATGTAGTCTAGTAGTGCTAGTGATGTTTTCGAGTTGTATAAAATCGTTTCGTTGATGATATATTTACTTCTAAGTTTTTGAGAAACTTTAGGTATGGTCTTTTATAAATATGTATGTATTTATCTTTAATTGTGCTCTAATTTTTAACGAAAAACGAATCGATACGAAATTCGTAGCTTCCTGTGATGGAAAAAAAATAGTGATTTAAAAATATCTTATTGACTTGTACGCCCAGTACACATACACAATGTACAATAGAAATATACCGCGTGCAATATTGTATAGAAATATAAAATACATATTTTGGCGTTGTGAACGTTATGTATTATAGTATGAAAGTCAGATGTTACCTGTTATGACAAAGTAATTTGTATTATAGTATATGATGACGAGACGTCGAGTGAAATGGTTTCTCTTATGGAGAATATTATTTTTACGTGTAAATAATATGTTGTTAAATTATAGCTGTTGCTTTATTGTAAATATTTTGTTAAAATATTTCTTTGTGTTTCGTGTATGGTACAATATTCTTTTAATTTCAATCCATTTATGAAATTGATTAAATAATTACAAATTATTTTTTTATGTTTTTCCAATACCTGTTTTCTATTATTTTAACAAATGACTAAGTTTAATGTTATAATCACAGTAATTTTTTCTTGGTTATGTGATTGAACAAAATGTATTTATGTACAGACGCCAGCACATCAAGCTACTACAATCTGTCAAATTTCTTTAATAGATTTTCAATTTTATTGGGAAAATTTAACAGTTTCGGGTAGCTTGATGAGCTGGCGTCTGTACATAAACTCTATTGACAACAGTTTTACAACTTAATACTGCATTAGTATGGCGACTACGTTAATGTATTTACTATACAAGCTTATGAAATAGAAACACATGATTAAAGTAATAATATAAATTTTAATCTTGTTACAAATTATTTAGTTTGAAGATCTGTGATTATAGCATTTCTCGTCTCCTTCTTGATAGTAGAGTAAAACCCCCTTGTTTGGTCGATTAAATTACCCTAATACAAAGGCGCGGAGTTGTTATAAATAGAAAAGAAGAAATAGTTATAATGGATTGATAAAATATATTGTTATTTTTTATCAATTTAATGTATCTATTCTTTGCACACTGTGCATAAATTTATATTGGATTTGATGAATAACAAATTGTTTGGTGATGACCTAAATTTTTATACGTCTTAAATATGGTATGCATGTACTTTGTACATGTCATAATGGTATGCATGTACTTTGTACATGTCATATACACGATATTGACTAAAACATTTCTAACAATCATTCATGTTAGAGACTATTTGCGATGGTCCGTAGACGAAATTCGTAGGTATACGGGTAGGCCACCCGGCCTTTTTGCATGGCATTTTTTATGTTAAATTGCAACTATTTTAAAACTAAATAGGTTTTCTACTGCCGTCATCGATTTAAATTCAATTTACTTTGGGAATACAACTGTTACGAATACCAGGATTTTTAAATGTTTTTTTTTTTATAAAATCAATTAAACTGCAAATATCCAAAATAAGCGTCACTTTAACCGTTGCAAATAGTGCTAACGATGATTTGTTAAGGGCAATCGATATGACATATCCAGAAATGTCTGTACGCTTAGAATATTTACAATCTTAACTTTCATACGTGCATAAACGTGTAATAAGCACGACGTTATTGCTGCTGATAAAGAAATCAACACAATTATGGTAAGGTCATTTTGATCGTACATCACACAGTCTTAATTATAAACGTTGTTTACATTTGAAATCAATTTCCTTTTAGTAGTTTATGTCATTACGATACGATATTAAAGTTAGTAGTTTCGTAAAGATGATGTTTATAATTAAGTGCATAAAATGTAATAAACTGTGTGTGTATAATTCTAAGTTCTATGGTGAAAGGTCAACATTGAATAACATCAATGTTGGGTGTCATTATTAGTAACTATAAATTGAATATTAGGCACGAAAATTAGCAGTATTTACTTCGCCATTTCAGGCAGTACAAAATTAAAATGCGACATTACCGGGCTTAGAAATTGAAAAAATTACATAATGGCGTAAATTTTTGCATGTCGTCACCAGCATACTTCTGTGCTAGTATTTTCTTTTGGATCTGAGATTTCGAAACATATTTAGACTTAAAAAAGTGAATACTGCTTGAAGTGGCATGTACTTTTGACGTTAACAATTAAGCGTACTAGAATTGCACAATATTATCTAATAATTATTAATATACGTTAACTTTAAAGTGTACTAATAATAAAATATGACTAAGACCTTTGGGTGTGGTGTGTATCCTAATAGCGGTCTAATGTGTGTAACTTAAATTTTAAAATAATCCACTGGTAGCGTTTAGCAAAGTTGTTGACAGTATTGTTGCTCCCTTATTTTATATACGGGACCACGACTTAGCCTGAACGTTATAAACAGTGCAAACCCGGATAATAAGATACGTAAACGGTGTTCACATCGATCTTTGATACTAGGGTACATGCTACCGCCGACCTTGTTTTCTGATCAGGAATTGTTATACCTTACCGATTGATACCTGTTTGCACTTACATGTAGTCGTTATTTATTATTGCCGAGTGACAACAAGATAATCGATATGAAGTACTTAAACGAGTTCAGGGGGTTCACTCGATTTAGATCATAATTTATGTAAGTTTCCTTATAATATGTATTAATTCCTTTCTAACAAGTGAATTTTTCAAAACACCAACCATAACAGTTAGGACGTAGATACATTAAAGAAGTAAATTGTGATGTGCTATAACTAAATAATGAACGTACAAAATATGTATAGATAATCCACAAAACAAATTAAACAAGTAATCTGACTATGAAATATTATATAAAAACATATTTTTATACCATAAAAATAAATAGAATGAAGGGTAGGCCACTGACCAATTTAATTTGTCATTGTTGTTGATAATATGGGAGAAGTTCGGCTCAGTCAGTCTATATATATAGTGTGATAAGCTTAACGCAATCTGAAGACCATAGCAACATAATTCATTCCACACGATGGTTTCAGAGAGGCGAGTCCTGTCAGTGTTAATAAGTAAAATTCAAACCAACAAAGTACAAGTGATGGCCTTGTTACATGGAAATATAATCAAATAGGCAAAGGAGTAGTCGTGTGTAATACATTCATAATACATAAATATATGGTAACAAAATTTATTTACTCGTAACTGGTCGCAAGATGAAACAGCATATAATGCCGTCACTTAGTTTACAACATCTCGACGAGGATAAATGTAAACAAATGTTATATTTTTTGCAGATTTACGGTAACATAACTATATTATAACGTTTGAAACACGTCCATTGCATGATTAAACCGTTTACTTTTCTGTTAAATGTATATTATAATAATGTCATGCCGTATAAAGCATCGGTGCCTGAAAATTATAGATAAATAATATTTTTTCAAAACCACCTTTTAAAAAAGTAATACGACTATAAATAATATTGAAATTGAAATAGAATTTAGTAATAATACGCATAAATATGGAATAAAATCATAAGTCTGCAACCACATAGATTCCATTAAAAATATGACTATAGCTTACCTATTTCAAAAATCATTGTAAATAAACTACATCGAATTTAGAGCTGATGCATTCGTGTGAGATGTGTATAGTTGTAACCACATAACAAGTAGTGATACCTTATCATAAGATGATGACTTAGCCTACACAATATGCCTTCGACATAATATTACGTTCAAACGGGACTCACGTCTACATAATAATATTATGTAGTTACAGTGGAATTATTATTGGTGAATTTTAGTCTTCCAAAATGAAAAATAATCTGGTCTGCGTCGTATGTTGAACTTAACCTGGGGCTGTCGCATTAAGGTTCACATTAAGAAACTGCAAACGCAAAGCTGTTTTCAAAAGTAACCAGTAGTTGAGATAATAGATAAACTGACTAAAATCTTAATTTGATGCAAAATTCAATGTGGAGCTCTTGTGACAATGCGGTTTATTAATATGGACATTTTATGCGTTGTGGGGCAGTCTCTAAAAGAAATACCTAACCTTTCGACCCCTAAGGACATCTGCCTTCATCTATGTACTTGCTACATTAAATTATATCTGTGTAAAATGTGTGCCATTACATTTTGTAGTCGCTTATTGATGACATAACTGACCTGTTTCTAATTGTCTTTAAGTTTCTTATTATACTGGTTTAGTCGAATTGGTCATTTTTTTAGTGTGTAGTACAAAATCAAGCACTATTACATATTGTAAGCCGTTTCTAAATATATAATTATGTATATCTTAATAATATATTTTAGTCCAGGCCCCAGCTCCTAATATTATTTTATTCGTCATATTTTCATTGCACGGTGTTAGTCAGTAACATAAAGAGTGTGTCTTATCCCGGTAATTGCTACTAATAGAAGGTAAAAATCGATATTACGATTTGTACAACGACTATAAAATGAAACTCACGTTCCAGTTCACTATTATAAACGCTCAATAAATAAGATACTAAATTACTTTTCCTTTACTAAATTTAGAATATGTAATTAAATTCTCTAACTAAAAAAAGAAACGTCATTCAATTGATCATTAATCTATAAAAATGTGCTGTATGTTTCGACAATATTACAACACATCTAATCATCATCGAAAATTAGTATTCCTATAATATAAACAAATATTTTGATATCCGAACATTTAAATTTTAAAATGGGCTTTATAATTGGATATTACATGTATGGAATCGTCTAGATATAATCAAGTGTTAGGAAGATATTTGTCTTGGTGTAATGAATGAATACCTCAATGTAAGAATCAATTCGAACTTCTAGTTCATAACCAAATTGTACAAACTGCTACAATACTGTTTAAAACTTATGTTGGTAACGAAAGATCATTTAAAAAACGCTAGTGTGTGCTGATATACCTGTAAGTTTCATTTTTCTAATTACTTTTAGAATATATTTGATTTCCGAATTGGGATACCCGATTCAGATATTGTTTTAAAATCTATGAATTTTTCGGAATTAATGATTATATCGAACATAAATTGTAAGAGCATGATAGATTTTACATTCTATAATTACAATTCTGGAGAAATTGGTATATATATTGAAATGTTACATATAATTTGGAATTCTATTTATGAAGATTGAAATAACGATTTCATTTTATATTTAAAAAAATACGACCCATTGTCTCAGAGTAAATTTAATAAATTAAAATATAATTAATTGGGTCCAAAATTCCATCCAATCTTGCAGAAAAAATACAATTGGACTGCATTAACAAATGTGATATATCGATGTGTAATAGAAATATTTTTTTATCATTCATAAAATTACTCTGCGGCAGGGGCCTAATAATCACTATCACTGTGCATTGTTGTAAAACGAGAAGCATAGACGGGTACGGGAGTCTTTGATTCTGCAGGAAAACATAATTAGTTTAAAATAATTTGTTTTCAATCCTATGTTACACGATGAATCAATTTATTTTATAGTCATTGTTGTTTTTTTTTCCTGATATAATTAATAAACCAAGGGTTTTCAAAAAATTCCTCTACTTCGAGGAAATATTGTGTGATAACATATTTATTATAGTAGGATGACAGTCGCTAACACAACAAGGCATTCCCGTACGCTGCTGATTTTATTTTTTTTTGTATAAAATCATGCCTTTTGTCTTGGCCTGTCGTCTGCGTACAAGGGTATTTTTATATTGTGAATATTGCTTAGGTTTAATATTCTGTTATAGAGTTATAACTAAACTAATTATGTTTTTCTAAAACATTGCAAAGTGATTTTAGATCTGGTCGCTCACAGAATAGATGTTTGTGGATGTGTGCTTTATTAGTTGTATGGTAGAGCTGTGTGTTTCTATTAATATTGTAGGGATAAGCTCAACGGCAGGTTTCCCTCAGTCATAAATTCCAATTATCATATTTGTATTATTTAATACTTATGTCAAACAGATTAGAAATAAACACGAGTAAGAAGCCTAGTCCTTGTTCTACAATGATCCTTTTTGTGAGTGGCCGTTAAGTCTGTGTTATTTAGTTCTTCAGATGTTAGTTAAGGCCTTTTGTGTTGCTGTGCATTTCTACGCATTGTATGTATGTATGTTTATATATTGTAAATAGCTAAAATACATATATTTTTACGATTAGCATACACAACCAAAGTTGTTATGAAGTGATGGTTGATTAAATAAGAAATTTAACTATAGGTCGTTATGTTTATTTTAGAAGAGATACAAAGAAATCTGTACAGTTGCAATGTCAGTACATCCAATGTCTTGTCTTAGTATTTTAAACAACCGCCCTGGTATTAGGAATAATAATAAAATTGTTATTTTGGCACAAAAATATTGACGAAAATTTAAAATTATAACTGAAGAAATCAACAATGAAAAGGAGTCGAGAATGTTAAAGGCTCCTTTTGTTCCTAGTAGGTTGCTCCGGGTCACTTACCATTTAGTAACTGTCAATTAATAAAACATACACGTCACGTACTAATACCTACCTTCAAAATGTTTGAATTGTAATATTTTATCATTGATGAAATCAGGCGTTATGAGTACATAACATTTAAGTTGTATTTTTTTGTACATTTTAGATTCGAAAATATATTAATATCTAAATAAGTGGTGTTTTTATTTATCAAACTCCCATACCCCCAAGCTTATTCTTTGATGATGACACTACACATGTCAGGCGGGGTCGACTCATTGGGTAAACTTTGGAATACCTACGGGGGCTAGACCTGTGTTGCCAAGTTTTCCTCTATTATGTAAGACCTAAAAGCTTCGGTCTCTAATAATGACGTTTTCAAAGATGGCAACTGTTAATAAAATACTATTTATTTTATAGTTCTTTTAATTTTTCATAATGCACACAAAATCAATCACCTCTTGCCGATGACGTAATCCCACAGACCCAATAGTTGTTCCAAAATTACAGATAAATAATTACAGCACAGAACATCCTCTCTGTTTTATCAAATTAATAAATCTATTACAATCATGCTCATTAATACTTATCTAGGTATTATTAAGTCTTCTAATCACTTGTTACATAATTATTTATTGTTATATTACGTTTTAGAACACATAACATTAATTAGAAATTACTTATCTATAATTTAACCAATAATTAAGTCTTAAGTACTAAATATATAATGGATACACATTTAATGCAGTGTGTAGTCATTGAACCTTACTGGTAAACATCTTGATCTTACAGGTCTAGTGCTATGACTTTGATTCTGAATTGGCTCAGCTGTACCAAGGTTAACATCTGAATTTGGAATCACATTGTTATCAAGAATTAGTTCACAACCATAATCAGAATTATCATACATAACAGATTTATTTTTATTTGCATCCTTATTTTCAGAATTATCTACTAAACCAGTTTTCTTCTTATCTTTATTTTTGTTTGTAATATCTTCATTTTCCTTTAATACCCCTTTATATGGTTTTATATGTGTCAAGTCTCGCCTATATATTACCCCATCAACATTCACTTTATATGACCTTTCATTAACTTTTTCTACAACAAATCCTAATTTCCATGTGTTTGTGTTCGGGACTTATTTGCACCGCCACATTCTGACCGATATTTAAAGAGGAGGGTTGTTTACATTTTTTATCATAGTAATATTTACTTTTGTCTCTTTTAGCTTTGATTCTGTTTGGAATGTCAGTCATCAGTACAGGAATGAGTTGCTCTGGTACATTTGGCATTAAAGTCCTAGTTTTTCTAGATAGAAATTTTTGTGCAGGACTACAATCATCTCCACCACTTGGTACATTCCTCTGGTGTAACAGAGATATCCAAAAATCCTCTCCGGCCTCATATGATTTAAGAATGAGTTTCTTTGCAGATTTTACTGTAGCTTCAGCAATTCCATTAGACTGAGGATAATGTGGTGAGGAAGTTACATGGATAAAATCCCATTCTTCAGCAAACGTAGCAAATTCTCTGTTAACAAAATTAGTAGCTCCATCGGTACATATTTTTTGTGGTATACCATATCTTGCAAAGTTCTTTTTACATATATTAATAACTTCACTAGAAGATAAATTTTTTAGTTTGTCAATTTCATAAAAGTTTGAGTAGTGGTCAGCAGTAATAAGAAAATTAAGAGACTGTGAATTTAGTTTTACATTGAACACATCCATAGAGATATACTGAAAGGGATACATTGGTATGTCATGAGATAACATTGGGAATCTAGTTAGGGAAGGGGAATATTTTATGCAAATTTTACATTTTTCTACAAAGTTCTTTATATCTTCAGACATGCCTGGCCAAAAAATATTTTGCTTAGCTAATTTAATTGAACTAGCAATGCCACTGTGACTTTTATGAATTTTTGGCAACATGTAGTTTCTCATGCACCTGGGAATTAAAATCTGATCATTTCTAAATATCATGTCTTCCTGAATAGACAGATCAGAGGCAAATTTATAAAACCATCTGAGGTTTTCAGGCATATCTGAAATATAATCTGGAAATCCATTTACAATATATTTTTTGAGCTCTTGACACTCTGGATCATTCTCCATTTCTTTCTTTATGCTTTCTATTATTTTGTTTGAGACCTTCAGATATTTTGCTGAAGAATGTTTACTAATAATCTCAAAAATTTGTTTAGAATTAAAAGAATGAGAGTCATCCTGTATTGGAGTAGGGGCTCTGGAAAGTGCATCTGCTACAAAGTTGTTTTTTCCACTTATATACTCTATTTTTAAATCATATCGTTGAAGGATCATTAACATAAGTTGCAATCTTTTTGGAGCTTCTACTAGTGGTTTCTTGAAAATATTTATCAAAGGTTTATGATCTGTTTTTATAATGGTATTAGTATTTGCAGTTATATATTGACTGAATCTTGAACAAGCGAAAACCACAGCTCACATTTCTTTTTCAATTTGGGCATACCTTTTTTCTGTACTGGTTAAAGTTCTAGAAGCAAAAGCTACAACCTCATTATTTTGATAAAGAGCTGCTCCAAGCCCCATGCTGCTGGCATCACATTCTACTATTAAAGGTTTATTCATGTCATAATACTTAAGGGTTGGTAGACTGCTTAAAGATGAAATAATCTCATCAAATTCTAACTGTTCCTTTTCTGTCCATTGCCATATAGCATTTTTCTTTGTTAATTCTCGTAAAGAAGTGACTTTTAAACTTAAGTTTTTAATAAATTTACTCAGGTATGTTACCATTCCTAGTAGTCTTAATACATCCTTGGAGTTTGTAGGTATAGGGATATTCTTGATAGCTGTGATTTTCTCTTCATCAACCTTCAGACCAGTATCAGTCAACACATGGCCATAAAATTTCACTGATTTCTGTAATAAATTTAATTTATCTTTATTAAGCTTGCAATTATTTTCTCTGAGTCTTATTAAAAGTTTTTCTAAGTTAATGTTATGGTTTTTTATTGCATCCTCGGTTGTATCCCCTACCCCATATATTAAAATATCATCAGCCATTACTTCAATACCCTTAAGACCATGTAGCGTTGATAAGAGCTTTTGTTGGAAGATTTCTGGTGCAGAAGAAATACCAAATGGGAGCCTTAACCACCTATATCTACCAAATGGTGTCCAAAAGGTAGTAAGCTTACTACTCCTTTCATTTAGCCTAACATGCCAAAATCCTTTTAATGCATCCACTGTGCTAAAAACTTTAGCTTTTCCAAGTTCTGGTAAAACCTCTTCCAATGTTGTAAATTGAAAATGTGGTCTTTTGAGAGCCTTATTCAATGGGATAGGGTCTAAGCAGATACGGAACTTTTTGCCTTTACGGACAATTAATATATTATTAACCCAATCAGTATGAGATTCCTCTTTAACAATAATATTATCTTTTACTAACCTGTCGAGTTCATCTTTAAGAGGTGCTCGGAGAGCCATAGGCACACGACGTGCCGGCTGAATGCGAGGTGGAACACTTTCATCAATTTCCAGATCAACAATTCCTGGTAACTCGCCATAACCTTCAAAAATATCTGAGTACTTGTTTATAATATTTTGTGCTTCCGTGGCACTGCCATTGCCCACTGATACCGCATTACAGTATTTTATTAAACCTAAGGCAACACAAGCAGATTCTGACAATAGAGGTTGATGACTGACATTCACAACATGAAAATTGATGACGAACTTTTTATTTTTATGTATACATTCAACATCAGTCACACCTAATGTTTCTATGTCTGTTTCATTAAAGCATTTTAATTTTAGATCAGTAGGATGCAAATCTTTCAAGCTGCCTTGTTTACAAAGTTTTTTGTATTGATTGGCACCTATAACACAAACATGAGCTCCAGTATCTAATGTACAGTAGACATTCATCCAGGTGTTATTAAACTTCAAGTAGAGTTTCACTTCTTTGTGGCCGGAGTGTCGATTTGTCCTGATCTTCGATATGTATGTACTGTTATCGCTGATTTCTTCCTCCGAGTCTTCTGTATGCAACTCTTTCACCATTTTTGTCTTTTTACATACTTTTTTGGAATGATTCCTACCTTGGCAATTTTCACATCTTTTTCCCCAAGCAGGACAAATTTTCTTTTTGAATACGTGCTTCTCACCACAAAATTTGCACAGTAATGGTTTACTGTCAACTTTGGTCTGTTTTTTGTCAAGTTTGTGAATCTTTGCAAAAACTTGTTCGGAACACAAATTCTGAAGTTGTTCATTTGTTGCTTCGGCCGATTTACAAATCTTAATAGTTTGGGTAAGATCCAGTTGATCTATTCGTAATAATTCTTTTTTAATTTCCGGATTTCTAATGCCCACCACAATTCTGTCTCGTAGCACTTCATCGGTTAAAATGTTGCTGTATTCGCAAGTTTTTATTAATTTTCTTAACTCCAGTATATAAGTATCTATGTCTTCGCCCTCTGCTTGTGATCTTTGGTTGAACATGTATCGGCTATAGATGACGTTGTGTTTCTTCTTTAATTTTTCTTCAAGCTTCTCAAATATTTTAGCCTCGCTTTTCATGTCCTTATCGTCTAGGCCAAAGTGCATGTATTTCTTCATGGCAGCATGGCCTATAGCATTAATTAGAAGTGTAGGTCTTTGTTCTTCCTTCAGACCTGTGGCTGTAGCGTAATTTATCCACGTTGTCTTGAAGAAATCTAGAGCTTCTCCCGGATCCCCGGAATCTACATCGAGAGGCGCCGGCCATGGAATGTGTATACGCGATTTTTCTTGAGTCCCTTGCATTTGCAATTGGGATTGCATAAGTTTGAGAAGTTCACATTGCTTTTCAATAATTTCGGTCAACTCTGCCATTTCTTTGGTAGCCATTTTGTCTCACAACCACACCCGCCGTAAACTGAGACGACGCTAGGGACGTTTTCAATCCTGTTGATATTTCTTTTAGTTTTAATCTTGCTGTGCATACTTTAGTTCTGACACCATGTTAATAAAATACTATTTATTTTATAGTTCTTTTAATTTTTCATAATGCACACAAAATCAATCACCTCTTGCCGATGACGTAATCCCACAGACCCAATAGTTGTTCCAAAATTACAGATAAATAATTACAGCACAGAACAGCAACATTAGTAAAACTAAAAAGTTGCTTAGGTGTTAAAAAGCTACCATCTGGTAGTTTTAGCGACATTTTTGTTTAAATTATTAATCAACAAATTAGCCGACATAATATTTCGCATATTTATTCAACGTTAATTTTATTAGAATACAATAAATATAACTATAATTCATGCCGAATATAATAGATATACGCTCGTATAGCATAGGTTTTAACTTTAAATAAACAAAAGGGTTACCAATCAAGTCAATACATAAATAATAAATTTAATTTACTGCAACGTAACGGGCAGAGGCTACTTTCTTTCTAAAATTATTAATTTTACAAGATTAGGTGGGTACGATTTTGTTTAATGTACATGGCAGCCCCACAAATACCACTTCACATGAAAAATGTCTGCCGGCGTAAGCGCATATTGATGTTATTTCTTGTGAATTCTCTTTTTGCAACGTTAAGTGTTATCCTCGGTATTAACGACGTTGAGTAGAGCCTACGTTCCACCGTCTGTGTGCCGAATCACCTGAGTGTTGTGTACGAGATAGTGATTATAGTTTGTGTTTATGTTGTTTGTTGATAGGTATAAATTCAGTTGCCCATTTTGATAGCTCCTATGTATGCAATACCAATTGTGTAATTTATAATAAAGTACTTTTGACATAGACACACTACTGTTTTTATTATAATAATACTAGTAAAAACATTTGACAAAAAAATTGTGATTTATGTCAAAACTCAAACTTTTTTACTAGAAGAATTATTATCTCCTATCCACCTTTTAAGTTAATATAAACAATAAGGCTGCTTGACCACCAAAGCGGAGCTGGAAAATTGTAACCAGTAAAGTAGCACAATTAAACATCGGTTACAGTTTCTCAGTTCTGCTTTCGTGGACCATCTCAAAGAAACATCTCAAAGAAAACATCTCAAAGAAATCGATTTTGAATATCCCGCTTTCACAAGTTTTTGGGGGCACCCACTAGGTGGCGCCAAAAACCGTACCATTTTATTTGTTCGTAGTTGACGTTCTTCTCCTAGAGTAAATATGTTCCTTGCTACACATACAGTTGTGGACATGTAATTAGGAACGACTAATACCGAAGTCACTTTTCGATTATAAACAAGTTGCTGTTATTTTTGTATCAATTTATTGATAATAACTTTTAACAACAGGTTAAAAACATCATCATAGATGGTCCATTTCCTGTCCTTCACCATCACCTTTGAAAATTTCATGAATCAATTTTGAGAACGAAAAAAATAGTCTTATAGGTAAAAAAAATAGTCCCATTATTATTAATAAATTTATTTCAGTTAAATCAATCCATATACCTAATAATAAATACAGAGAAATAAAACAGAAATAAATTATTACAATAATTATAGGTATAATTGTGTTAGCAAAATCTTATGCACTATGTTAGTCAACACCCATCACAATATGTATCCATTTGTTCTGGATAGGGCAATCCGCACGAGGTACCTACAACCATCTGCAGGATGCTGTTGCTACTGCCTCGCACGCGCTGCAACAAGGAGGCCACTTTTCTTCCGTATAACCGCATGAAAGCCGTCCGTGCGCGCCTCCGCTAACATTCCGGACGCACTACAATAGCGAGGCAGCCGCATCAGCATCTTGAAGACGTTATTGTATTTGACACGCAGAGAACTAGCAGCCCGGCGAGTAAAGGCTACCTACAAACTGCTCGAGTATAACGATTGGCAGTAGGTACGCCTTGAAAAGAGTAATTTTCACTGCCCTCGAGCAGCGAGCAAACCTGCGTGCAATCATGTTCCCCCTGACTGCCAATACTCTGCGCTATCTCTATGTCTGCGTCATCTTGTAACTCTACCGTCACAATGTGTCCCAGATACTTGAAGCTGCTCACCACCCGAAAGCATAATAGGCGACATATGCACTGGACCACGCTTTCCACTCTTGTAAACGAGCACTTCGCTCTTCTTCGAGTTATAAGCTCAGTCCATGTTCCGCCGCGTACGCTTCACAGATTGACACAAGCTTACGCACCGCCCCCACTGACGGCCCCAGCAGTACCATGTCGTCCGCATAACTGATATTATTTACGTACACTCCATCTACAAAACAACCCACATGAGTACCTACTGCTGAGCTCGCCGATGAGGTCATTAACATACAGATTGATTAACAGAGGAGAGGTTATCCCCTCCTGCCGCACGCCCCACTCCATGCCATATGCATCAGATAGCGCACCAGCCCATATCCCACCGGGTTCCTCTGACACGTGTACCAATGGCGCATCACGGAGATAACTTCAGCCGGCATACCCGAGCCTTCCACAGCTTATTATAAACACCCTATCAAAGGCCTTGGACAGGTCCAGGAAGCACGCATAGGTACTTCCTCTCCGTGTAGTACCTACCCGACAGCTTTCTTTTCTGGCGATAGTTTTCTTTATCTGACATGTCACCAGTCTTATTCTTGACAATCGGTACTGCAATTGTTTTCGTCAGTTCTTCAGGCAAGTAACCATGACATAAACATAAATTATAAAACATGGAGAGCACACGCGGCAGGTGAGTACCAGCAAACTTTAGATGCTCAATGCTGAGGCCATCATGCCCAGGAGATTTACCCCTCTCCTACCAAGTACCATTTTTTGCACATCACGTGCAGTAAATTTAACAACTTGCTCCTGGTCGATAACCCAAGCATCGTCACATCGGCTTGTGTCAGAATCAGACTGTTTCAGAATCCACTTTAAAATAAACCATTTACACTCACAGGGAAGCCAGACTAAAACGTTTTAAAATCTCTAGCAGTGTGGTGTGACGCTAAAATATCCATTTTAATCTGATCCTGTCTATCTTGACACCATTTTAATTGTTTTTTGAAAGTCCTACTCTCTAAACTACAGTTGGCCATTATTAGGCTTCCCAACTTGAACCCACGTCAAAAAATTTAGCGTGGCTTCCCTGTGAAAACCTGCTACATACCTACCTATTCCAACCAGCAACATAGTCACCTCTTCCGTGACTCGCCTTGCTCATTAGAACTGGCTGCAGCTTCAGACAGGATAGAAACTAACTTTACATACATATGTTTCTCAGTATGGTCCTATGTTCTACATTGTAACAAAATACCATCACAGCAAGCCGAGAGCTCTCCAGGAAAATTAATTTCCCTCAGTTGATAGTGACACCTTTTATGAAAATTTTCAATTTGCCCATTCGTGCGCTCGTCCCATAGAATCTTATTAGAAGCCTGTGTACGGATCACCACGTCCTTACTACTAACCTGACCCAGGCAGGTCCCATTCAATAATGAGTGAAAGGTGGTCAGAGCATTGCACATCCTGTTTCACCCATACACGCTTTAAAGATGGCAGTGCAGCACCCGAGACAATACATTGGTCCCACCACCTGGTACCTACACCCATGCGCCTCACTTACAAAAGTGAACGTATCAGATTCGGCGCCAAGCATTTTTATATCAACACAGGTCCAGTCCTGGGGGCCTAAAAAGTCACTTTGGCAGAATCATAAAAGGATAACATTATGAATCATAATATGGCGAAGACAGTTCGTGTTTTTCTTTTTTTCGCTGCACTACGTAGGTATAGGTAATCAAAGAGATTAGGACTGGATTTGGATTGGATTGATTGGTATTTTAGCACAGACAAAAAAAATAACCGAAAATTCTTTCACCTGGGATTTGATAAAATTAACTTAACAGTTAACTGTCCATTATGGTTCATAATGTTATCCTTTTATGATACGGCCAAAGTGGCTTTTTTAGGCCCCCTGATCATTACAAAAAGCCAGCATTTCACTACAAAAAGCTCTTTAGGATGCGCATTGTAACCTCAATATAAATTGCTTCTGTGTCTCTATTATCATCAATAATTGAACAAATTTTACTTAAACATTGTGTAAACTCAGGTAAATTTTCAGAAAAGTTAGTTGGCTAAATTTTCAGAACTCGTACACAATAACACAGATTTATCACTTACATAGTTTATTTTCACAGCCGCTAAGCGAACCTCATTGCACTCTAACACTATAACCGATTGAAAGGCACGTTTTCGCCATAATATGGCGACACCTCCAAAAGGCCTCCCCCGTAGTAGGCCCTCAGATGTGTCCACAGCTGAGGTCTCCGTGCTCCCAAACTCATCATCTAGCAGCATTAAAAAACGGTAGGTCTTGCTGTAACAGCCAGGTGATGTAACAGCCAGGCGATGACATCAGCCAACTTACAGACATCTAACACCATCAATGGATCTCATCAGCGACTTACAATTATATGATATTAAGTTGAAGATCTTTCCTAACAATTATATGATATTAAGTTGTAGATCTTTCCTACCATTAGGTTCAGTGGTGTGCCTCTTACCCCCGTCAGTAGGTTTGACTGTACTTTTGTCCTTCCAGTTAATAAAAGGTATTGAACTTTTTAGTACCTATGGAGACTGACCTCGTCCCGATTCGCCATTTTAATTATTTTTTTATATGGTGTCGCACGATAATACCTATACACAGGGTGAATTTTCCAAGTGGACTTGGATGGCCAAATCCGAAACTATGAGGAATAGAAAACTAAAACCGCATCATTGGATTTTTGAAAAATCAATATTTCTTGCCAGGAATCGAACCCGTTGATTTTGAAAAAAAAAATCACTGTATACGTATAGATAGAGGACATATAGAGGAACAAAAATTTTATTTTATTTTATTTTATTTATTTGGGAAAATAAACGGTTACACATTACAATATTACATAAAATATGAGCTACAGAGTGAGTAAATGTATAACCCACGACATTTTCCACATATTATAAAGAAAAGTTATAAAAACTAATGCGATGTGCGCTTACAATGTGATAGTTACAATAAAATCACATAAGTGTTAATGATAAAACTAAACACTAAACAGGCATGTAAAAAAAAAAACAAAAAAGATAAACTAGAAATTATAAATACAGTCTAAGAGTTAAGAATATTATGGAACAATATTCAAAAGAGTGTCACGCACAAGGCCTCTAAATTTACTGGTTGGAAGAGCGAAGATGTCAATATTTTGAAATAGATTATTATATTGACCAGTAAGACGACGTAGGGGTGCTCGTAAGCCTGCATTCGTTCGACTAGAAGGTACTGCAAATATGGGTCGTGCGCGCACCCCTCGGCCTATGGTTGTTCTAGGTACCACGTAGCTAATCCTATTAGTGATATCCATACAATCACAGGCGTTATTACATAGACCGAATAGAAACATTGTCTCTAAAATAATACGTCTGGCCTTAAGGTTATGTAACTTATACTTATTCAGAAGATCATCATAAGATGCATAAGTACGAAAACAACGGAAATGCATGGCTTTCAAAAACTTACTTTGAACTTTTTCAATCGCATCTGAGTATTTATTATAGAAGGGATTCCATACCGCAACAGCGTACTCTAACTGGGACCTGATTAACGATTTGTAAAGATATAAATATGTATATGGGCGAAGAAACTCTGTGGCTGATCTCATCACAAAACCGTACATACGGAAGGCATTATTTATAATTTTACCAATATGAATGTCAAGATGTAATTTGTCATCCAATAGAACTCCAAGATCGCGCACTAGTGTTTCTCTTGTTAAAATCACATTATTTAAAGAGTAAGGATGCGCGATAATATTTTTGTTTTTAGTAAAGCTTATACAGCAACATTTAGATATGCTAAGTTGTAGTTTATTAATTGAACAGTATGAAGAGAACCTATCTAGGTCCTCCTGTAAGAGTAGACAATCGTGCAAACTTTTAACTGGCCTAAAAATTTTTAGATCATCTGCGTATAGTAACAATTTTGAATTCTGAAAGCATGTATTGATGTCATTAATAAATATGATAAATAAAAGAGGTCCTAAAATGGAGCCCTGAGGCACTCCAGAGGTAACACTCAGGGTGCTGGACATGAAACCGTTTATCACAACCCTCTGAGTCCTATTAGAAACGTAAGAAGAGAACCATCTCAGAAGATCGCCACGTATGCCATTAAAGGCAATCTTATGCAAGAGAAGCTGATGGTCAACCTTGTCAAAAGCTTTCCGGAAATCAGTATAAATAGTATCTACTTGAATACGAGAGTCCATGTTATTGAACAGGTAGTCCACAAAAGCTACCAGGTTGGTTGTAGTTGACCTTCTTTTGACGAATCCATGTTGTTGTTGAATGATAGTATTGTGCAGTAGAGGGTATACTTTATTATGAACTAGTCTCTCGAAAACCTTTGACAAAGCTGACAGTATTGATATAGGACGATAATTCACGACATCATCCTTAGGTCCCGACTTGTAAATAGGGGTTATGTTTGCAAGTTTCCATGCTTGAGGAAAGCAACCCTGAGAAATAGATAAATTAAATATAATATGCAGGGGTATACACAGATTAACGGCTGTCTGTTTAAGGAAAGCTACTGGTAGATTATCCGATCCTGGCCCTTTAGAAGGATCCAATGCATTGAGCGCACTAAGTACCTCATCAGTAGTAAACTGAATCTCATTTAACAGAGTGCAGCTTTCAGAGCAGTCGTCATACGTGGATGGAATGTTAGTATAAGCGGATGGTTCATAAACCGAATTAAAAAACTGTGAAAAAAGATTACAAATGTTTTCTGGGTCGCTAGTTGACTGGTTGTTGTACATCATAGTGGATGGAATGCCAGCAGATTTTTTTCTATTAGAAATGAACGTCCAAAAATGCTTAACATTATTCCGAATACCGTCTTCAACAGAACGAATATATTTTTTATAACAGTTGTTGCATTCATCTTGGAATCTAGACCTGTAAAGTGCGAACTGCTCGTAATCTGAAATATTGTGATACATTTTCCACCTTACCCAGGCCTTGGTTTTATTTTTATAAATGTGCATAAGAGGTCTTGAGAACCACACTGGAAACTTAGAAGATCTGCAAGTGGTCAATGGTACATGTTTCTTAATAATACCAAAAATAATATTATAGAAAGTGTCTAGAGATCGGTCAACGGATTGGTAATTTAAGGCGTCTTTCCAATTTATTTCTTTTAAGTCTTTATTTATTTTGTCATAACTTGCCTTATAGTAATTATATTTTTTTATCATCTTGCGTACCATTGAACCATGAGGCAAACGTAGCGAAACATGTACACAAAATGTCAAATAACATGATATCTTAGTGCTACATTACAGAGATAAATAGAGTTAAAATAGCTTTAATGAATCCAAATATTTTGAATTATTTTTAAAGTCCTTTATTTATTTATTATGATTCCGGAGTTATAGCTATAAGTTGGTGAGGATTGTGTAGTGAACGTCTCCACACAATCCTCACCTCTAGTGCAACCAAACGGCTGGGAGTATCGACTTGCTTTCAATTCCAAAAAAATAGTCAAAAATAGTCGTACTGCCGGTACCGCTATGCCAAATCTCGAAAATAGTCATTAAGTGATTCCAGAGATATTTAGGTGCCTTGGTGAGGATTAAGTGGTGAGCCTTTCTCGTCACAATCCTCACCTGATTATCGCGGAACGCTTACGTTTTTTAATTTGAATTTAGTCACAAAAAATTGTCAAGAAATAGTCATCTCCATCCATGATAATTTCGACCTGGTTTACTATGTAGAAGTATGTTAAACTTCCATGTAAACTTCTACATAAATTTTGTTTTGGTACAGTCGCGAACACTAAAATTACAAATCTATTAATAATATAATAATATTTGTAGGTACCATTTGACATTGACAGCGTCCATATGTTGTAGCAGTAAGGGTGATTTTTGAAGTTCAAGTTTTACCACTGATGAGGGGGTTCTGTCCATACTGGGGAAATGTGGATGTAGTCGTGTGTATGCGCCTGTAGCAACTACAGTCGTGATGATAACGTTTTTATTGAATTGCCATGTCCCTGGTAAAATCCTGACCAATTCCATGGCCACCATCATTTGCCTAGCCTTTTCCCAACTATGTTGGGGTCGGTTTCCAGTCTATCCGGATGCAGCTGAATATCAGTATTTTACATGGAGCGACTGCCTATCAGACCTCCACAACCCAGTTACTGGGTAATACGATACCCCTTGGTAAGACTGGTTGTCAGTTTTGCGGGGTTCTGACTACCCGTAACGACTGTCAAAGATCCACAAATGACAGCAGGGACCAACGGCTTAACGTGCTTTCCGAGGCACGGACGGATCTCGGTATATAAAGATGGTCACCCGTCCATAGACCAACCGAGGCAAGCGTAACTTAACCTGAAGGATCGACCTGTGCAGCTCTTTTTATTTAACCACGGGCCCCATGGTCACCGCCTACCAATTTAATTTAATTCAATGCATGAAAAAAATTCACACGTACCTACGTAATTGTAACAGGCAAATTAACAACTAGTGATCGCATTGTTTCGCGCAGAGTGTGCGCGCTGGCAAGTACTCATTATTCCTGAGAGATTCACAACGAACACAATTTTGTAACGAGTTTTGCACCCGCACCACGGTTTTCCCTATTATCGAATTCAAATGGAATTAAAACTCTAATATGATAGAGCTGTTTTTAGATACTTCTACGTGCTTAATTGTTGGTTTATTAACAGTTGGTTTAGTATTTCTATGTAATATTTTCAGTGTTACAGCAATTATGAAATGGGTGCAATGGTTTCGAAATAGAGATAAGTCTCTAGTAACTTTTACAGGGGTAAGTTTTTTTTGTATTTTTATTTTGATAAGGTAGGTACTTATCTACTTTTGCTTTGCTTAGTTATTTAAGTATTTACTTAGTAGTAGGTAGGTACGCTTCTGACGACTGGCACAGCCTACTATAATTCATGGGGCACAACATGACTTACCTACAAACGGGGTGAATAGGGATGCAGGCGTGAATTGGAACGAAACTTTAAATTGGAACTTTGAAATAATATAGTTTGTTGCCTACAAGGGCACTTTATCGTTAAATATAATACAGCAAACACGTATACGTTATTTTTGGCTACAAACTTTCAATGTTAAAATTCTTTTTAAAGTTTCGTCCCGATTCATCCCTGCATCTCTATTCGCCCTGTTTGTCTACGGAATGTTTTAGGTCTTACATATTCCTGAAAATGAAGTCATTCTTTACCATTTTCAAAAATGTAGGTACAAGACAGAGATTCAAGAAGGTAACGAGCCTCTACTTAGCTCTAGATCTTTCTAAAGGCTCGTTACCAAGTAGGTACTTAAACCTCTGTTTAAATGGGAAAATTAAAATTTACACGAATGAAACAGCGTACCTACCGTGTGTATTGTGCTTATGTGTCGCCGCGTCGGGATTTCCTGAATTCGTGTTTTCAGACTGAAGTTTCACAGACGGCGTTTAATAGGGATAGAAGGTGATTATTGAGTTAGCTTTTTTGGGCTGAAGTTATATTATTCAGGATTGTGTTCTTTACTGGTAGGTACAACAGTCATTGGCGATTTCGTTTTCGGGTAAAGAGTGTGTCTGTTTACACTTACACTCTTTACATTTCTGTGGTCATCCCCAAGTAGTAAACAAGAATAGTGATACAAAAAAAAATAACTGAAAAATCCTTCATTGGTGAAGGATTTTTGTTATTTTTTTTTTCGTCTGTGCTAAAATACTAATCAATCCAATCCAAATCCAATCCCTATCTTTTTGATTATACCTACGTAGTGCAGCGAAAAAAAGAAAAACACGGACAGTCTTCGCCATATTATGATTCATAACGTTATCCTTTTATAATTCTGCCACAGTGGCCTTTTTAGGCCCCCTGGTCTTAACTAAATCAAACTATAGAATCAATACCAAAAAAATTAAATAGTACTACACCAATACGGTTTTTAGTACGAGTAACTCTTAAGTAGCACTACTTCAATGTAACTTGTCTTTACATTGTCTGAACTAGCCTTACAAAATCAGTATTGTCCAAATCTTACTTCGTTAGGAAAAATAAGATTTAACGCCATTTGAAAAAACAATGAAACATTTTCAGACAACACTTCATCAAAAACCAGAGGAACTTATATTTTTGTTATAGTAATTCTAACTACATTCATAACTTACATATTTATAGAAAATTTACTACCTACTTTGTGCCACAAAATTTTTCATTTGTACCTAATAGTATTATACAACCCCGTCTGTTTTATAGCACTATCTACAGATTTTACGAGTACCTATCTACAGATTACACGAGAAATAATCATGCGTTTTAAATTTCCAATGCATTCAACGACATAAGACAGCCATTTCTAGACATAAAAATTAGTTGTTTAATCGCCATTTTCATAAATCTTAAAAACAGTTTTTGTAAGAGTTTAAAAGTTATTTAAAATAAAGTTACTTATAGCACTTTAAAGCAAAATAAGTTTTAAATTTTACTTCAATAAGTTATGATCGAATATCTGCAATTCAAAATTGATAGTTTTAATTAGGTATTGTAGATATCTTTGAGTCTATTTTAAATTTTTTTCGCGTCGATGTACAGCCAACACCGAAATATAAATAGTATTTAGATTTCTGTGCCCGCCACCCTGTATAATACTCACCTACCTTGGTATTATATTTTTTATTAGGTACGCTTCAGGTTCAGTTAAGTTTACCAAGAGGTTTTATTTTTACCGAATAATGGCGAGCAACGAAAATGATTGGTAGAACGGATCAGCCTTCAAAAAAAAAAGCGATCTTCTGGGCACGCTCGTTCCATCGTAGACCTCATCCATCGATTTCCACCAGTCGAGATCGAGGTCAAGAGCAGGACCATTATGTAATAAAAAAAATAGAACCGCACCCTAATTGCGTAACACACAATCACAATCTGAATCATTTTGAAGAATATTGCTAATCCATTGCTTTATAAAGTGTTCGAAAGTTTGTCTGCTCAACAACGTAAATAACGCAATGAAAGTTGTTACCTGTCCAAATGAAAGCGATTGCTACTGATAGTATGTATGTTACGCCATTGTGTACCCCGGAGGATCCGAAGTTTCAGATTATTTTGATTACTAAAAAGCCCAAGAGCGGTTAAATACTATTCTTACCCTGGGCATAAAGATATTATGTGCTTAATTTGATTAGATAGCACAATAAAATTAATGAACTAGGAACAGGTCATAATAACAAAATAATAATGACTTTGTTTATATCTTGCTTTGCTCCTTATCAATGTATTTACGAGTAGTTACGATTAAATATTCGTCTACCTATAGCAATGATGGCCTCAAAGGCTTACGTAAATGCTAATTTAGTATAATTAACGCATTCACCGTCGATAAAGTAAATTAATTGATGAGGTCACTCGAAATGGCACAAAACGTAAATTGCTCTGAATTTGTCGGATGAGCGGGATCGTATGATACCTGCATTATGGTGGCTGTTGCGACTGTGGCGTTCTCCACAATTTTGTACTTTTATTTAAAACTTGGATTTAGCGACATTCATTATGTGTGCGATGCAAAGGCTGTTTGAGAACAAAAGCTTAGCAACTGTACCTATTTATATTCAAGTATGCCCAATGCGTTTATTTATACTTGCCTATATATTTGTAACCACTTCAATCGAAGTCCAAAATATCTGTGGAACGCATGAAATTCTTCGCGGTATTTAGGTACCGCACCGCAGCGGCTCGCCCTTTCGTATTTCATTCCCGCAGTCCCGGCGGGGGGCGTGTGCCCGAATGTCGGGAGTGTTTGGGATAGTATCCTGGAGAGGCGAGCTGACTGAGCCCTGCTTGAGCCGTAGTCAGACTAGTCAGGAGGCGCGCGCCCGCTCGTCCGCACGCATGCGTACGCTCCCGTATCCTGTTGCACGCATTACGTAGTCCTAGCACCTTCACTCCGCGAATATGTTTAATTGTTTACGCTATGTTAGATAATGAAAGCTTATTCATCGACGTCAATGTCCTACAATAACTTCAAATACCTAAGTAAACATGAATGAAACAACTGTGTATGTCCTTTATAAACCAATTGTGGCGGTGAATTAATATCTACGTATTTAAAATGATGTGGTAAGGTCAGCAGTGCAAAAACGATTTGTAAGATCAGAAGCATGCCCTGGAGCTGTCCGTGGTCGCGAGACCGCCCGCAACCACCCGCGGTCAGTCCACCACTGCATTTGTTGTTGCAGGTTTGTTTGTCTTACATTAAAGTATTCAACTACTTATAACTTACAAAACTCACTTTAGAATAACCGAGGGATAGCCGATGAGCCCAACTTTGTAGGGGTCAAATTATCGAACACTCAAAAAGCCGCTCTCCCATAGAATATCGAGTTACTTAGCAATAGCATAAAGTGTCGCACGCTCTATATTTTTATTAGAAGAATTTGAAGATAGTGTAGTCAATGAACTCATTACGAAATTCATAAGTGACAGCTGCCTGTTTAACCGATTGGAAAGTTATAGTAGGACAATCCTAGCATGATAATGGTAGGAGCCAGGGAGACGTTATCCCGGGAATGTTTTAATGGATTTAAAGTGCTGTATGCGTGTTAATATCATGTCCATAAAATGAAGAGATGGAGTCCAAGCATGACGGCCCTACTTAACTTTTCTGTGATGATAAACGCATATTTTAATTTTCGTTTTATGTTGTTCTTGTCTCTTCCTAATTATGAGAGTAATTGCTAATAAAGATTCTGTTTAAGAAATATTTAAATGCAACGTTGGTCAATGTAAATTCAATACAAAGATAGTTTTTATACAAATATCTACCTACGTGAATACAATAATAGAAGCGTTACTAAACGAAGTCAGAATGACGGAAGTGCCAAAATGGTTAACTTTACCCAATAACAATAATGTATTCAGTATTGCTTACCTGTGTATTTCGACGTGATTAAAATAGTAATATTTGACTTGTCAACTTTTTTGAAGTCGTTTTAGCGGACTTAGGTTTTATGAACATGCTTGGGTACAAATTATAGATAGGTATTTAAGATGCCTGAAATATACATAACTTTCACAAAGTAAGTAGAGGCCTCAAATGTGAGAAGTATCCGTGATTGCCACTGAACTAGTGATGAGGTTCAGGAGTGCAATCAGCTGGGTTCGCGCCTCCGGCCTCAGTCACAAGTTGCTTGTGCCCGCGGCTGCTCGTATGTGCAGCCTCCGGATTATCTCACACCGACGTGGATTTATTTACCATTCTTTTTTTGACCTTAGCGACTTATAAGAAAAAAAAACTATAAAATAGAAATTCTTTTATACTTTCCTGAAAATTTGTGCAATGTGAAATGTGATGATAGTATAATTTGTAAATTATGACACTGAACATTTTTTATTTTTAAAATGAATATGTAAAATGCCTTGGAACTGTCTGTGGGGATACCAGGCACCTGCACCAGCCTGCAGAGTTAGTGGACCGCTGCATTTACTGTTGCAGGTAGGTACTAGACTAATACAGTAATAGGTACCTACCTACTTATTGTTATTTCGGTTTTTTTTATAAGGTACTTGCAAGGAAACAGGTTTTCTGTTTTCTTTACAAACTACTTTATCTACGTACTTTGTGGTTTAGGTATAGGTATCTTTGGTATCTACATTATTGCATCCAATTGAGTATGATCAGGTAAGCTTTGTAGTTATGTATAATAGAACACGTAATAAATAGGTAGCTAATACAATATTTACTATGGAAGCTACGTATTTACCGGCTAATTAAACAAAAATAATTCAACAGAAAAGACCAGCAAAACAATGTAGGTACAGCTAAAAAAAAATTGAGCTGATAGAACTTCTGAATAATAATCCAAATTTTTCCAAAGCTTCTGGGGGAATGTGCTATTGTTTGTATTTACGTCTTCCCATTTCTATAATAGCCGTCGAATATAGTCGAGAACTTAGTGCAGCTTCATTTGTTTAAGTGACTTTTTTATTTACTAACATTAGCGTGTGTTTTCATTTAAATGGAGTCAGAAAAATGGTTCATGTTTAATTCAGTGAAGTTGTTAACTGTGTAACGAAGCTTTTAAGGATTTTATGGATCTAAATAAAGCCTGAAACTTCATTAATTTTAATAATTTTCTTCTGCTTTTATTTGTCGTTAATTAGTATTCAGTTTTGACTATCATCTCAATTATGAATTGCCTGTTGGTAACTTTATCTAAGTTACCAACAGGCAATTCATAATTAATAATTTTGTTAAAAAGTCCCATTGAGTGATAATTACCTACTGGCATCTTATGCAACACTTAAAAGATACCTAGGTACCTATCTACGTAATTGTCTAGACGATGCTAGATGTCTAGAAATTTTGCTAAATACATATGTACTTTTGAGGAAGACGTTGAAAGTGCTGCTTGTACAAGTGAAAAGTCCCTTTATTTATTTTGTGACGTTACTGAACGTTCAAATACGTTCGAAAACCTTTGTTATAAATGTTAAAATACAAAGACAGTGTTCAATAGGTTTTTATTTTCTTCTACTTTCCGAATACAATAGGAATCGTTTGTTTGTCTGACCCACTATGTTACTTTCAACGGTATGTATAAGGTAGAGTCGCCAAATATCGTCCCTTTTTTGTAAAACAGATCTAAAAAAATAAAAATAAATACTACAGTAATAAATGAAACATCAAACGTTAAGTTCAATATTCCTTTATTCTTAAAAATAATCGAAAATGTTTTAACATTGTTAGAAAAAGTTAGAAAATAGCTTTAACAAAAATACTCAAATTATGAAAATATATTTTTGGGCTCCTAATTACGTCCCGGGGACGATATTGAGATCACAATAATCAGTACGTGAAATGGAGTTGTACTTATTCCTTTTCTATCATATAAAATTGAACTTGACTATCATATTAATATTTAATCAGTCCTTACTTAATTATATTAATCATTGGTAACGTACAAGTAGGTACTTCTAATTCTCCATACAAATAGTGCAAACAAATTTTGGTCCTGGATTTTCAACGCAATCTTCGTGCATCCATTGGAAACATTGAATGCATCTTATCCATTTTTCTCCCTTTTTGTCTTGAGAATAGGTATTATGACAAACTGGGCATTCAGCGTCATCATCCTCGCTATCTTCTTCGTCAAATCGTCAGTGGACACCAAAACTGCGTCATCATCATCAGAGTATTCGTCGTCAGAAGTCTGTGCTTTTCGTCGCTTTTTGGTTTTATTTTTATTGCTTCCAGCTGGTTTTTTCGTTGTTTTTTTACGTTTTCATTTTTTCTTCCTGCTACTCTTTCATTCTTCTCTGTCTGCTTCTTTTTTGCTTCCATTATTTCATGTTTATCTGGAGAGGCCGTGACTACCATCGCTTTCCCTCGTCTTGTTGAGGTTAAAGGTGGTTCAATTACCGGAACAGGATGCACATCTGATGGAACTATAAATGGAGATGAAGGAGTTATACACGGTTGTGACAATGGAGTTGTTGGTCTAACCATTATGGAATGTGAAGATGAGGAGTCAGCATTTGACAACGGTGCTGTGTTGTTTGCATCGGTCGAAGAAGGAGCATGTGGTGATTCGTCAAAAATGTTTTCGTTAAGTGGAAATATTCCCGTTTTTCGAAATCCGTTCATTGCTGTATCAATTTTACAACTTTTGAATAAGCTTTTCCAAATATTTCTCCAACTTGGTAGTGAGTAACAACTCGCCCTGGGTGATTATTCAACCAATTTTCTATTTCTTGGGCATAGTATGTCTTCAAAGGAAACATAAATGAGACATCTAATGGTTGCATATGATCAGTAGAATGCGGAGGAAGGCAGATTATTGATACTCCATTGTCACGTGCGAAGTCTATTACATCCAAATTCCTTGTATGGCTGTAATGCCCATCTAACACCAGTAGAATGGGATCTTCTTTTTATGGTTTTACGATAGACACGAAATGTCTCAGCCATTTAGTAAACAGTTCAGGCTGGATCCAACCAGATGGGTGGCATCCAGCAATAGTTCCTGGAGGAGCTCCATCTAGTAGTTCAGCTTTCATATTTTTCCTTGGGAACACCATCAATGGAGGAATAAATTGTCCAGTAGCCGACATACAAGTAACAACAGTTACTAATGCACCTCTTTCAGCAGATGACAATTTGTGAACTCCTTTTTTGCCTTTCACTGTTAGGATTTTTCTGACTTTATGTTGAACAGTGCTAATCCCTGTTTCGTCAACATTAAAAACTTTGTTAGGGTTGAAGTTAATCTTTTGCATCTCTGGTTTTAATAAGTTAAAGAAAGTTTTAATATTTTCTGCTGTAAAACCTTGAACACGAGCTCGTGATAATGACTCCGGTTGACGAAATGATAGTTCAGGGTGACGAGCCATAAACAACTTCATCCATTTCTTGCCCGCTTTCTTCTTGGTCAGTGAAAAGGGATGTGGAATATTGTTTCTGATCGCCAATTGAAATGCCATTCGTTTTAAATCAGAAGCAGTGACACCATAATAATTCTTCTCCATTTGCAAGCAATACTTTACCAGCTCATCTTCCAATTCTATCGGCAGAACTGGTTTTCTTCCCATTTTTCCAGACACCAAAGTTTCTACAGATCTTTCAGAATTTTTGACGTAATCTTTCAAAGTAGCTCTTGGAACATCGAATAATTTTGCTGCCTTTTTATAACCCATTTCATTTGCTCGTACGGCTTCAACAGCTTTTGTCATCGCTCCAGCATCCCATAGTTTTCGTTTCGGCATCTAAAAAATAAAAAAAAAACTTTCTCAAGTTACATGCAAAATGAAGTGACATGACCGTTATGTTCACTATACGATAGATCCTAATACCGTCCCGGGGACGATATTAGGTTCACGTAAGGGGACGATACTAGGAAATTTCTGTTTATTTTGTCGCATCCATTTAAGCAAAAAACGTGACATAACCTGAAAATTTTACTTAATCGATTAACATCTGAGATATTAATAGTTAGTTTGACAATAAAATTGTATCAATAAGTCAGTTATCTCAATATTTTATGGAATCAGAGAATATTTAAATGAAAAACTTACCTTGAACACTTTTTTTGATTTTCGAATTTCTGTCTGTACGAACGTCGTGGCGCACTCACTTCTACACAATGGCCGACTGATGCAACTAGCTTTCGGTTCGGGTCACTGATAATAGATGGCGGTTTTAAAAAAAGTAGATATTGAAGGGGACGAAATTAGGTTTGGGGACGAAATTTGGCGACTCTACCTTACCTAATTGGAGCCCTACAACCTACAATAGTTCCATTACGTTTCGCAAGAATTTTATTTTTGATTCTACAGTTGTTTAAAAGAACTATTGATTATAAATAGATTCCATTTAAGTTTTTAAAGTGTTTATCGATTAGAATATAAACCCAGAAACTATTAACGGTAAACCAGTTAGTCATCGATCAAACATAAACTCATTTCGAATAAAACTAAATTAATATGATTGTTGTCAGTCCACGCGACGTGGCTACACCAGTGCGATTTATTATCCTTCGTGATTAACATACGGCGCAGGTTACAAAGAATCGATATAGATGCTATAATAATTTTATTGTTGTGACATCGTTTCATTAGGTTACCTTGGCAGGTAGTAGAGTTAACGGTAGAATGCTAATGCGTTGAGGCGGGTTCGTAGCATTGTCACATGAACTCGTGCGCTGGGCCTAGCTTCCCAAAGGTTGCGCAACCGTGGGTACACCGCCTACGGCTCGGCGCCGGCGACAGCGCCGTCACCCGGTCCCCGGTCTCTAAGCAAATATCTCCAGACAAGTTCATTGTCGACCAATTCGAATAAATTACGCTTAAAATATCTTACTACACTGAGCAAAGACACTCGAGAAAGTTAACCGAGGTATGATAATAATGTAACTTATAATAAATATCTGTGTAACCAATTTATATGAAAATATTTATACAAAACAATGTGCGAGTGCGATGTAGATAGCATTTTAACGGTTGTACGGATTGATATAAAGAAGCTTAGTAAATTGTATTACACATTGCGTGGTTATTTCGTTTAAGTGACTATAATTTTGTAGGCAGCAGCCAGCAGCTGTGCAGCGTGCAGCGGATAGATGGATGCATGGTTCTAAAACGAACCGCTTGTGTCGAATATATTCAATCGTCTATCTAACGTTTATAAGTTAATTAGGAACATGTGGGGCTGCGCTCGCGCATCCCGATGGACAATAAAGCCTTTCAGCGGGCGGTGCCTTTGAACTCTATACGCTATTAGTCCGATTATGTACTTATCAGTTCCTATTGTATGGTGTGTGTATGGACGTACCACGGAAGATGAGAGAAGAAAGTTCCCTCGCGTTCTGTGAGCCTATGCAACTAGGTAACTCTAGTGTCCTAACAAAGTAAATTAAATGCCCATGAAAAGGATTTTGTGTAAAGGTAGTTCTAAGATGAACCAAACCAATCCTTTCTTTCTTCCTGTAGAGATTATAAGGTATTTTTATGTCAAGGTAGTATAAGGTATTTTTTTTACTCTCAACTAGCGTATTCCTAAATACAATGCTAGACACAGAAAAAGAGTCTAGGATAATATTTAGCCTCGTAGGCGCGTCTACGAAAGCTCTACGCAATATTTTTTCGCAAAACTGTTGTAATTACTTCTACAAGTTCTACTACGCTACGTGGCGTAGCGCTCGTAGCGCACGTCTACAACCCCTGGGAGAGTTTTATATAAATCATACAGCTATATTTTTATTCTTCTTTTTTTGCAACATCGTATTTAATATTCTTCTTCTTTAAGGGATTTACATGACCTAAAGCGCGGTCTCTGTCGGAGTGCATAGAAAAGAAAGAGAAGCGCGATGACACAACCCTGGTAGGTAATTTACTGCAAAATATGTAGCAATTATTTAATTACAAAAAGTCTATTGTTTGGACTAAAAAATTAAAACACTAGTATTTAAGTATTTTGCTTGAAGAATAATCTGATAAAAACTCAGAATGATTGTATGTATATTAGTATAGTTTTTATTGTAAAAAGAAAGTTTTGAGAGGTATCTTCATGACTTTTTCTATCGTATCAAATTAGTTGTATTATGTTTTCAACACACTATCTACCTAGCATATATCCTGAAGAATATCATAATATACTTTTTCTGATTTTGTTTACTGTACTCGATCATATACTTTTATTGTTTCTAAAACATGGGTTTTTTGTGGTTAGGTCCTGTAAGCCCCTTAAGATTATTTATGCTAAACATTTAATTAATATCTGAAACTTTAAGGGCTATACAAATCTCTTTCACATTGGATTTTAAACTTTGGCTAATTTAGTAACAAACATTCCACCCACACTAAAAGTACATATTGTTCTCTTTGGTGAACGAACCAAGTACGCAAAAATAGCCGCCCTCTGTCTGTCTGGAGAATGAAAAACTTGTTAGTGTTGTAACGCATTTAGTTAAAAAAGCGTGGCGAGCATTTTTGTCGGTGTCGTACTGTTGCGCTGTTGCTCGTGCTCGGTCATTGCTCGTTCACGCTTCCGTAATCTGTTTGACTTCGATGCTGTCACGGTATATTTTGCGATCGTTTTTTATCTGAGTGACGTAGTTTTTCTGCAATATAGCTTAATTTTAACGCATTCCGGGGGATAGTTGACCGATTAACAAAAACAGTCTTGCGCCATTACAACATGAAACTCTCAATCAAAACAACTTATCTTCCTTACTTATTTTAAACATCAGAAAGAAAAGTTATTTGTAAAGTATGTAATATAGTTATCATTTGTAGCTGGAAGCAATAATTGTTTATTCAAATGGTAGTCCGTACATATCAGCTTGTAAATTAACGCCATTGACAGCGGCAAGCGGTGTCAGAAGGCGAGTCCACCGCTAAGGGTATAAGTGCCTATAGGCTATGATTTACGACACATTCCTGCGCAGAGCGCGTCGAGGAACTGTCAGTGCGCCTGCGCAGACCGATGGGAACAAGATTACTTCTCACAGATTCGTCTGGTGACAGACAAAGCTCTTTGTGCATCATTGTTCGAGCATTCAGGAGTCGTCTGGCTTAGCTGCGCGCGTTTAAACCGCGGATTAGTCATAGCCCGTCATTATCTTTAAGCAAACAGCCAATGAATAAGTTTATGTAAAGGCTTCGATATTTATTACGATCTCTCCTTTCATTGTTACCAAGGTACTGTATCGTTTCACATCTGTGCAAACCTAAGCGAGGTCTCCTAAGTATGACAGTTTTGTAAGTAGGTATTGTGTGGTTACGATACTTACGAGTAGCTTACGTTATTTTACGTGCATGCACCTATATAGAAGTTCCCGGACCTCGCCGGTAGAAATTAAACACACAATAGAAGCTTACTTATTAGGATGTAAGTAGGTGCGATATACGTTTTGGAGCGTCTGAAATATTTCATGAAAGTTATTCCTGGCTATGAATTGTTGAAATGAGAGCGATTCATACGCGGTATGGAGCGAGCTTAATAATGTGTTCATGTTTATATTCGTAATTCCGAACGGATGTTACGCAAGTGCGTCGGGACTGCCCAACTAAGCCGCTTGACCGGAAGTGCGCTCGGCGGGGCGCGGGACGAGAGCTCTCGTTCACAGGTACTAAATGATGCCTCTAATGAACGGGACAGGAGCGGCACACGGCACACGGCTGCAAACCTTATTATTGGTAATGCGCAATACATTAGCCACCTGCCACAATTAGTGCGGCAGTCGACAATAATTGCCGCGTGCTTCGGGCGTGTTTCGTAAAACACGTAGTACCTACCTCTAGTATCTGCTCTTACATAGGAAACCGTACCTATGCAGCTATGATGTAGGTATTTCTATTAAATTTATGGAATTTAAAGTGCGGACCTCGATTTATTACGCACCTATTAATAATAAATTCTCTTAAATGTCTAAGACCCGCATTACGCGACACTCGAGAACGCTAGGAATTTCCTTCGTATATCGTAAAACACTTTGGACACCTTAGAAAATTATTTTACACGCTACGAATTTTAACATAGGAAATATGTCGGGTCGGCGGACTAAATAACATAAGTCACAGTGACGTTCCTAATAACATAAGTCACTTTCTGTGTCCATGAAGTCCGAGAGCTTCAAGTGTTCCTTTTAACATAACTCAACTTATGTTTTTTATAACGCCGCAAGATTAATGCGATTCAAGAGGTTGAAAAAGGACGCCACTTAGATTCAAGCCCGAACAAGCGAATATGACTTATGTGCTTTAGTCCGCCGACCCGACATATAATAGGTAGGTAATACATTGTGAAAGGAGTACAAAAGCATGCGTAATTTTGAGTGGGTGTAGAGTTTCGTAGTTGTATCAAATGTCGTTGCTGAAATTCAAATACTCGTTCAGAGCAAGGTCTTTGCAAAAAACATCACGGTTCGCGAAGCATGCTCGCCAGCTGTCAGACAGACGTGTTCAGTCAGTGCTCACGTGTCGCGCTTCGCTCGGGGGAAACCATTCAGTGCTTACATTACTACAGAAGTCCCACACATCGGCACATGTACCTACTCACCGACATATGCTCCTAACGAACCCGATACTAAAAGCAATTATTGTAAATTCTTACCCATGAATCAAAAACCATATGAAAGGAACTCATAAAATAAATTTTATTCCCTTATTGGTGCATAAACAGAGTTTAAAAATAGTTGGGACCACCTGGTGCACTCTGCTCCCAACTTCGAGTGCAGGGAACGTGATTTATGGGTCTTTAAGCCACACAATGCAACCGCAAATATAACCCTTGACTATTTTTCTAGAGAACAAATTGTCCCTAGGTAGATATTTCAAGTGGGTTGACTGTTAGGTACTCTTACCGGCAGTCCGGCACAAATAGTTATTATTATACGCTTATCGATATTACCCCCATGACAATATCGAGGGGTAATAAATTAATTCGTTTAGACAACTAACTCAACAAATTATTTGCTATTGTATTGCCTGGCCGCTTGATGCTTTTGATAGATTCGAGTATTGTATTGTAATTTAGTTTTAAACACAAATTCCCATCTACACTCTGATACTAAGCCTAATTATTGTTCGTTTGTAAATTATTCATGGCTGAACGGAGACCAGATATCCCAAATGACCGCATCGGTGCATTTGGTACTGAGGAGATGTTGTGGACGGTGAGGTCGTTCCGTGTACGACGTGGGAGGTCCGATTATTTCCCCGGAATTCAAGTTGATCCAAAAAGATTTCACAAAAATATGAACAAAGTTATTTTGGTAAATATCCTCGACGGATATTTATCAAAATAACTAATACATACATACAATACAATTCTTGCACATCTTAATAAAATGCTTTTGTTGCTCTTACACAAAAAATCCCAAAACAGTAATCGCTGCACCTCAAATACTTTCACGTCCCTCTATCTTTTATTCTCGAGCCCAAAAATGTTAAGCTTAATAATTGATTAAAGCCAAAAAGAAAACGAATCTTAGATCCGGCCACACGGACACCATTGTACCTAACGATCAATGTTGTAACCAATGAATTAGTTTTTAAAATCTAATTAAATAGAGATGAATACCAGTTTTTTTAAATTAAGTTGTAACTTGTAATCATCACAGTTCATTGTATGTGATTTTTAATAAAATGAAAGTACATAATTGATTATTCAACCACAATTATTGTTTCACCGCACAATTACATGAACAGTTTATAACAGTATTCTAATGGTAGCGTTGTTTAGTTCTGGTCGTGTCAGACGTCATCCCCTCGTCACGTCACGTCACTCCTTTCACTGTTGTCGTGCTGACACCTCCAGCAATTAACGTGTCACTGCGCAGCATTATCGTTAAGACTTTGAAGAGCGTTGAAGTAAATATTTTATTAGATGTCTCAAGTCGACCGTGGTCTGCGCTACAGTAGATACAGTTTACACTTACAAGGCATTTTTAATGGTGATTATAGGTGTAATTTTGGTTTCGGTTGAGCGCGTTGTGTCGATAAAGTACAAATAAGGTGACCCTTGTTATTTTCCTTTCTTAAAATGGTCAGATTGTTATTAAGACAATAAGTTCGTACCGAAAACTAATTGGGTTACGTTGCGTCATCCTAGCAAGGTTTTCGCCTAATGTAGTTAGCACCATGTTAGGTTAATAGCATGCATGTTATCATCGTTCCTTTTGTGTTTGCGGGTACCAGAGTACTTCGACGCAGACATGTGAGGCTGTAAAGTCGCGTGAAATGCAAGTTTCCTGTAATCATGGTGTTGCGCAAGTTCGCCTGAGTGTGAACTGTATTACTGTACCTATATGACGTCATATCGGAGTTTCAACACAGTACAAACAAAGCCGCAAGCCTCTGGCATACATTGTGTGCTCATTTCCAGGACAAACAATGATTTATTTGGGAAATACATACAACGGGAGGTGTTCAATACAGATTTTGTTTATTTTCAATCTTGTGATGCGTTCTCTCAATCGTTACAGACTTACAGATGATCGAATGATGATCTCCAGTTAACTTTGCTTAACCCGTATAAGTGAAGATTTAATTTAATTGAAGCCCCTTGTGATAAGTACTTTTCAACGAAGATAAATAGAATTTTGATTAACATTTTTGGGACTCGACTCGAAAATATGTGGTTGAACAATTTATTGAATTAATGTTCCAAGTGCAGGCTAAATTAAAAAATAAAACCTTCAATTTATGTAAAAATTGTTTTAAAACTCTTACCGAACAGTAACAAATTGCCAGCTAAGCAAACATAATATGGTAGTCAAGGGTAATTGCTAAAACCATTTTAATGTAGCTTCAGACGTCAGACGCGTGTGGTCTACGTACTGTGCGGTAATTTCCGTGTCATACAGAGCTATATCTCACAGGCACAAATATCACTCACTCTAGTACTTCCTACACCGACCGCCATTACCCACGACTCGGGTGGTCTACCGGAATCCGACCAGTACTGAGAAATTATAAATTTCCTTTTGAGTAACGAACTGTTGGTCAGTAATATCACGAAATTCGGGCCTTTTAGCTATTTTTCCGATGTAAGTTGGCATTCTTAATCGATTTTATTGTAATTTTCTGCTTGCATCTATGTTATGATTCCAACTTTGTAGCAAATGAAACCGTAGCGCTTTTTATATCTGTATCTGTTATACATTAGTGAACAGCAGAGTTATCCGTGGCTATAAATAAAGAAATTATGAGCCTTACGAAACGTTACTTGTCTGATATATCTGTAGTCCAGCGCACATTCCATCTGAAATCGTGCGGTGTAACCGCAGACCCGTATTGGTTCCTACTGCATAATCAAATTACATTAATGGCCCGTTTGTGGACCCCTCTTAGGTCCAACTCAAACCCAGTCCCACGCAACTTACATCGAGTCAATAAGACAAGACGATTTATTGGTAGAATTGTGGCAACGTTTAACTTCATATGAACCACTTTCATGAGCATTAGCGTGATCTAGACTTTCTCTGTCGCACTTTATATGGATGTGGTCGAGTGTGTTTGACAATCAATCATGAGAAAAAACAATGTCTCAAACTAAGTCGCCTAAGATTTTTATGCAAGTAGAAACCGTTCATGATGATCTTTTTTTTTTTAAACCATTTATGTTTGTAGGTAGGTACTATTCTATACTGTAGAGTCGATTAATATTTGGAAACATTTAGACATTAAAAAGTAGTTTAACCGGTAGAATCATAAAGCGGAAAGAATGAATGAAGCTATAAAAAGGTTCATATAATGTTATGCCCCAACTCTACTGCATTAAAAATATGAATGAAATATAAAATACCGAATATAATTTGTCGAGATGAATGAACTGGTGGTATAGTAAAGATGCCTAATGATGACCCGGTTTCCATCTGCAACCGTTTATATAAAGAAGATTATTCGGAATAGGCCTTTTAATATTTATGAAAAAATAAACATTCATATAGATATTGCTTTAGCCACCCAGAATCATTGCATGCATGATATTGCAGCTATCGACAACTGTATTATTGGCTGCGGAACGCGTGCAATGATAAAACGGGTTCAATAGTTTATCAATAATATGATTACAGCTATTGTTTAATTTCAAGTCATTCGAGAATGTTAAAAAGTTACGTAACAAACTTTACCTCCGTCGTGAGCCATTACTTAGCCACCCCTGTGATAGGTGAGGGTCCGTCCCTTATTTTAACCGTAACATAAGGGAGTGGCCGGTCATCATCATCACTCACTGGGGTGAAGAAGACAATATTAGTTTATAACCGGTATGCTGCCTCATGCGATAATTTAAAATAACGCGGCGCTATCTATACTAGTCACGCGAGCTATTGCTTTAGTTAATCATTAGCTTTAAAAGGACAATAAAGTCGGAATTCAATATAAATAGTTATTGTTGATGTTATTTTGTCACAAAAAAACACAAAAAATACAAAAAGTGTTTCATAGCAGAGCGTGGTTTCGATCCACGGACCTCTGGGTTATGGGCCCAGCACGCTTCCACTGCGCCACTCTGCTCTCGAGTACAGTTGCGAAATTACTGACTACATGTTATGAGGCGTTACGTAGTAGAACGTAGTTACAATTTAGTGCAGTAAGCAGAGTCTGATTTGAGCATGGATTATACCTAATAAATAATTAAGAGTATTACTGACAATGATTTATAAAACAATGCCAATTAATTGGTGATTGTTTGCCTTGAATTTATTAACAATGTGATTTTATATTAATTTAGAATGCTAATACCTACATATTTATCTGGAAACCCAATTTCTGGTTAGGCGTGATTAATTTACACAGCCAAATCTGACAAACGAGCATTTTTTAAGGTTAATAATATTGTATCAGTACTACATTGTAACAACAGAAAGGAATTTTATCCGTAACGCCCGTACAAATGTTTCAAAGGGTCCGTCCTACTTTAATTGGTGTACTTGTAATTAATTAAAGTCAGTGACCGAGCCGACCAGCGGCCGACTATTGTTTCAACGTTTAAAGTTATAGTTAAACCGATTGTACTACGATCTGTCTCCTTGAAACACACTGGCTATGAAATTACCTCGGCTGTATGGAAACATGTAGTGTTGGTATTTATTACTTTTTTATCAGCATCGCAGAACACGCGCACCAATAACTATAGGTATACAATAAAGATAAGGCATACACTAGGTTATAAAAATAAAAGTTGCACATGAATTACATTAAAAGTAGCTACAGTTATGTAAGTAGGTATTTATCTACTTTTTTATCAGAGGCGAAGAGATTATTTTTGTTTATTGCATTTTGTTTTAGAGATGTAGGTTTGCTAGATTTTGTGATTGGGTAAGTAGGTAGCTAGTTAGTTTCAGTTTTCTTATCGTCGGGATAAGAAATAACTAAGTATTTTATTCCAAATATTTCCTCTTCAATAAGATAAAAAAAAATAAGTTTAAAAACTAAAACCCGACTACTGAAAAGGATGAAACAAGAAAGTCCCTTCCCGTGGTCGCATGCTACCATAGCTTTTATGTAGATATGTAGCGGCATGCGACCACGGGAAGGGACTTTCTTGTTTCATCCTTTTCAGTAGTCGGGTTTTAGTTTTTAAACTTATTTTTTATTTAATTATTTTGGGGCTTATTTCAGTAATATTATTATATTAGTGAAGCCCTTTCATTTGGTACCCATCAAAGCACCATCCAAAAATATTTATTTTTAAATTCATTACTTTATGTCCTCTAGAGGGCGCCATATTGAATTTAGTGTGACGTCACATTGCCTATAACCAGCGGACGGTCAAGACGCTTTTAACCTCATTTGTCAAATTATTATCAGCACTTTTGAAGTTATGAGGGAAAAGATGAACATACATAGGTACATACCGGTCAAAATCATAACCCTCCTTTTTGCTTCGCCGTAGTCGAGTAATAACGATTTGTAGCAATGTTTAAGTTGTAGTAGGCAAGAAGAAACGATTTGAACGAGATTTTTGGTTGCTCTTTGAACGAGATCCTTTTAGAAATAAATACCTCCATGTCCTTTATGATGTTCTGTTCCTATGTTAGAATAGTTTTTATAAAAGATTGAGGGCGTCAGTCGTTTATTTTGAATATTTCGCTCTAAAATGCAAAATTATTAAATATTATTCACAATATTTATGGCTGGTTTTTATTTCTTCCCAAAGCCATTCGAATTGCTTTCGGTTTTGACATTCGATGACGTCATTTTCCGGTTCAACAATTTAATGAGTTTCTAATCGATTAACCGCATACAGTATTTTGTGCACGAACTTGGAATTAATGTACTACTACATAAGTAACCAGAAACAGTATGTTAATGTGAGTGACAGTGGAGCCGATGCCAAGTGCCGTCTGTCGGGCACTGGCTGCGGCTGGCAATGGCGGTCGACGCAAGTTGTTCAACGCTTGAGACAATTTTGTATGGCTTATAAAGTTATAACATAACGCCTTGATATTAAACGGATGTCACGTACAAAGACCTTGAGAAAGCACCGCTCGTTGTAGCAGATGGCAGATGGCTGCCTGCCCAAATATTGTTGATATTCGACGAATATTTCAGGAAAGTTGCAATGCCTCCGCTTCATTCATTCGCCTCCAAAATACGTCTACATATACTCGTACAGTCCAGTTTACTGGTTTAATTTGACAAGAGTGTTGTTAGCACGTGCGCAGCTTACGAAAGTTTCGCCAGAGCAAACAGATAACCATGAAATTGGAACGTCGTTGTACTTTATGCGGCAATAACTTTGTTATCAGCACTACCTTAACTTTTATCTATAAAAGAACAGTCTCCTTTAATCCATGCTTTTAGTTCCCCTACTTACCTAAAATACATGTTTATCGTATAAAGGCTCCTTCAAACAGGCGCGACACGCGACAAAATCGCGCGTGACACAAAGGCACCGCACGTCGCGCAACGAGCGGTGCTTTTGTGTCGCGCGAGATTATATCGCGTGTCGCGCCTGTTTGTAGGAGCCTCAATGAATAAATATACTTATTGTAAATTAAACAAATGGTCATGGCTCCTCTCGTAGTAGGTACCGAATCTAAGCATTCCCTCGATGATGCAATAATTCTTGTTTATAATCTTCAATGAACAGTTAATGCTTAATGAGGTATGCCGCATTTGTATCAAACATAACAGTAACAAAACAAGCTCTTTTAACCTGTCTTTCATCATGTAACATTCATATTATCTATGTGAATTCGAATTTTAATAAAAGAATGTAGTCATTTAGTCAGCTTTGGCGTTATCGGCTTACACGCAGTAGTAATTCATTACAAAACAATGGAGTTTAATATCAAAGGGCAGGGCGTTCAGTTGATTTATCATTCCGACACCGAGCCCTTTGTTTTCTTCCACGGACCTCGGCGGCTTCAATCACGTGTCGCGGTCAAAAGTTCGCCGGCATCCAAAAAGAATATTAATTTTTGTTTCATAGACATAAACCTACATCATTCATAATCATGACCGAGTGTCACTGTTCAGTGAGAAGGACCTACTTACTTACTGATACTTTCTACTCGTTGTTATTTAGAAAGTATTTTTTTTTACAAATGGTGTCCTTCTTAGTGTGAATTTGTTACTGAAGTGGCACACTTCAAAACGTACCAAAATACGGTACCTATCTCAAGAGAAGCGTAGGTACTTACATTATACTCCGAAAAGTAAAAACTGCGTCGGATGTCTTGCGAGGATTATAAAGGATCTACCCCAACCGCATTTTTTATTTATCTTTTTAATACAAAAGGCGTAGGCTTAGATTGCTACAAGTTCGTCGGAAGAAATAACTCAAACCCCAAAGAGAGGTCAAAAAAACGTTTGTTGTTACAAGTTTGGAGCAGGAAACAAAAAGTGTCATGATGGCGTTACAGCGTTACTTCAATGTATCAGCATTGCGGCATTTTATAATAGATTATCTGGTTGTAAAAACAAATGCCAGTGTTTTGTTTTGTTTGACGTGGAGGGTGCTTGCTACCGCGTGCGAGGGCCGAGCGTGGCACCGGCACGCCAGCTGGCCCCAGCAATTACCTCGGGGATATAGCGAATTACTCTCTGATGGAGACATTTCCGCGAATCGGGGTCCTCTTTATCACATCGTACGTCGTAACTTCTCGTAAAACAACATTTACCAGCATAATCTAGTTGAAATGTAAGACCGCCCCCTATCGACTGAACTGCCGATACTTGGTTGTTATTTAATGCAGACCATGCAGAGCTTACCTCTATCTTATTTATTACTAGAGCAATTTTCCATTCGAGATACGTTTCTGTTCGAAAGCCATCGTAAAATAGAGATATCATTTGTCTCGATAGTTGGCTCTTTGAATGTACTAATGTTATGTCCAGCTGTTCAATGAAATTTGATTCAGTTAGTTAATGGGGCGCGTGTAATAGGTGCATTGTGAGGTTCGTGTCAATCTGTTCAGTTACCTACTGCCTGCACCTTGTGTATGTTTTTTTTTATGGATTTCGCGTGGCGCGGGCGCCGAACAACGGGCGCCCGCGACGGCTGGGACGCAGTTGCTGCGATTTTAAGCAGGTGCCTGCAGTCGCACGTGTCTGCCGATACAGTTTTGAATGCATGGAAGTATCTTTATTTGCTAGTGTGTGCGTAACTGTAGGATGTAACAGGAGATTTGAAAAAGCTCATTCATGGCGAGCTTTTGTGTTATCTGAATGTGAACTTTTGTGTGCCATACAAAAGCATACAGAGTTTAGATTTTACACAGTTAATATTGGACTACATAAAATGATTACAATGAACACACTTGATCAAACTAGCCTACAAACACTACCGGTGTAGTAGCGCGCATTAAAAGCTCTCGAGAGTGGCCTGCTCGCGGCTCAGTCCGATAACACAAAGGAGTGATTTATTTCAAACACCGATTTCAAGTACATCGCCCATGTATCATGTGCGCTGCAAATGTGGCGCCTGGAGCGTCGGCGGCGGCGTCGTTCGGCGTCTGCGCAGAGACATGACGTCACCGACTCCAGAACACTCTGACCCCATACAAAGAACGTTGATGAAGTGAATGCGTGCGAACATAATCTGGCACATGGATTGAAAAGAATTTTGCTAATTCTTACCAATAAATCCTAGGATATATCCCGTATAGCGTTTTAAGAGGTTAAGACTCCTCATAAACTGCTCGCCAATGAACTTTAAAAAAAAAAAGTAGTATAAACTTTTAGTATAAACTTAAAAATCAAGATATTTTATTATCCCACTTATGGATAACAACGAGCATGACTCAACCAAAATAACCGATATCCTTTCCTCGTAACAACTTAACAAGTATACCTAGACAGATCTGATTTACAGCTGTCAGTTACAATTTGCTAACGAGTGTAAAACATGTCAGGGCTTTAGATAAAGATCACGGCCCAGTCGTATTATTGAATGCAAATTGCAAACACAAACGACAAGTATCGTATTGGAGATAGATTGAATAGAAACTAATTATTTACTCACATATTGTCCTGTCAGCGACAGCGGTCCGTGTTGGTTTGGTAAATAGAGAAAATCCCTTTAGTTTGATTTGAATTGACTTGCCTAGAATCATAAATAAAACGGTAGGAAAGCTATGAAAGCGGAGTCTACAATCGAGCACAATCTACGTGTAGGTATATTAGGAGTTGAGGTTAGTTAATTGTAAGAGAATAATAGGGCTTCATGATAACAGGAGTAAATATAATATACGTCGCGTATCTGTATCGTTGAATGGGCTCGCGTTCCTCTCATCCATTGTCCGTGGGCTAACGAAGGGCGAGCCCCACTGGGCACCGGGCAGGTAAGGGCTGGCCGGCACAACCCCGGTCCCGTCGTAAATATCCGCCGGCATGCGTCCTGGGAGCTCGCACTATCAACAATGGCCTGTCATTTCACGCGCTAGTGTTAAACGTTTTCTAGTCTCGTTGTTCGCCTGAAGCTATTTGTTCTTGTTAGTCTATGGGAAAATATCGCCTTGTCTAAACAACGACATGGTAGGACAAAGACATCTTAACTTGTAGTAACGGAACGTTGAGAATCGTAATGATATAAATATTAAAATTTATTTTGTTCACAGAAGGAAGGCGTGGGTCAGGCTCACGCGTTTCGTAGCAAGTCGTTCAGGAAGCCACGACCATGTCACTGGTGCCATCAGCCGGTGCACAACACAGGATCCTGCTGCAGAGGTATTTATCTTTAATAACTATCTACTTTATTAGTAGAAGTCCTACATGACTCATGAGTTGCACTTGAAATATTCGAAAGTTTTTATCTTGACCGATTTGTCTATTCGCAGAAACATGGCTTGCAATTCTAAAAATCGACAAGCTTGACATTCAAAGGTCATTGACGACCTGTGTGTAGACGACAGAATCAGTGCTTCAAGCAGTATTGTATTGGAGGCTAAAATGTCACGCTCAAAATTCAATTGCTTGTCGAAGTTTAAACTATAGGATTTGTGAAATGTTAGGTGTTTGCTATAGCTGCAAATATCACGGGTAAGGCTCCCATCGAAGCATTTTAGCGAAACGATTTCTGCATACGGATTGTTTGTTCTGTTCACGCTTGAAACACAATCTATAAAGGCTAACCTTTCATGTATGCACGAGAGGCAATTTTAACTTTCAATAAGTTTGATGTTTTTCAATCCGTAATGAATATGAGGGCACAAACAATCTAAACCACCTTATGTGCATTGAGGTATTATTGCAGCTTCATTGTAAAAGATAACATTTAAGTAGGTAGGTACCGTAACCGTATACCGTATCATGAAATTCAGACCGCGGAAAGTACAGTTTAGCCAATTTCCATCCAATTTACGTACGAAACGTATCCGACTGAAAAGTTAGCCGCTACAGCTGTTGCCAGAAAAATTACCATTGTTTTTAGGAACGTAGATGAAGAAAAAATTATGTAAGTATTTAATAAATGAGAGATCTTTTAAAAATAAATTATTCCGTTACGTCATACATAAGTCTGCGAGTAGACAACATCGAGACAAGATAAAGTAAATGGTTTCTTAATTTTAACCTTGAATATATCAATTTTTATTTAAAAGAATAGTATATCTAAGTAGGAACAAAATGTATCACAAAACATTATATTAATTGAGCCCTGTTTGTTTCAGTGTGCAAATATGTCTGCCACACGGCGTGTGAAACCAAGGTATGTACCTAATGTTATGTACCTATAGCGACATATGCGGTTGCTTAGCTGAAAACGGCGGACGTAACGTGCATGCAATTAGAATTATCTCTAGAACAAGTGTGATCGGTGCCAAGGCTCTTAGGAATATAATAATCCACGTATAAATGCAGGCGTAGGGACTTTACATACTAAGTAGAGTCCCGCCATATCCTTTATCCTTACCTATCTACCCACTTACGTGTAGAAGAAAATGAGGTTTTAATTTTTCAGAATGTAATCAAAGATTTATTTATTTCAATTTGGTACATTTTTACATAAGAACAAGTTACGCAGTCATTTTATTTGACACGCAATCATTTCAAAGTTTTTATTGTTTAAAATGTATGGTGGCGCCCTCTAGTAACGTTGGGATGTTCCATTATTATGAGCACTGCGCATAGTCGCATGCGCAGAGAGATAATGTTCATTCGAAGATGAAATTTTGTATTGCTACCGAAAGGTGGCGCTCCGATAGAATATTGCGCGTATTTTGTGATATTTATCTAAATATTTTCAAATGATAAATTTGGCCCGATTTAAAAATGAATAAATATAATAAAAAAGAATTGTAAAAATGATTGATATAAATCTCATGCAATGAGTCTATCGTATTATTTAATTTATATGATTGCCTAAGGAATTCGAGCAATCTCTCTATGCGCAAGCGCAGCTATTATCTTGGTGATATCATTGATGTTCGTGACCCGTCGGCAACTGGGCATTCCGTGGGCTTATCCAAGCTTACTTACATATTCATATGCTAGATAATAGTCCGGTTTGTTTCTCTGCCTGTCCATGTTTAGCGAGCAATGAGCATTTGATGGCAATCAGCTGGTCGACGCCGGTCACGCTTCCATTGTTCCATGTCTCGCCGAAATTGGCCGCTCAGCAAACAATGTACCAACACCGTTATAATAACGTGATGTTGGAAACTGTCAATATGTAACGAGGAGCCAGGTAATTGGTTAAGTAAATATTTTACCAAGCTTCCTACTGTCGCTTGTTGAATCGCATCCATTTATCTTCTTTGACCTGTATTGTATGAGAGATTCTATGAAGTAATAATACATAGATTTCGCGCCATCTAGCGCCATCTAGCGTCCTAAAGCAATTGTGACCGTCTAAAGTTATTATTTTTTTCCTCGGGAACAGTATTTTTATTCTGGATGAAAGGTACCCTATGTCCTTTTCTATAACAGCGTAGGTATATAATATGCAAAATTTCATGATGATCGACTCAGTGGATTAGGCATGAAACGGTAAAAAACAAACAAACTCACTTTCGCATTTATATTATTAGTTCGGATGAAACTCGTACTTATTTAAATACTCAAATCAATCAATAAAATTTTATATCATGACACTGTCAGCTCTTTAAGCTGTCTCCTAAGTAATTATATTCTAATCTTCTAAATACGAAAATATCCTATCTACCTACAACAATCAATACTTTTATTCTTGGTAATCGATCTATAATTCAATGAATCAATTGTGTGTCACAAGAAATTGGTTCTTGCAGTTTACAATGTGGCTTATGGTCAATTGTAAACTTCCATAACTTTCGTGAATGCAGAAATTGCTTTTGTAAGAAGTGCACAGCAAACCAACATTTAAAGTCTTGTTGTTTTGGTTTCAAAACTCCCTTGTTGTTTGTTTGTTCTTGACAGAAACTGGTACGCCATTGAACAAGACTGCTTTGAGACGTCTAAAGAATAATAAACAGATACTAAGTAGTATTCTTCGTATTTTTTTACATTTTATTTCCTTTTATTTCAATGTGCAGATACAATTTTTCGTTTAATCTTGCTCTGTAACCGTTAAAGCGTCGTTTGGTCCCGAAACTTGGACCTACCTAATTACATACCAACCCTCGGCGTTTCTGCAAAAATTAAACATTAATTACAATATAATGTGCACATTTATTCGTTTCTTTAATTACGTTACATTTAGCAAGTCGTTTTCGGTTCGTTTCGACTCTTTCTGAAACATGCTGAATGCTGAAAATAAAACCATGTAATGAAGGTAAGTAGCTAATTAATTATCTGGGATGTTTAATAATTGTCTGTATTTAAATAGTTGTTTGCTCTTTGTCACGCTATTACGTCTACGGTAGACTGATTAACAAAGTCCACTATCTACATAATAATATAAGACCGACGTTGTTTTATCAAGAACATCATGCCTGCCATTTTCTCCCATAAGTGTTAGGCAGAGAGGTGTATGTAAAGTACGCGCACATCATCGCGCCAGCGAAACTGGCGAAATGTTTTGAATTGCCTTTGATGGCAATAGGCTTTGATGGCATAGAGCGACCTGGGAATTGAACCCAGGGCCTCATGTTCAGCAGTAGTGCTGCAACCACTATACAACGAGGCAGTCTTGTGTTATCAATATTCTACAAAATCATCCTAATTTCAAGTAAAATAGGAAACCACCTACAATTTAACTTGTTTTGTGTTTTACTACGAGTAAAGTTAAACAGAATGGAAATTAGCTAATTTACAATTGTTTGGTGCAACGGCATAAACTACGAACACGAACATGCTGAAAACTAACTGAAAACATTTACAGCTAAACGGTTTCGAGTTCTGAAAACTGAAATAGCATTATTTAGATCAGCAAAACGGATTGTGACTTTGCTGATTTTGTAGTAAAAATAGTGCTATTCAAACTGTCGGTGTATTCTGTAAAAATCGCAACGTGAAAACTTAGGTGAAGTGAGTTGTTATCACCTAATGCTAGGGAATGACACTATAGACAGCTTATTTCACCTAAGTTTTCACGATGAGATTTTTATAGAATAGACCAGTTATTTGCTATACATATCTTACCTACTAATAAAGACTGAAAATAAGTTATGTATTTTATTTGCCGCGACGTCGTTAAAAGATCCATAGATAAATATCACCCATCTCTCCACTAGTCCAATGCTTACTCTAGGATGCATATCCGGTACGGCTCTTAAAGGGACTACATGACCTAAAGCGCGGTCACTGTCGGATTGCATAGAAAAGAAGGAGAAGCGCGATGTTACAACGCTGGTAATTTATTGCAAAATATGAAGCAATTATTTATTTACAAAAAATCTATTGTTTGGACTAAAAATTAAAACACTAGTATTTAAGTATGTTGCTCGTAGAATAATCTGATAAAAACTCAGATTGATTGTATGTACATATATTAGTATAGTTTTTATTGTAAAAATAAAGTTTTTAGGGGTAACTTCATGATTTTTTTCTATCGTATCAAATTAGTTGTATTATGTTTTTAACACACTATTTACCCAGCATAATCCTGAAGAATATCATATATTTTTCTGATTTTGTTTACTGCAGTCAATCGTATACTTTTATTGCTCCTAAAACTTGCGTTTATTGCGTTTAGGTCCTGTAATCCCCTTAAATCCTTTCCTATCAAAAAGGGCACGTCTTCCCTACAATTACAGTGGCCCCCGGTCTACTCCTTGATATGCAATGGCCTCTGTAGCACCATGGAACATAAGACACACACAGACTACAGAGGCTAGTGCAAATCTTGGTGTTCATTGGATTAATCGAGTCTGGTCAAACCATGGACTTATTATAATGTATTTGTAGTCCATGGGTCAAACTTCGCTGGGATCGGTGCATTAAATTCATTCATTATTTGGTTGACGATATCGTCAGAGTCGCGGGAAACACCTGGATGAAGGACGCACAGAACCGGGAAGTATGGCAGAAGAAAGGGGAGGCCTATACCCAGCAGTGGGTGATTCCGGGCTGAAATGAGGATGATGATTCTATTAAGAAAACTTACAGCTAATTTATACGGTGCTTGTAAACAATATGAAATTAAAGGCCATTTACAAGTTTCCACTGATAAACACAAAAAAGAAACGGAAAAAAAAAGATAAATTAGCAACATCTTTTCAGGTCATAACTGTATAAGTAAAGTCTCTGTGTAATAAAGCACCATAGTGTATAAACAAGGTGCAGGTACCTGGGAAGGTATGCCATGACACTGGGTGAAGCTCAGGCCCCGCGGCTTCTATGCTCCGTGAATAGGAAACCTGTGATTATATCTTTACTTTGTCTCTCACGGGACAGACAACCTTAGCTAAAGGCTACAACGTCAGGCGGGGAAAGTCGACTCTTTATGATTTAAATATACTGCCTCGTTGGTTTAGTGAACTCTAGTGGTTTCGCATACAACGTGGGGTGTAGCAATCAGGAGTCTAGCTGTTATTAGGCTCGCCCCATATTAAAAGATTCGGGCGAAACGTTACAGCCCTGAAAACCTCTTCGAGAAATACAGGGGCTTTTATTAGTTAAATAAATTCAAAAATATAATATTATCAAGTACATATTCCACAGATCATTTATATAGTTTCCGTTCCAACGTGAGTGGAAGAAAAATGGGAAAATGTTTTTTCCTTTTTTTTAATATACCTTGTTTATTCAGAACTAGCTTCCGCCCGCGGCTTCGCCCGCAAGGTATGTCGATAAAAACTATCCTATATCCTTCCCCGGGATGCAATCTATCTCTCTGCCAAATTTTATCGAAATCCTTTCAGTGGTTTAGGCGTGAAAAGGTAACATACAGACAGACAGACAGAGTTACATTCGAATTTATAATATTAGTATACTTATGGATTGAAATATTTACTTATATAACAACTTATACCTATTTAATTATTAAAATAAAATATACTATCCTAACTTAACCAATAATATATTTTACCTACAAAATAAATACTTTTCTTTTTTCAGTAACGTAAGCAAGAAATGCTTACGTTACTGAAAAAAGAAAAGTATTTACGTAACTATATTAAATGCTAGCCGCACTGTACATTAAAGTACAAGCTGTAAGAAGCAAGTGTGAAAACTTTAACTTGGTAAGATATCGTAGAGCGCTGGCACGCGCGCCATGCGACACTACTGTAATTTGTTTCAGTTTTAGTTACTATGTGACTTAGATAAAGGTTTGTTAGGCTGTACCTACTAAGAAAATACTTGGTATCTACTGTCGGCCGGGAGTGTTTACATATTATAGTAAATACATATAGGGTGTGTAATTAATGGATAAACTCCTAAGGGGTCATTGTACTTAATTATCATCATGAAAAACTTTTACAATGGAACCAGATATAAAATTGCGAAAAAAAAATCTGCTGTATCCTACATTTTGAAGAGTTATGCGAACATAAACGTAGGGAACAGCTGATTTTTTTTCGCGATTTCATGTTTGTTGTTTGTTCATAATGATAAGTAGGTTATCCATTAATTACGGGACACCCTGTATAAACCGGCATACTATTCATTGATAGTCTTATTCCACCCATTGCTGGGTATAAGCCTCCTGCTGTTTGAGCCATGCTGCCCTGGACTGTACCTCATCCAGGTTTTACCGGCGCTTCTTTGTGAGTGATCCACCACAGTCTAGCTTTTGGTCTACCAACACTTCTCCTACTTCGTATACCATTAAGTTAAGGCTCTGTTCCAACTACCATCATCACCATACCTACCATTCATCTTGCTCGTAATGTCAGTCATATAAAATGTCATATTTTGACATGACAGACGCTTTTCAGAGGGAGGGCCGTAGGTACACTTTAAAAGGGTAAAAGCAGATCCTTTGTGTATTTTTTCCTCAAACGTGACGAGTTTATGTCACACACATGTTATGAACATATAAATAATGAATGAAACATCTCGATAAAAAAGTCTTGAACCAAAACGACATTTCGGTCGAAGAGAAAATATTCTCTTCGACAAAAGAAAATGTCTGTTTTCTTTTGGCAAGCTGTTAAATAAAATCTAATATTTACTTTAGTATAATAATTATATATGTACGTATATATATATATCTATAACTATCTTAAAATACTTCATAAAATAGATAAAATGCACTTAAAGCGGTAGGTTATATAGGTAGGTTATGGTATAGTATATAGGTACATATATATTATGGTATAGTTTCATCAGTGAGATTTACCGGTCATCTACAAATGTAGGAAAATAGTGGTCCTGAATATTAACGGGTTTATTGTTTATTTATAAACGTTACATAAACTTAAGTTACATTAACTTAACTTATCATACTAAAACTCTAGTAGTAGTCGCCTTAAGCGACACAAAATCCTGTTAAAGGGGCTTACATGACCTAAAGCGCGGTCACTGTCGGACTGCATAGAAAAGAAAGAGAAAAGCGATGACACAACGCTGGTAATTTATTGCAAAATATGAAGCAATTATTTAATTTAAAAAAATCTATTGTTTGGACTTAAATTAGACTAAAATTAAATTTAGTATGTTGCTTGTAGAATAATTTGACAAAAAATCAGAATGATTGTATGTACATATATTAGTATGGCTTTTATTGTAAAAAGAAAGTTTTAGAGGTATCTTCATGATTTTTTCCTATCGTATCAAATTAGTTGTATTATGTTTTCAACACACTATCTACCTAGCATATATACTGAAGAATATCAAATATTTTTCTGATTTTATTTACTGTAGTCGATCATATACTTTTATTGTTTCTAAAATTGCGTTTTTTGTGTTTAGGTCCTGTAAGCCCCTTAAGCGACTAACAAATTATTTCAGAAAAATTTTAGAGTATCTATTTTGTGAAAACTGTACAATATGCTAATATTTTCAGTGAGTATTATTGTGAAGCCTCAATCACAATTTTATTCTCTTGTAGACCTTTTCTTTTTTTCTCTACAAATTCTGTCTCCGACTGCGTGGTTCCATTATAATCAAAATGGAACACAAAATAAAGTAGGTATCCAGTATTTTACAGAATTCTCATTTCTGAACGTGCGAAATCAGAACAATATGTATTTTCAGTGTTGTGAAGTCTGGTGTTTTCTCGTGGTATCGCAAATCTGCAATGCTAATGAATCGTGCCCGTGTACCGGTATCAATGGTTATTTATATACCTACCGGCACAATGTTCTGTTACACCTTGAAATTGAATATAAAGTTTCCTTAAACTTTAAGGTTTTATTTAAAACTTGTTTCGTAGATCCTTATAGCATGTTGTTATGTGAAGGTCAAGATGTTAGACAAAATTGATGTCAAGTTTAACGTGGATTATTTAGTAAGATAAAATTATATTTATTTAACAAAGTATGCGTGATTGGTCTTGCCACTTCTTGCTGTGCTGGCTCTTCTCCTATGGAGAAAACCTATGGAGGTTTTATTATTTGGAACTGCGCACCTGGGATGGCGTGTTGTGAGAACTTGATATGAATGAAGAGTAGGTAGGCTAGGAACCTGCATACAAATTCTTCAGTAGCCGGAATTGTGCTTGCCCCAGTTTTTTATAGTTTCTCGTTTAACCATTTCTACTGTTGCCATAATGGAATTATAATGTAACGGCCACCTATATAAATAAAACTCTGTAGCAATAAAATCTTTATTCACTTAGTATCCAACATAACCTGCTATTAACAATATCAATACGAAAAGAAATTGTCGAACATTCTGTACTGCTATTACCGAAACACAGAGATCACTTGAAAACCCGTTACTTGTGCTTTTTAAATGTAAATTGAATCGTAAAATGCTCGTAAATTTTACTGCACAACGTAGGAGTGTACACGCGAGCGGAATCTCGGACAAAACACAAGATTCATACATCCGAGTAAATTGTCTTGTGACAATAGGCACCACATAAAGTAAGATTTAATGTAACGTATTGTTCTAGGTAAATAAAAATAGAATAAAGTCCCCATCGGCGTTGAGTCTGGGTATAATATAAACCGAAAAGCTTGGAAAATGACTGAAATAAGTTACAAAGACACGCCGATTCGTTGGTGCGGCGGCGGCGGCGCGACTGTGCATCCGTATCAGGCACGATCAGCAATAACCGTTTCATTTTACACCCGTGTCGATGTCGACTGTTGTTTGAGGGTTCTCCACGCTCACAGGAACACTGATTCCATGTGCGATACATTTTAATGGGCATGATACTCGAATGATTAAAGTACAGCTGTGGTATTCGTAAGTTTGGGCATTGGATTTTTGGAAACAGCAGGTTTTTAACGCGTTGATGTCTTTTATTAAAATTGTTGAAATATAAAAAAAATCTTTTAATGTATAAGTAAGTTTCAGTGTTTTTATTTAAGAACAGTGGTAGCCCAGTGGTGACGTCCCCGACTTACGAGTTGTAGGTCGTAGGTTCCAACTGTTCCAACCCACACAATTAGCGCTTTACTTTGTGTAAATAATTTTATCACCACTGCTCTCATAACGGTGAATTAAAACATCGGAAACCGGCATGTCCTAGAACCATTAAGATATGTGATGTCTACCAACACGCACTGGGCCCAAGTGGTGGATTACAGCCCACACCCTCTCACAGAGAGGAGGCCTGTGTCCCAGCAGTGGGAACACGATAGGGTGATTATAAGGCTTTAATTTACACGGAATCATTCCTTTCGAGAATAGGTACGTTGTTATATTATACAAAAGCTGGGTCCTTTAATAATCCTTTAATTTGCAGCTCAAATCGTATAATTTATTACGGACTAGGTAAATACCGACTCGTGATATCGTAATTAAGAATATCGCTCACCCCTGTTTAAAATGTTTTAACATTTTAATTAAAGTGGGCCTGGCTCGGTTTTCTTAGAGATAATCAAGCTTTACAGCACGATCACGAAAGTACCAGAAATGTATTTTTTAAATACGTTTGTTAATTAAGTGTATTTTTAGCACAACTGGGTGTGAAGTAGCTGTAATTGCTGCGAATCCGGGCTTGATAAATGGACATTCGATAAAGATTTAAATACAAGTAGATTACTTTCCTCGATACGACCTCTCCTAGGGGTTTGAAAACTTTGAACTAAATAAAAATTACCTCTTTCAAAACAAAGTGTTACTCATTAAATAAGGATGAGTGTTTCTTTCTTTCAGTTCCATAATAGGTTTCTTTATTTTTAAGCACAAAGCTCTCACGTTGTTCTTTCAAGTTAGTGTCCTTATACTTACTTATGTAATTATTTATTATGCCAAGTTCTTAACAAAATAATTATTTATCACATTGACTTTTGTGTCGCAAACAACAAGGTGTTCATATTTCAGAAGGACTTTGGGGTACAACAAGGGTGGTCATTGTGCGGTGCCGTTAACTCGGTGTCAACGTTCTGCGCACGCGTGACGTGTGACGTCCCCACGGCAGCGCTCATTGAGACCTTGTGCAAACAAACTTATTTTGGCATTATAGCTAATATTTCATGCTCCACAATCACCAGCAGACCATCGACTGCGGTTTGTGGAACGACATTCGATGAAAGATATGGACACTTGGATTGATTGAGTCCTTCCGGTAATAAACACGTTTTTGATTTGACTATCATATTTTTTTAACTAGTGGAGCACGTATAATGTTTGAAATGTAGACAATGAAGAATGGACACGCGTGACGCGAGCTTTTGCGTTGCGACGTGTACATGGCATGAGTGAAATGCGCGGGGGCGCGGGTGCAGCATGCAAATGAACAATGTTCACTGCTTACTCACATTACTGGGAAAACTTGAGGTCGGACGCTTTAGTAAGAGTGTTGTTATCTTTACCTACATAATTACTTACATACAAATATCTTGTACACATACCCTTTTGTATTAGTCATGTTAGATGCATACCTACATTACCTACCTACGTGTTCAAATAGGCTTTCAGGAACTTAAAGATGGCCAAACAGAGATGGTCTACCCAAATGTGCTCTTTATGTTTTTAAACAATAAGTACCTAATTCTCATATTTTAAAATCACAAGTACTTAATTCATAAATAACCTAAACTTAGGTCCGGCCATTTCTATTATCAATTTAACTTAGAATTGCGACTGGAGCTTTAAGCGCCTGAGCGCTCGTGTAAATCAAATTGCAAGTTACGATCGACTGCTGTTGATAATCGTAAAGAAAGCAGTGTGAATGACAGTGTTTTGGTGCGACATACAGGATATTATCTCCCGTAATAGGTAGGTGGCGTGGAAGCTGGTGGTTGCGGCGGCCGCGGGCGCGGGCGAGTCAGGTGCAACGCACGCGGTGCGCGCGCGCAGGCGACGCCACCAGTGCCACCGCGCGCGTCGACTGGCCCACGCGCACGCCAAATCTGCGTTTCGCGATACACATTCGCACAAATGCAAACAGCTTCCCATTTTCAAACAAAATCCTTTTATAGTCGCAAAGCTCGGTCGCTCTATAAATAACGCCAACCGGTGGGCCGATGTGCTCTAGCGTGTTCGCGAAATCTGTGCAAATGTTCCTATGTTATAAACTTGAAATATTGGACTATTTTAACAACTCTCAACCGAATAAGGAGAGCTGAACGCTAGGCGTGCGTCTTGGGTGATTATATTTCCATAAATATTGAATCAATATTGTATAACAGTATACTTTGTAAAGTGTGCGTAAGCAGAAGAGTAAACATTTCATCATTATGTTAAGATTTGTATTTACGTAGCTTTCATAATGAAATATTTTAGTGAAAAGCTTTTAATTCGTGTTTACGAAGCAGGGAAAATAAAGCTTTCTCAAAAAGTAACCTTGAAATAGCTCGTTCTACTGGTAACTTATCCTTGTAACGTAGATAATTATTATCAACCAAAATGTAGATATTTGAAGTTATCTTTATTAGCAGTTACCGTAGCGAAAAAAAAATAATCTTCCGAATTCACGAAATCATTTAAAGAATACATAAGAATAGAGTTATATTTAGCGTTATCTATTGGCAACAAAGTCAGTCTGACTGAAGAGTTTCTCAGATTTTTTCAAATGACAATAGACTGCTGAAACCTGAAACATAAATATGCAATCGCTGGATTCAATTGTTCAAGGTGAAAGTGATTGTTTTTTGTTATCACCCGAACATAGTGGATATTGCCGCGAAAGACGATCGTATGCGGCGATAACAATGTTGTGTTTCAGTTTTATCGATAAAGTGACTCCTTGAGTCACGTAGTCATTGCTCCATTGCCTTACACACAAGTGTTGTGAGCGACTGTAGCTCTGTTAGCCAACTGATTAGCGTCCCTATTAGTAAATATACGACCTTATATAACCCGGCTGATTAAATATCATATTCTAATTTCTCAGAAGTGTATATGTCCGCGAAGTAGTCGTGAAGTGCTCTACTTCGTCGCAAGAGCCGGTTTTAATTGTGTCAAGTGTTTATTAAGATGAAGTTGGCGATTTAATCGGTCACTTGGAACAATGTGTGTATCGTGGTAATTGTAGCTAACTGTGCAGTAAACAGAAGATTGTCAACTCCATAAAAATTAAGAACGGGACTGTGACTGTCCGACTCCGCGCGTGCAAAGAGTTTAGTCAGTGTATTTAACGAACTTTTATGTGTTTAGTTCAAGTTGGAAATTGCATGAAAGTTAAAAATGTATAATTACAACGGAAGATTGGACTCCAGTAGTACATCTACGTCATCGGGTAGTTCTGATCTACGGGTAAGTTTAAATATTGAGACATTATTTTCTGCTCTCTGCTTTCCGGAATATGTATTTTGGTGTCACATTTGCGACTACCTTGACAAATGGTGATTTCAATGCAACGTTATAGCAGGAGCATTGATTGTTAGTTGTAGCCGCGGTCTACGGGTCAAAGATTGCATACAATGATAGGTTTGCGGGCACTGGGCAGGCCCCCGGCTCGCCGGCATGTCGCCCGCGCCGCCTGCGCAGCTTGACGACCTCCGCTCAATGCACTAACCAACCCATTGAATAGCTAGTTCGAAGGAACAAACAAAGCCCTAAGAATTTCAGAAGGCTAGGGCTCATTTTATTCGAAGGAACAAACCTGAGAATTTCATAATCTTAGGGACCTTTAAAATCAATCGTTACCTGACTGATCGAATTTAAATAATCTGTCAGATTAATAATTTTATCACCAACCGTTGATAACGAATGCAATTCATCTTGTGTGTTGACATGTGATGCAACGTGGATTTGACTTAAGACCTTCTTGCTCGCGCCATTCTGGTCTGCTGCCAGGGAGTACTTCCTAGCTGATCCTTGTTTATTTACCTCTTTCCGGTAGGTTGCGATAAGTTTGTTACCTCTCAAGTCATAAGGTACTGCATCCTGTTGGAGTTTCTTCCTCTTATCGTCTCACCCAGTTTAGAGCCACTTACCTCAATCGCAACTATGTATTAAACGGTACAATTATGCACAAAATGGAAAATTATGCTTGTGATAAACATTGCACACAGCGGGAATGCGCCGGCGCAGCCGTGGAGCGCGCCCGCGGCGGCGGCGGCGACTCCACGGTGCAATACCAGCTAAACGCACATTATCTCTCTATTTACCGTTGCACTAATAATGGGGCTCAAGTAACAATTTCAAAATAATTAATTAATAGCTTTCAAAAGATCAAGCATGCAGATAAAGTTGTAATTGTGTCTACTTACCGTAGAGGTTGAATAATAACTGTCTCGTTATGGTAGCGTTCGTTAAACACCCTATTTGCCATGCCCGTAACCATATGAGATTTTGTTGTTATTTCCTAATATGGAGGGTAGGGTAATATTTATGAGACCGGTGTTTGCAATGTCTACTTAACTTCTTAATAGTTATAATATATTTTGACGTGAATATACCTAAATCTCCTGACCCCACCGGATGTACATCAGTTTCAAACGATTAATTCTTGCTTGCCAAATCGGTGGCCATCAATTGGCAAGTAATCGACTTGTTTTGACTAAACTGCCACTTCCTTCTGCCTCTTTGGATTACGGGTCACAGACCTGACATTGGGTTTAATTTCCAGGTTGGGCCTTGTTATTAGGTTTCTCTCGATTTGCTTTATTTTATTGCTCGTTTTCCTGTGTGGGGAAATTTAAGGCTTGCAGAGACTTGGACAAAATGCAAAACAATTGCCCTATAATAATAACATCCGTGAAATGTGAGTAAACACCTAACTTCCTTTATCGAACCTTGTATACATGACACGTATTTATTAATTTAATTTTATACAAGAAAGTGCAGTAAGTACAGTACCTACACATATACCCCCTTACTAATAAATAAACATATTATATTAGACGAATAGTTACACACTGATTTCTCTCTTTCAGTCGTCAGTAATTTGACTTTCGAAAGAAGACAAAGCGTTGTATAAGTATACAGACGCTATACAATGTTTATTAGTAAGGGGGATAATGTGGTCAGCGGGATTGTCCGAAAGGGTTACCGCTGGCCCGGAACATAAAGGGCGAAGGAAGGAACACGGGTGGGTTTTAGTCAGTAAGAGTCTGACACTCCCTTCCGCTCCACCCAGAGCGGGAGGAGTCATTTGATGATTTCCCATCCTGAAAAAAAAAAAAAAAAAAAGGGGGATAATGTTCAAGTACATAATAGTTGTATAGGTACTTGCTGAGTCGTAGTGAGTGTTTCATATGACACCTTTTCCTATTTGCCTAGAATGTAGATTGACACCGCGTTGGAATGTCGTTACGGCGGTTTTATGTAATCGATCCCGGGAAAATCAGCGCGCGTTCCGACTCTTCGACGACTTTTCTCCGACTTAACTCGAATCCATTTGTGATCGATAACGAACTATTACGAAAACTAGGAACTATTTTTACATATAAATTGACTTTTAGGTCTGTAGTTTAGTAAAGGATTGGCCAGTAATCTTCATTTGGGTTTGAAGTCATGTCGAAGTCAGTAGGACTGCTTCAAGGGTAGCTCCGATCCTCCTGGTCCTGTCCGGGCATAAAAAACTTACGATCTGTTTGTTATTGATCGTTCATTGTCATTAATTGAGTGGCCTATTAATGTAGTAGTGGATGAATTTGGGTAAATATTGGGAAGACTATCGACAAAATATTAGCATGTAGTTTCTAGTTTTGGTGTAATGCTACTGAAAAAGTAATCAGCTACATTTCATTGTAATCCTACAATACAAATGTAGCTACCGGACTGATGTTGGATGCTGCATCCACTACAACGTCTGCAACCGTATCCAGTGTGGATAGGCCATTACAAATTTCAACATTCTGCATACGATACGCAAAAATGCTTGTCATGATTCCGTCATTAATAATAGAATAATCCTATCTAAATTCAACATCTCTTTCTTGACAGCTAAAGCCTTAAGTACTACCCACGCTCTTAAAGTTAATACCTCTTTTAACTTTTCTTTACTCTGTAAAGATAAAATTCGTGACAATACATAAGTGGTACCCAAGTAAAGTATGTTAATTTTAAAAGGTCTTTGTTCAATAGGTCATCTTGAAGGCTGACCCCGGTTCGGGAACTTGACAATTATTGTAGCGTCTCGGACAATCCGATTCCCAATATCGGACATATCTTCGGAATGAACTTATTAAATGTAAACCAGGGGGAAATTAATGTCTTTCATTTCATACAAAAAGAACCTTTGAAAACTGAAAAACTCCTTGTAATGAAGATTTATTGTTAATGAATATGAACCAACCTTACATCATAGGAAATCATATTGGCTAAAAGTTTTGTTTGGTTTATCTGTAGTTACTTCGAAATATCGAAGTATTCCGATTCATCCATAAAACTTGAATTTATAAAGAATCCCATCCCATAAGAAGATTCAACTTTTCTTTTAGAATTGGCGACGAAATCATCCCTCTTAAATCCGAGTGAGAATCTCGTCAGCCTACTTACGGCACAGTTATTAGGTCGTCGGCAGTTCGGCACGCGGCTGTATTGGGGTGTGGTGGATCTAATACCTCTTCCGGTAGGTCGGTCGATACTTTAAATGTCACCCAGTTTCCGGGTACATTGCCTTCTACCCGGAGAAGATTAAATACGATGAGGACCGGTCTGAGCGGCCCGGAGCAATGTTAATGTTGTTAGCTCCAGTTTGCAGCTTGCGAATAGAAATATTTATATCCATTAATATTGTCAAGAAAGTGTGGGAATTCGTTGTATAACAGTTACGATTAATTTTCTTACCCGACTATTTAATTTCCATAATTCTCCTGCTAAAAGTTTGAAATAAAATTTCAACCGTTACCTATTGTATTGGCCCCATTTCAACTAAACACTCAATAGCTTTAAATAACATTTTTTACGTCTACGATCATCCCCCGATGTGCTAATGTCAAACTTGATGCTTAAGTAAATGCCGCGATTGCCGTCGTGTGGAAATGCGGGAGTTCTATCTCCAGCACTAAGCATTCGACATTTATTTAATAATGTTAGACTCATATTTATTCAAATGAACACTATTATTATTTATATATAGGAATTAATAAGAACTTAGTCAAATAATCCACTGCTTAGGTTTCTTCCAAGGGCTCTTATCAATTTTGATAGGTGCAATGCAATGCAAGATTGTCAGCCATTTCCTTATGGTATTAATCTCTAGAAAGTTCTAACTAATCTGCTTTGTTTGTTCAGTTTATGCAAAGTAACTTTGTTTAGCTCCGTTAACCAACCGCAGTGCAACTAACATTTACCATAAAAACCGTTCCGGGCTGTTCTCAGGTGGCATCTCCGTTTAAACTCGCCGGTAACTCGTGTAATACATATGGACAATATTTTATCGAGTCCATGTAATCATTCATGCCAAAAGAGCCTGGAACACTAACAATGCAAGGTCGTTTCGGTTGTTTGCGGATTTTTGCGAGCCGCGTCGAGAGAGGCAACATGAGAATTTAATACTGAGGTGCATTTTTGAAAAAGTAATACCTTCCAAGACACATATTTAACTCAAAAGCTCCTTTAGCAAAGATGAAAGTCTGGAGAAAGAGATACGGGACATATTTCCGAGATAAGTTGGTAAGATCGGTGGGACAGGCGTACTTATTTATATCTGCCGCTATAGTTTACGGCCGTCTGTGGTATTCATTGATTGTGTTAGTCTGTTTGCATGATTGCGGGACCGTGTTTATGTACGGTCGACCACACTAAATAGCGACATTGCTGGAGTTTTTGTGTGATGAAACTGTTTGTTATTGATGTTACCTTTAAATAACAAGCATTCCATCTTATAACTATTGGGTAATCAGTTTTATTACATTAAAATAAGGTAAAGAATGATACATCCAAGATCACCAGTGAAACTTTAGAAACGCGTTAGGTTATTATCGGCACAGTATATTGGAGTATTATTGTATCCTTTTCTGAAGAATAAAACAGAATACTCTAGATAATATACTCAATATTTTATTTATTTGAATTTCACAATGTGTACTTAATTAACTTAATTTTTTTTAATTATATTTGATCATTGTGGACTTTGTCGAGCCGGGCAAGATAGTAGGAGAGCGGCTGCTTTGAAAACTTAGCTTATCAGTCTCGTGAACTACATCTAATATTGTTATACATATTATGTTTTTTTTTATTATACATATATCTTTAACACTATATATATATATATATCGTTAGCTGTACTAATACTTATTAAGATATGTTAGCACTTATATTTTGTCATATACTATATTCGTTTAACCTATAATAGCGTTTACAAATTAAAAAATGTTTTAGTTTTTTTACTGTAATAACATAACGCGTTAAAGTATCTGATATTATATCTAGACTAAATTTAACTTGGCATTTCCTTAGATTGTGTTACAGCCATTGACTCATTACTTCGGCTAACAAAAGTGTCGAGTCATTGTACATATAATAAGACCGTTTTTCTGTTCCTGTTTCTTATAGTAAGTACTTAAGTAGTTAGGTACCTACTTATTATTCCATGTTCTTCGACGACACAAAGTCAAGACTAAAAATTCGTTTTAGAAAACATAAAGTAATAAGAAAGTCGGGCCATGTATGTACTAATAATACCTTCTGCCCGCAAGTTCGTCCGCGTGAAATTTCAACCTCTTAGGGGTGGAATTTCGAAAAACCCTTTCTTAGTGGATACCTATTCTTCACAGAGAACACACCCTCCGAATTTCATGTCTCTAGGACCAGCGGCTGAGACTGTGCGTTGATATATCAATCAGTCAGATCAGGACTTTGAATTTTATATAGATACAACTTGTATAATCTATAAAATAGTAGAGTTTAATTAGATTAAGTGAAGTTTAAGTAAGGCATTGCTTTCTCCGTGCTCATTAAATACACCAACAGTTGTTACTTGTTCCTATTCAAATTAATGGTAAACTCTGTTAAATCGTTTGTGAGTGAACAGATAAAATCTAAAGCATTATGTTGAGAAAACAAAACAATTCTGGTTAATTTAAAAATGTTCACTTCACAGTCTGATCTCAGTCTCAATCTGTCAAAAATACCTCAAATTTCCCTACATTTTTGACAAGTTTTTGACATTTATCGTCGCTGAGATGGAATTGCGACTAGATTTTGAACGTTTTTAATTACGGGGAATGGTTTTCTGATCGTTCATTTATTACTAGGTAAGTAGGTACAGACGCCAGCACATCAAGCTACTACAATCTGTCAAATTTCTTTAATACATTTTCAACTTTGTCGCTACAGCATAAGGTTCAAGGTTGATTGGGAAAATTTAACAGTTTTGGGTAGCTTGATGTGCTGGCGTCTGTACTTTACGTTACTGATTTTTTATTGTTGATTTTCTATTATGATCCTATTTATTAGATAATTGTTCAAGTCTTTGTGTTCTTGTTATTACACGTGGTACTTACCTATGTGTATTTTCTCTTATTCAATAAGTTAAATTTTTGCTAAAAGCTAGAATGAAATTATTTCAGCGTTTATAAACTAACAACTACCTTAGTGTCGTAGAGATTACTTATAGCCTTAGCGTTTCCAAGAAAGGATGGCATAATATGACACAAACACTACCTACTTTAGATTTCCAAATTATAAAACACTTGTGAGTCAGCTTAAAGAGCTGACAGTGCGCGTCACACTTAAAATTGTAATACATGAACTTGATTTCATTTATTATTATGCAAATTGAAATTATACTCATACATGACATACATTTCGTCCCAGTATTATCCATTTATTAGAAAATATATTAGAATATTTTATTCTCTAGAGTTCAGTTGTTCATAGAGATAACGAAAGTAAAATCCATTCAATCTATTTTACTGTCGATACTTATCACTTTTATCTCTGAAGTGTCCACGTCGCTATAGACGAGTATTAGTAGACTTCGTGTCGTAATTATAACAGTGCGAGTACAAAAACATCAATGGGCCGCGCCGAATGACCCGGAACTACCAGTCAATCACACTGACCGTATGAATTCCGACCAAACCCGTGCGAAATGAACATATACATTAGTGACCAGTGACAAATGTATCTTGACCGTTCGTGATGGCGCCACTTGCAAAGATATACGTCGATAATGTGTCAAATTCAGTACTTTGAAATGAATAGTTCGTTTTTCCTCCGCGTGCCAATTAATACTGGCCACTTTGTAGTATATGTTCGACATTCGAATAGTTTGAATTAACCATCGCATGCCGTTTGTGTCCGTTTGCTAATCGTCTTATGACGAGCACATTTTTTGCTCGATAGGTATTAGGTTTAAACCGTGATTCGACTAAAATGAAAAAAATAAACTATAATCGATTTCTTGTTAGCAGTCATTGTAACGACTGTTAACGTGCCGCGGCGTTGTAAATCGCATTCTTAACGTTTTCTTATTTTCATAGAGCCTTGAAAAATTGTAGGAGCTTTTTCAGTGTTGATGATTTAATTTTGCACTCATAAAGTATCACTAGATGAGTAGACTACGTAGACATTATACTATACTACATAGGCATGCTCCCAATTACTATCAATTCCTTATTTATTTTTCCCGAAAATCAGGATACTGGATTTTCTCGTCCGATTATATGCTCTAATCATAACTAGAAAATAACCGTTTCCGGAAAATATTCATGACATGATAATTTAACTTAATTTGAAGAGCATGCTAATGCGAAAATAATTCCAACACAGTTATGTAATCACGCAAAGACGGGAACAAGACTATGTAGATTATTACATGTAATCTACACCATGTAGGTACTCAGCTTGATGAGGTTCATGAAACATTAGGCGATGCACCAGAGCGGCGCAAATTCGAGTAAATAGTGTTACAACGCAAATGACAATAGAATTACATACTATTTCGTAAAATATGTATAACAATTCCCATGACTAAAGTTTACGGCGTTCATAATGTAGAATTGTATAGTTTGTGGGCGTAATGACCCGAAGAAAGAGATCAGTTCAATTCGAGTTGGACGATGCTTTAAGTCAGATATTCTTTATTGCCTGGAGACTCTTGAATCTCGAATGACAAAGTGGGATTAAGAGCGAGAATTTTCGTATTTTATTTTCACCGAAATATTTTGGTCGGTCCCTTCACAATTTATCGCGTATCAAGTGAACGTAAGAAAGTCGGCCTCCGACTGTATTCCGTTACGAGTTGCACCTTAATTTGCTGAGACAGCCGATGTCATCTTTTCGAATTGAGACGTTCACGTCGGTCACTGCACGCAAACAACTTAAACACTTATTTAATCTCATGCATTTCTCTTTAAATTGTGCCTTAAATTATACTTAACGTCGCTGCTCACCTTATAAGGAGGACTTTAACGTAATTTGAAGTGTCGCAACAGAAATACAAAGCAATTGAAAACATGTCATAAAAATGAGAAATTATGTAAACTGAGCGGTTATGAAACGGGAATACGAGTTTTATTCTTATGGAAACGTTATTTTAACTTATACGTAAATAATATTAAAAAAAATAATTTCGTTAATATATAATATTAATTTCGTTCTAATGCCAAACCTGTTGATGAAGATCCGACATTTTTACAGCCAAAAAAACAATATTTTCAGGTAAATTCACAAGAGAGTCGGTAAATATGTTTCGAAATTGGTTTGTCGGAAGAGTGCGTGAGTAGCCGGCCGTACCCCTGAGACAGGACCACCGAGCTTCGAAATTAATAACAGCATGCTTACAAATTGCAGCTTCACTGACACAACCCGGTAATAGGACACCCTCGCACGTTGCCCACCGGTGAACACTCCAAATTATAGCCTGCTATTAATGCCGATTGCGTGACTGATGTTATTTTGTTTTTGGTAATACTTTTTCAAAAAACTTTTTCACTATATTTTTATGGTAAAAATGTTTTTGCATACCGAAGTTATCTTATATCTTGAAAATACGCAGTAAATTTGCTGAACGGATTTATGTTCGAAGGTATACGTTACACAAAGTCACATCAAAGGTAACTCTGATCCCTTTCCCTTTACAAACCGCAGTCTTATTGATGGCAACTCTTTGATTCGTCATTCGTCGATAGGCGTCTAATTTTGAATGGCCGATGTGTAACCACAGAACATCTGAGAACTTCAAATGAAAATAAACTGTATTATAGCATTTATAGCATCGCCATTTCCTGATCGACCTAATAAACATAGGTAAGTGAGGTTCTGGAGTCGATCAAGCAACACAAACCGGGTCGAACTACTCCTCCGGGACGGGAGTGCTTCAACGGTTTATTTTTACAGCAATGCATGCCGCATTGAAGTGAAGTGAAGTGGTTAGTTAACTTACGGCATAGGACTGCATCTTACACGCTGCCAGTTTATTATGTTCTTTGTCAGAACGGAGAGGTTCAGCCAGCCAGCAGGCAGGCAGGCAGTTCAGATCGCCTTTATTGACTAATAGTATACCTACACACTTTCTTAACAATCGTGTCCTAATTAAATCGATATAGAAGATCCTTCCTATAACATTTCATTCACATCAACTTTCCTAACGAATCGCTTCATATGGTTGGATAGTTTATTTACCTACGTTACGGTACAGCATGGGTTTGTTAATTTCACACGTAACAACGTAGAACAATGCCAGGTAACGAATACAGTCGTCCATTGTAAGAGAATCTCATTAAGTAGTTGTCTGAGTGAAAAATTTCCGAGTGTGGTGACCGATGGCCGGTTATAAGTAACCCAGGCCTGTGTCCTCCTTCTTCGTTATTTACCGCATATGTGATGAATTTCCTAAGCTAATGGAAAGTAATGGCGATGGGCCCGCCGACCGACGCTGGCTCGGGGAAATTAACCTTATCGCAACTAGAGAAAGGGTCAAAAGCTATTTTAAAGTCCGGAAGCGTTCATATCGAGAACAGAGTGGGCCGTTTACTTTAAATGCTGAGATTAAATTCAATTATGTTAGTAGCAAAGTTGTTGTTGTAATGGTAAATAATAAATATTTGGTTATGTAACGGTGATAATCATGTGAAATAACTGTAAATTCTAAGAATCGATTCACAGTTATCGTTACTCCTATCATAATGTTAGAAAAGTCTAGTTATCGCGGACTACGATCAGTTATCGTTCTTTTGTTTTCCGAAAATAAAACCATAAACTTGTAGATATAGGTAGGACTTATTTATTTGAACAGTAAATAGATCACACCCGAATTTGTGTGACCTACTCAGGAAAAATATACTGAAAATTTATAACGTAAAATTTATTTACAACGGAACGATTAACTCACAAATAGCTTCAACAATGCTGATCATTGATCAAGTATTGGGGTCAAATTCATTTATCTCATGCAAATTACATTAATAATGAAACAAACGACTTATCGGACATATATGGGAGCAATTATGAAAAACAACGTAAAATATTGGTGTTATTATCGCAGATATGGCGTCGTCGGCTTCTTTAAAGGTCTTCACACTTGTCACTTCTTCACTCTTCATACAAAGAATGCGTCAACACTTTCGAAGATGAGTTTTATAATTGCAACACAATCTCCTCGGCTGCATGCCTATGCAGCCGAGGAGATTGTGTTGTCAAGTTGGCACCCCTGTAATTTTGCGTGGTCGCGTGGATTTCTTTGCCTACTTTATGAATTATTAAGTGTTACGTGGAGTTTTCACCGTGCCAGCTATCATTATATCATTAGCCTCGGGAGTCTTAAACGTTGATGTGTTTTCACGGAAAACAATTACTGAATTATTATAAACTCTCTTCCTACATTGTAGACGCACAGTTAAAGCTCGCTTCGGTTATAATGTGTTTTTCGTCGTTGTTAAGGTTTTTTTATGTAATAGAATGTACCTACTGCGTATGTTATTGTTTTTATTTTATTGGTTTTCGGCTGTAACATGGAGGTATCATTATCTGTGTTGGCCAGCTGGGTTTGGTAGAGGCTTAGAGTTCAAGTATATCGATGATAAGTACCTTCCTAATAGCTTTTATGCGATGGTTTAACCCTTAGTCGTTGGTTTAAGTTTAACAGCTGACATTATGTCGAAAATAACTTTGGCGAGATTGTTGCCATTTCCAAGCACGAAATTGGCCATTTCAGATATTTAGTAACACCTCTCTCAACGCCTCATTCTCCAGTGTTCAAAAGCTCCGAATAACGTAATGTGTTCGTAATGTGCCCTAGGTGATATTACTAAAGCTTTTATGCGGTCAAAATGATTGTGATTATCTATTGAAACATTTTGATAGGCAGGCATGCATTATGGGTCACTAGTCAATTCTAGACTAACAAACAGCACATCGAATCGTATTAGTAGGTGCATGTCTATCGAGGAACTTTACGCTATAGGTATCTCTACAATGCATACGGCACACTCCCGTGACCAATGCACTTCATTGCAGAGATATCGCCACACCAGACAATACTCTCAAATTACCCCCCCGGGGCAGCTTGATTCGCATACACCTTCACATGAATACAGATAAACCCAGTTTTACATCCATTTATGAACTGTTTACCACTTTCAATTGAATTTAACACGTTTGAGTAATCGGTAAATAGGTAACATTTTCTCTGGCATGTACCTATTGTTCACTGAAGCAAAGTTTTGTTATCTCATTCCGTTTAACGGTATTTTATTTCCCGTCCCGACTTTTCGCACCCGAGTTGTTTTTGTTTCTCAACCATTATCGCGTAAATTAAGTTGCAAAATTGGGTTCGATTCGAAAAGGGAAACATTTTAAATGGCCCAGAACAAATTTTAATAAAGTTTGTTTGTTTTTTATTACTTTAGGAAGGGACCTTGTTGATAAATGTTTTGTTTCGTAAAAAATGATGCCCTACAGGGTACAACAGGATTTCCTGTACCGTGTGTGCAATTTAAAATCGTTTTTTGAAAGACCCTGCTTACAGGCAAACCTTATACTTAATCAAAACCTTTTTAATCTTATAAAACTGTAAGAAAAGAAACCCATATTTTCTTCTCGAAAAGCACGCGGAAACTAATAAGAACAATAACTTGTTACTATACATAAAAGCTGGGCGCGGGAATCGAACCCGGGTGTTATAATTTATTACACTGCAGTGGCACGTTTTGGCATGGTGAGTCCGAGTCAGAGTCGCGAATACGTAGTGGAGTGGCACAAGGTCGATGCGCCCTGCCCTGCCTGCCTCCGGCGTAAGCAGCTCTTTCTATTGCTATAACTAAAACAACGTGCTTCAGATGGAATGCAGATTTTATTCCTAAGCTCAGTTTCGGCCTCGCTACAATGTCATGATTTTTATTTCCGTGACTAACTTTCGGATACAAAAACAGGATATTTTTTGCAAATTCAATTTACGTTCACGGAAGTACAGGCAATTAATATTCTAAACTTGGCCATCTTTTCCTGAATTGTTCTCTTCCAATTCTAAGGCGCAACACAAACCAATGAAGTACGAACATTCGTGATGGTCCGCGCAGAGTCTGTCCCTCGGGAACAATTGACCCACTTAATGTAGCTGAGAAATGTTTGTTTGTTTCAGGTGGCCGGAGCTGTGGAGCTCAGCGAGTCCGCCAATACCGCGCAGATATTGGCGCAAGTACAAAACTCTGTAAGTACTTGTAACAAGTAAAATTTTGATTTACCACACCTCCTTAAGGGGTTAACAGGACCTAAACACAAAAAACGCAAGTTTTAGAAACAATAAAAGTATATGATCGACTACAGTAGACAAAATCAGAAAAATATATGACATTCTTCAGGATATATGCTAGGTAGATAGTGTGTTGAAAACATAATACAACTAATTTGATACGATAGAAAAAAATCATGAAGATACCTCTAAAAACTTTCTTTTTACAATAAAAACCATACTAATATACATACAATGATTCTGATTTTTGTCAGATTATTCTACAAGCAAAATACTAAAATACTAGTGTTTTATTTTTTTTGTCCGTACAATAGATTTTTTGTAATTAAATAATTGCTTCATATTTTGCAATAAATTACCAGTGTTTTGTCATCGCACTTCTCTTTCTTTCCTATGCAGTCCGACAGTGACCGCGCTTTAGGTCATGTAAGCCCCTTAATGAACTGCCGTCTCCTTATCTGTAAACAGATTCCGTATTTTTAACAGCGCCGTTAACATAAAAATATCTTATCAACCCTATTGAAATTTTATAACTGTAATAATATAAAAATCATATCGCGGGGGACGTTAATGGACCCGAGTATGGTACGTTTAACCGATAATTGCTGGAAACATGAAGTATAAATGAATTCGCTATAATTATTTCGGGAGGTGTCTTCAAAGAGTTCGATCATTAACTTTCGCATATTCAGCTCTGAATGGATATGAGCTGCGAGATATGGTTGATATAAGAGCCTCTTTGGAGCAGAAATTGCTGATATTACTTCCCATTATGATTATGGGACGTGAACAAGAAAGTGGCACGACCGACGACGGGTCAGAACGTGGCGCACGCCGCCATCGACTTCATTTTCACGCCATTTGGCAAATTTTCGGTATTGAGGATGTGTGGAGCTGCTTGTATCATTATGGTGTGTTGCTTTGTTAGTGGAATATTGAGTCATTACTACACGAACAAGAATACCAGCTAATAAATTTAATATACATATATTAAATACTAGGAATAGTAATAGTTCCGTTTACGAAGGCCAGGAAAACAATCATTTTATTTATGTGTTTACTATCTAATGCTCTTGCCGACTGTAGCTGTGGTTATGAATGGCACACAAAATAGTTTCTCATGGCTCCAGCTAAGTCCAGCAAGGATTTAGAAAGCTCTAATGACAGATCAAACAAATGGCAGGTTCATCCGGGCTCTACATTCCTCTTCCTGTTTGATTTTTGTACAAACACAAACGGACAGTAAAGCTACATATTTTAGGATTAAACATACATGAGGTCATGAGAACAGTTATATTTGAAGTTGGGTATAAATTTAAAAAAATCTATAAAACCGTTTCTGGTTGAAAAACGTAGACTCTAATTCTACTCTATGTCTTAGAGCGATAGGAAATCCATAGAGCGAACCACTTTATTTGCAAGATATATGCTAATTTATATGTATTTTATGTATGAGATAACAACCTTGCATACTAATGTGCGGATAGAAGAATAAATGACGCAATATGTGGTGCTAATTATACATACATTTAGTTTAATTATACATAAGTGAAGAGTAGAATGATATGCAGTAGGAAGGAACATTGGTTTAATCTAATTACAGTCAAAGCAGGAAAATAATTTGCTGTAGGTATTTTACTTTCATGATATCAAGGAAATATAAATTTTATTTTATAAACGAGAATGAAAAAAAAAACCAAAATAAACGGCATTCAGAGAAAATTTTTCATCATTGTATAGGGAGCAAGGGCATAGTGCTTTCGATGTTTCAAAGTTAAACAAATTTTACATGGAGGGATCCAATTTGAAATCGTTTTAGCTGTTATTGCAGCAGTTAAGTATAAAGTGAAATAAATTGCCGACTCGCTCCGGGCCTCAGCTCTTGAAATCAATTAAATGTTATTTGCCGTTCATAATGAAATATCTCCAGCATCGCTAAATGTCAATTAGACGAGTACCTATTCCTAAATTATAGCTTGTAAACGTATCTATTGAACTTGGAATACCTATAACGTGTCTACATGCTAACGTTTTTGGGGCATTAGATTGAGAATTTTGCGACGAAATTACAATTGCTTTGATACTCTCCCGGAATTCTCAATCGAGCCATCGTGTAATTCCATATGAGGTATAAATGCCTAAAACATCAACATAATGATGATTGATGAGTGAAGAAAAAGTGTTTAAGCAGTATTGATGCCGACATACCCACTGGCCATCATTTTGGTGTCGTCATTGTTCCGAATTTGAATTCATGACCATTTCAGAAAAATATAGACTTCTACAAAAAATTCAGGGTGGCTTGATTTAGGAGCCCGGGAGTGTATTTATAATGCGCTTAGAAAACATCCGAATAGAAATTTTCTATAAGGTCAAAATGTCTTTAAAATTAAAAGTTCAGTTTTCACATCTTCGACGATCAGATCTGTGAAATGGTGTTGTTTGACTTCTACAACCTTTACATCCTATAAGCCTATAGTTAACACCACTTCTAATAACGTAGGTAGGCAACCGGTGCCGGCGCCGCAGAAAAAGATTTGATGTCAAAGTTGTGTGTTTGCCTCGTTACATTTACCCAAGTAAGACGTTACGTATTTTCTTTGGAACTATTTTAATGACTTGTCATACTTAGCATGTTTTATGGAGGCATTAATTGTTTCCCATTTATTATTCATATTAAACACACGTGTCAAAAGTATAGCATTAGCAAAACAAAGGTTCTTAGAGACGTCTGACAAATTAAACCACTAGTACATCATAACATTATATACTAACCACAAGTATTAGTATGTACAGACGCCAGCACATCAACCTACTACAATATGTCAAATTTCTTTAACAGATTTTCTACTTTATCGCTAAATTTGACAGTTTAGGGTAGCTTGATGTGCTGGCGTCTGTACATTATTTTAAAATTTTGATAGTAAACAAGCAATGTCTGTGAACATACCTACATTATAACTTTCATTATTTTATTCACCCTTTTCAAATATATAATTTATTACCTACACTACCCGGGAAACCAGTACGTTTCATGTAATTGACATCTGTCAAACATAGCAAGCTCAGCTGTTCCTATTTTAGTATTGTTTAGGGCAACAACGGATGCTGCTATTCAATTTCATACGCAAGACATATCCATAGTGTTGAAATTGAAATTTGATATGAGTAGTACACGGTCTGTAGGTATCATCACTACATTATCTTACGAGTTTGAAGGTCAGTTTACGATATCACCATTATCTACAGTGCAACTTTGCACTGTTATTTGCCTAGTGGCTATCTTTGCATAAGATTTAGTGGGTTTAATGGGACATTTGAATACGGGTGGGCAAGGTGGTCTATGATCTTTGATTTATGAAAGGTAGGTGATGAAAATAAATGTGTAAACATTGGGGGACGGGTTCACACGTGTGTCACGGTGTGAAGGTGACGGCGGCGGGCGCGCCCGCGCGGCGCTCCGGCGGCGGCGGAGCGCGGACAGTGCGCCACGCGCCCGCGACCTGGCCGCACCGCATACCACGGACATGCGCCGCTGACGCGACCACGACCACTTCACCCATCAACGCGCGGCTAGATGGCGCGAAAATAGGCAGTTTACGCGGTTTTGTACAAAAATCGCGGCTAACTTGCCCTAGTGTTGCAGTGATGACTATTTTCTTTGGAAACTCAAAGAGAATTTGTTAGGATATCTTTTGGTGTTTCGTGAAAAAAAACAAGTCTTAAGTTACGGTCACGTAGCTGACTCGTAATGAGTTAGTAACGCATCGGACACGCGCAGTGACTAGCAGCACGACAGCGTCCACTGCACTAAGATGAAGTTGTTCAAGAGGAGGCTGTCGTTCAGCGCAGATAAACAGAAACAGGTTCCCCGTACAGACGATCCTTTTGAACACGAGGTACTTAATAGACCCATGTCTCATGACTCTACATCTTGTAGATATCACTAAGTATTCGCGCACACATACATAGGTACTTCACTAACAGCTGACATCACTACTAACTGGCAGCATCCTTGTATAGTAATTTAATAGACGGCACAAAACTTCGTTAATAATGTTACGAACATTCGAAGTTTTACATTTTACCTTCATAATAAATAGCGTCGTTCTTTGCTGTTAACGATAGTGGGCCGGAAGTTTTTTTATGAACACTCAGTAATGTTTCTCTTATTTTTCAAATAACATGAGTGTAATTGATAAGCGTGTATAACGTGTTTTCTGTGCTAGAAGTAGGTACGCTTTAGCTAAGCAAATTGAAAGGCAAGGTTATCTTATCAGACGGAGGCCGCGACGCAGCGTAGTGCTCCGCCGCGTTTGGCGACTTGCGCGATTCAATTCTGCGAATCGAAAATATTGGCTTCTAGCATCCGCTCCCCACTTTAAACTGACCGATCTGTGATCCCAAAACTAAATAATAGAAATCTAACACACATTTTATCGAACCTAGATCAACATTGAGGCCTCTTTTATCTAATAATATTCACGTTAGCATCTTCGGTCAAGTCGTGAACACAACATCAATCACCATCAGACACAGACTGTTAAGTCACGGTTGAGAATTCCACAATGATACCTACATCTTTGTTAATTATATAGTTATCAAAGACATCGAATTTTTTGCGAACTACTAAGCGCAGTCAGCGGCTGGAAAACAAAATAAACAAATTATGTTCGCAACCTTCCTTGAATTTATATCAAAAACTGACGAATGTTTTTCGTTTTGCGTTATCTCAGATCTTTGTAATGCTAATGTTGAACCTAATAGGCATTTATGATCTCAGAACGACCATACATGCCTACGTACACTGGAACATATTTATACAGATGTTTAAATCTGCCCGTCAATGCCAAACGTTAATAAAATACAAGTCATGAGCACTTAGAAACATTATGCTGTAGGTGTAGACTGAATACTAGCTAGTGTGCACGATTGACACGGGCAAAGAGCTGTAACGCTGTAAGACCCTAATGAGGTTTTGTCTGACCTGAAGTAGTTAAACTTAAAGGCCGTAGATGGCATGACGGGATAAAGGAAGCGAGTGGTGGAGAAACGCGGCGAGGTGGAGTGTTTGTAAGTCACAATCAGCGCGCGCAATCGCGCTGCTAATGTGCTGCGGCCATTTGTCCTTGGCCTCTGTGTGTTACGTGATCAACTTGCATTGGTATCGCACTAATCACGAGTTTGTAGTTTGTATTCCTATTTAAATGTAATGGTTTTGCGAGGGAACGGAAAATCGGGGCTGAAATAGAGCGCAGGAAGTTATGCAGTTTAATGTCGCTGTGCCATTTTGTCTCTTTTAAACACGATTAAATGTTATTTTCAGGCTTATTTGAAGAGGGCATGATACATTTTGTATACAGAGATGGCCGTCGTACCTACCCATGTTGTTATTTTTTTTTACTTTTTGTTGGTTCGGTACTGTTTTTCCGCAAATATGACTCGGTTATTTTAATTTATTCTCATTTAGCCTAATTTGAATTTCAAATTAGATAAAACGCGAATTTTTAAGGTAACTTCAAGCTTATGGTTGGCTGGGTTTATCATGAAATGACTAACTAAATATAATATGAGGTTACTGCAACGAGTGAAAATGCTTTATATCTAGTATCACTGGGTCTGTCTATAAGGTAAGTAATTAACACGTAATACAATTTATTACCAAGTTTTAAGACTTTTACTGTAAATAAATGTGGTCATTATTATTCCACTATTGTCTATTATACACTTATAATAATAAATTCTTGTCCTATTGTGGTAAGACTTACAAAATGTTATAATCCATTTTAGTCCAGTCACGTAAAATAAACTAACACAACTATGACTAATTAATAATTCACATTGATTGATTAACGACTCTTGTTTGTTCCAGTTTGGAATTCCTGCTGTTCTATTTGTGAACCTGGATAGTAGACCGCTATAGCTATAAAGTGAATGAGACAAAGTATAATTAAATGAAAAGAGGCGTTTTTAACCATTTCTAATACCCACGTAGTACGTACCTGGGTGAATCAACTTTTAAGGCACTCCTTTCATGTCCTCATCATAGAAGTGACCATATATTTTTAATTTCTCTTAAAATTCTTAGTTTTTTAGCCTTATCACTTAATACGATTTTCAATTACCACAGCAGAATAATCTTTTTTTAAATTTAAAGTAAGATTTACGAGATTTTTTGGTAACTCAGCGGAACAAAATCATTCTTCATACTAAAAATACTTGTCCCCAAGCCTAGGTGACGAAACAATTTATGTATTTTCTTTAAAAAAATATATGAAATCTTTGAATATTTATGAGGAGTTTAGATTCAGAATTAAATAAGCTTTACATTTAAGTACAAAATTGTAGTTATTTTACTTAAATAGTATTTATTTGACGTCACTAAACATTTGTCCTAAGTATTGTTAAAAATGTCTGTTCTACTGCGTTACTGTAAAAAGTTGAAGACAATTTTCAAGAGATGGCGTCTAATTCAATGTCAGTAGAAGCGACTATTGTCTAATTATTCTTCGGAGTGGTCCGACAAGACTGACCTCACGCCACCCGCCCCTCAGTCCGCGGTAAGCTCTCAAGGAGTGCGCGTGGGTTTATTGCCGATCTACTGCGTTACGACGGAAATCGCGGTGAGTTTTTTAAATATTCTGCTATTATTACGTTATAAAGTGACCCATAATGTCTGATTTGAAGGTCGTGACCTATTTTTTGGTTAGTTTCAATTGTGCAATTATCTGTCGTCATTTTAAGCAAAATTTTCCCCTGCGTTATCAGTAACGCAAGATACTGTTCTCTTGAGTTACCGGTAACGCTAGAGAACTTTCTCTCGCGTTACCGATAACGCCAGAGAATGTAAGACAAAATGGCATAGCTAGTTAGGATATTTTCAGTGATTTATATTCTTCTGAGAGATCGATAATAGTTTATTTTGTCTCAGATCTGGGCAACATAAACGAAAATGCCGCTAAGTGCAGCTGAGAAACAGAAACGCTACAGAGAAAGACTAAAAAATAATAAAGAAAAGTACGAAGAAGCGAAGAAAAAGCACCGAGAACGATATCATAAGTCTAAGAGATTAGTAAAAGATTTGACTCCCAAAGAAAAATATAATGCAAATGTGATATGGAGATTACGAAAACGACAGCTAAAAGAGCGAAAACGGGCTGTAGAAAGTTTATTACAACAAACACCCCCAGACTCGCCTAGATCTGACTCCAGGTTGGAAAACTTTGTAGAATTAAACGCAACTCTACCACCAACACCTCCCCATGCTAATCATCCACCAGAAACGCCACCACCAGTATCACCTACTCCCCTATGCGCATCGCTATTATCTAGGTCACCATCGCTTTCAGCAAAATTAGGTAGAAAAAAAGTGAAAAAGGATAGGTCGAGAGTGCATAGAGAAAACGCAAAACTAAGGCAAGATAATAACAATTTACGACGACAGTACGAGAAATTTAAGAAAAGATATAACAGACAAATCGAAACTAAAACCAACAAAGTTGAAAACAATGAAGACTTAAGGTACAGAATATTGAGTGGAGCTATTAAGATGACATTCAAAAAGACAAAATCTAGGAAGGAAAGAGAGGTAATAAAGAAGATATTTGAAACTGTAGATGTGAAAGACTCACGAATGAAAAAACAGATACTTAGAGAGAATTTAGGCGTTGACAAAATTGTTAAAAGAAAAGAGATGACAGATAAAAGCACAGTGTTAGAGAAGAAAATCAGGGAATTTTACTTGAGAGATGACATATCACGTGCAACAGCTGGTAAAAAAGAAACGCTCACAAAAGCAGGCATAAAAGCACAAAAAAGATTTATGCTAGACACAATGAAAAATTTGTTTAAAACCTTTATGAAAGAGAACCCTAATCTCCGTTGTTCCTACTTTTATTTTACAAAGAATAAACCTTTTTATGTCGTAAGTGCTTCTATCGACGCCAGAGATATGTGCCTTTGCAAAACCCATACGAACTTTGCGTATAAGGCAAAGGCTTTAAAAAGAAGTGGCATAACGGGCACTGATAACTTAAATCTTCTTATCGAATCAACAGTTTGCAGTACTAACTCCAAAGACTGTATGTATGGTATATGCATTCAGTGTGTCAATAAAACAAATAGTTATTGTATTACAAATGTAAAAGGTTCAATAACATGGACAGAATGGGTAAGAAAGGAAGAAAAATACACAAAAGATGGAAAAAATCTTAAAACTATTAAAAACATAAAAGAAGATAAAAATGAAGAAGCAGGTGCATTTATAAAAATATTTGAGAACGACCTTGCAGCATTTAAAAAGCACGTGTTTAATATTAAGACACAATTTAAAAATTTTCGTTGTTGTCTTGAATGTATTCGCTCGAATGAATGCGTTGTGGTCGCAGACTTTAGTGAAAATTATAGTTGTAAGTATAGCCAAGAAGTACAATCACATCATTTTGGAGGATCACGCAAACAAGTTTCACTTCACACGGTTGTGGTCTATACTTTTGACAGTGATTCTGCAAGAGGTTATACAGTCAATTCTTTTTGCAGCATTTCTGCATCAAATAATCAACAACCTGCCGCTATTTGGTGTCACTTAGATCCAGTATTAAAATGGATAAGATCTAAATTTGATACCGTCAACACTGTGCATTTCTTTTCGGACGGTCCGAGTACACAGTACAGACAAAAGCAGAATTTTTACTTGATGTGTACTAAGTATTATGATTACGGGTTCTCTTACATGACGTGGTCATTTTTTGAAGCAGGCCATGGGAAAGGCCCAGCTGATGGCGTTGGAGGCTTTCTGAAAAGAACAGCAGATAAAATTGTAGCCAATAGTGATGATATTTCTGACGTTCTGCAATTTTATGATAAGATGAATAACGTCAGCAAAATAAAACTATATATAATCGATGAAAAAAAAATCGAAGACCAACATAAAGCCTTGCCAGTCAATATTCCCAGACTTGTAGGAACCCTAAAAGTTCATCAAGTCTTTTCGAGCTGCTATGGTACATTAAGATTTAGGGACCTAAGCTGTTTCTGTGAGACGGGTAGCCCGGAAGGAAGAGGATTCTGTATGTGTCTCAATCCAAAGGCATACGATATCGGAGTGTCCTATGATGCGGAAGTAATTGGACTGAGTGCTTGCATTCCTGACTTGACGAACGATGAGACTTTGTCAAACAATTCAATAACAAAAGAAATAGTTGATCTCATGGCTACGAACGCTAAGGAGCTCACAAATCGTAATCCGACATCAAAAATACCGGACTTGGAAACTGCTTCAGATGATGATGATGAACCCTTATGTAATCTAAAAATTACAAAACAATTACAGGATATGACGAACAGACAACGAAGAATATATGACGCAATATATGGTGGCTCTTCATCGGACGAAGAATTGCCATGTGTGAGTCATGACCAAAGTACGAAGATTGGACGTGGAGATTTTTTGTTAGTGAAGGTTTACGTAGACGCATCTATAAACAAATCATACACATATGCGTGCAAAACATTGACTGATGTTGAAGAAGACGGAGAAGTAAAAGTAATGTTTTTACGAGTAGTGGACGAAAATGCCAGACGATTCCGTTTGGATGAAAAGGATATTTCTTACGTGGATTATGTAAACATTATCCAGAAATTACCGGCACCAGACATTATCAAGAAAGGACATCGCTCGTATTACCAATTCGAAAAATCGGTAGATGTGTTTGAAAAGAAATAAGACTAATTATGTTATAACTCAATCAAGGTTCCTATTAGAATAATTCAGATTACCTGTGATCTCGTTTAATTTTAAATTTTGTTATAGTAGATTTGTTTTTAAAATAGTGTGTACCGTTCAAAAAACTGATTGAACAAGTTGATTTAAATTGTTATTATTATGATTACACACATCATATTGTTGTTATTACTTTTTAGATAGTCTAGAATTCTCAGGCGTTACCAATTTTTCTCTGGTGTTACCACTATGTCCCTTAATTTTTGTAAGGATTTTTGGATATAGCTTGTGTCAAAATGTTATTACATTATTAAATACTTCCCATTAGCAAACCTCAGGGTTAGAATTCAACTTAGAAATATGTAATGAATGACTGATTAGCTAATACAGCGATTTACCTAAAAGTATAGCATTTATTATGAACAAAGTAACGCAGTGTACTTTCAACTGTCTCTATTTATTGTTACTGTTATTATAAAATAAGGTTGATTATTTAGAAGACTGCATTTTAAGTTGAAATAAATATTTACTATTTTAGTTTTGCAGTTTATGTAGTTTTATTTTAAATTTCCATACTTTAAAAAACGTAACTCAGGGGATAGTCGTACGACCAGGCACCAGCTTTTTTTAAAAAAACTCATGAATACTAACATAGATGTCGTGGCCAACTACATAATCTAAAAATAAGACAAATAATTTAACACATAAAACTTTATTTTTGTAAGTATTCGTTATTTAATTTTTTATTTTTACTGTTGCAAAATATTTTCAAAGGAGTGCCTTAAAAGTTGATTCGCCCACCTACCTACTCACGATTTCTCCGAAGAAAGAAGTCGAGTCAACATTTGTACATTTGTGTGTACGTAGTTGTGTACCACTACTTGGTACTTAATGCTAATACAGTAGAATTATTTTTTCAAACAGCTGTTACTTCCTAATAATACCAAAAGTACAAAACCAAATTATTTAATCTATTAATAATTACAGCAAATCATATTTCACGCCCTTGGACTTCCTTATACCATATAATATTTACGGTATTATCTGTGAATTATAATAATGAAATTATATCTACAGAATGTTATTATGATATACAATGCACGAATGATAACGAATATAGATAGTTACGGTAGATAGCCAGCCACATCCACTTTACCTACATACACAAAAAGTAAAGATTGACTACAGAATGAAAATAACTAAGTTAGATGAAAAATATACCTAATTGTATTAAGGATTCATTGAGAGGTTAACTGGCGTGGATAACTTTATTAATTCCTCTAGTTGGCTTATCTAGTCGATACATGTTGAAAGTAGTAACGAAATGTTAAGTGCATGCGCCCACGCCTGCTCGGGAACATGGGCCAGTATCGCGGCCGCTGCAGTATCGTGGCGCTGCATGCTGACAACACTCGCATCACCTCACGTGGGATGCTTGCTATCTTATCTCTCTGCTAGCTAATCCGATGTGCTATTTTCATACAATGTAGAGCAGAGATGTTGAAATTCTAGCAATTTATAGCTCCTTATAAATTAGACATTGTTTGTGGGTCTTACAAAACAGCGCCATTCCCCTATGTAGTCGCTGGTTATTTTTATATCGCGCATGTCGAACGTAGCTCTCGACGGATTCAGTTTACAAATGCACATAAACGCGCGCTGCACGACTGGTTACAGACATATTATTTAACACTCAGTACACGTGGTAAAAAAATATCCGAACAGAAATTTTAACATCGCCTTCCTTAAATATTGTTACTTGATAAATGTTATTTTCATGTTTTTAAGAGGGATCTTAAATACTACCTAGAAGCAATTTATCAATATTCCGGGTAATTTCGCTCGGGGAATGAAAGGCATGTTGGGAGTTATCAACCAATCATTATTCAATTTTACACAAATTAACTGGATAGGGTCTCGGAACGTTTGGTACATAAATCAATCGCTCTGAAACCGTAGCATTAAACCAACACGTGTGTAGTGATTAACTATTGTACGTTTGACTATCCGTTTCGGCCCCAATGATTAGGTCTAACGTAGGGTTGCCAACCTCAAATTTAAAAAACCAGGATTTGAAGTTGGAAAAACCAGGACAATTCAGTTTAAAAACAGGACGCATTAATAGAGTGCAATAGTTAAATAAATATCTAGTGAAAACAGGTGAAATGAAATTCAAGTAATTAAAATAATCACATTTTTTAATAAAAATATTTGAATAAAATTATAAAAGTTGTCGTGAGGCCGCTCGTAACGTAAATATTTGAGAAGAGGCGCGCGAATTTCAAAATTTAAAAACCCAGGACGCTGCTTAAAAACTATTCAGGACGTCCCAGGACACTACAAAAACTAGGACATGTCCTGGGAAAACAGGACGGTTGGCAACCCTAGCTCTAACGTATGGAAATTGGAAATGGTCTTAGACAAAATTAATCGGACAGTCTCAGTCAGTCAGAAAGGCTAAGTAGTAAGTTTTAGTAGTGTGTCAGTAGGTTACCTAGGGACGTGCCTAGCGCCTTTTTAGTTTGTTATAGCCAATATCCTGTTCTACTGCGGTTTGTATTACAAAGATGTCCAGCTGAGAAACCTCGGACGTGACCGGAATACGCAGTGCCTATAGTAGCTCCGGAACCAATCAGTAAATTTAATAAAACCAATCCTATTATGCACCGGCCTTTGCTGACGAAGTTACGACTTAATCACAGTGGCTGACGCAATGTAACAATCTCAGTGTGATTAGCTTCTTGGTTAATAATTCTATGGTATTTTCATACACTGTAATTTTATGTCAGACGTACATTTAAGATATTCGTGTCCATTTATTTCTATGTGAATTTAGAGTCTTGCTGGACCTCCTCCTCCTCCTCCTCCTTTGACCTTTGATTTCCTCCACATTTAAATTGTTTAATATTCTGCGTAACAACAGAAATAGATTCTACAAATATGTAGTTGCAGAGTAGTTTCATAACTGTTCCAGCCTTTTATAATTGGCTTTTCTAACTGAATATGTAGCGTCTAAATAAAATTAAGCATATCTAAAGGTTGAATAGAATTGCAACAGTAGCTTTTATGGTTTGGTCTTCAACCCGGATTCGAAAGCTATTGTTAGCAGACACGGCTTCGTAAGACTGTGACAATATCGCGACTTTGCGTGCTAGCGTGTCTAAACTCTTATTTCGACTCTTATAAGAAAGGCTTCGCGTTGGGCGTGGTCTTTAAGTTTCTACGCGGCGTCTACGCTGCTAAGCGTTTTTTTATCTACTACGGGGCGTCTACGCTAGTACGCGTCGTATTTTCTGCTACGTGGCGTCTACTCTGCTACGCGTCTTGTTATCTGCTACCCCGTCTACGCTAATACGCGTCGTATTTTCTGCTACGTGGCGTCTACTCTGTTACGCGGTTTATTATCTGCTGGGCTCATAATAAAACGATGATGACGAAAATGACATCGTAATGCGAAGTCACTCTAACTCACTCGAAAGACCGATCACATTCAATACTTTTTTCGCGTTCCCATGACTTTATTAATAAAATACTTGTGCTGTGCAACTGCGGGCTTGTTATCACACAAGGAAATGAATCCTTTCCTTCTTTCTTTGGAAGGTTACTCAAATATTGACATTATAAAACATATTTTTTTCCACTCAGTTTTTTAGAAAAGCTGTTTCCCTGAATATTGAACAAAGCGCAACTTGCAAAAATCCCTACATCTACCAAACAATCGCGACTCCGTAGAATTCTGAAACTATGTTCCATTTTCATTTTCCTGACACTTTTATGAACTGCTTGACTGATTCCATCTATTTCTCTAACAGGACAGAGCACGTTTTTCGGACACGAGCTGGCAGATTCATCACACGTGGATGCGCAATGGCGACCACCTGCCGTTGTCGCCGACGCCGTCGCGCTCGCTGCCCGCTCCGCTTGTGGGCCCGCCGCCCGCTCCCTCCGCTACCGCGACCGTCACCTTACGCTCCGAACAGAACGGCATCTATGACACCATTTCGGTAAGTGATGTTATTGGTTATTGCTCATCAATATTTAAAGTGCGAGAGCAATTAGAAATAGACGATGGAATTGTAAGATTATCGGACGTGGAATGAGGCACGACTTTAATTTATTTCACGTGTATACTAAGTCGTCAAATGCTAGTTATTATCTTAATTAAATTTATAACTGAAAACAGTTGCATGTTAATTAGCACAACTAGCAGTAGATACGTACCTATGCATGAAACTCCGTCAGCGTGAAAACTTTTTAGTTTTTTAGGGGCGAAAATTCAGGATGGCAAACTTTCACGCAAATTAGTTCGGCTTTTACTGTAGCTAACGAACAAAAAACAACACACTTATCATATTTTGTGTATCTTTTCCTTGCGCAGTAAAATTTTTCAGTGAAGATTTTTTTGGAAGTTTCTAGGAAATAACTAAGTTTAACCTGGTCTAGTAAGAAGTTTGACATGAAGTGAGTTAGTAACTCTATCTTAGATGGGTCAAGAAGACTGAAAGTCTTAAAATTCTTCAGTAACAGCACCAGAGTTGAACGACCAGTAATTCTTTGAATTAAGTTATCTGTTTACATTTGTTTCGTATGCTCGGCGTCAAATTATTATCAAAGATAGTTTATAATAATCATCACGACGAGAGATCAGACTTTAACTTAAATGTTCCAAAGATATAAATCTATTCATTAGCTGTCGGAACTACACAGAGTGTTATTACGAGGCTATCAGTATATTCATGCTTATTATCTGTCTAATGTTTGTTTATTTAATGCTTATCTGTCTCGAGTAGAGAGGCGCATGTACTACATATTTATCTGTATCAAAAATTCGCGGGTTAACGTGTGTTTATTCTATTTTGACATTATGTTTTTGGAATTAACTAGCCATGAGCCGGTCGTGACAAATGAATGTGTGGGCAATTTTATTAAGGTAGAATATTGAATCGAATAAGCGGGTATGCGGACGTGGTAGTATTAACCCGTCAAACAGCACCGCAGCACCGCGGCGCGCGCGCACGCCCGTACACGACGCGACATAGAAACTGAACCTCGGCTTTCGAACTATAGATTTGCATTAACTGGTCATAAATCATAATCTGCCGGCCTAGGGCTCCGGCGGCTTAGAGGCGTACTCACGAGCCAAGAGTTCCTGTTGTTTCGCTAATGTACCTTTGTGCTCGCACGCTCGTAAAATAAGGGTTAGTGGCCAGAGACCGCCGCCTGCTGTCACTAAACTCCACTGTTATAACTTACCAACATTTTATATTCAGTTAAACGGGCATTCAGTAGACCTTTATGTACTGTGTAACACCCAATACTCATGTGTCCATTACAGGAATGTTATGCCTATGACCACACAAAGCAAGTAATAACAAACTTCAAGCTAAAAGCTATAAGGAAGTAACGATTGCATGCCGAATAGCTTGTCAATGAAAAGCATCAGTATTTCACAAACTCGTCATCATCGTTAGAAGTTATAGGAATTGTAATTGTTAGTGAAGTAACAAATGTTGTGAACAAAGGGTCGACATAGGCGGCAGAACTGGGCCGGATGTAGACACCATTAATATTACGAGTGCTTAGGGACACCATGGAGCATGGGCCATGGCTGTTTGTTTCCTCTCGGCGGCCTGCGCCCACGCGGCTCCAGTTCCGCACCAAACTATTTTCACTTACTCTTTATTATTCAAGTAAGTAGTTGTTATTTTTTGGCGTAAATTAGAGTTGGCAGAAATTGTATTTTACTGTTATAGACGTTCGTCTTCGACTAAATTGTAATGACTCAGTAGGATAACGCTCTTTTTGAATGAATCCATGTTGCAATTCATTATATTTATAGTCTTACGTCAATATTGGCTATGTATTATATTTATAATAATGCCGGTACAACCAACAATGTTAAGCAACAGTTAGTGAATCACATTTCAGGAATATCTCGCGAGTGTGTTTCGTGCCTTAGCGGCTAGATCTCGGCTAGATCTTCATCAATCAATCCTTGCAGCTTATCATATTGAAGTAATCTTATAAATCATGTGCTAACCTTGCAATTATTGTGCGAACTAGTTATTATTGTAAATGCTAGGTATTTAACACAAGTGCTAGATATTTAATTATGCTGTAAATCGACACAGTTTATTAGTTTTAATGTGATTGCTACATCGCTGCATATAATGGCTGACACAGTTATTATAACGAGCTTATTTTATGACAAAGGGCAAATGCTATAAAATATCCTAGACTAGCTTCTGCCCGCGATTTCGGCCGCGTGAAATAACCCATTCCTACGCAACGCATCACCTGCCCGCGCTATTACTTCGTTTTTGGTTAGCGTGCTTTCTGACTTTTTGTTTTTGCTCGGCTCCAAAGGGTTCTAGCATGGTATTAAGTAGTCTATCCTCAAGAATTGTATTGTCAAATACAAAAATATTTTTTCAACTCTGACTTTAATTCACCCAACTGTGAGGTGTGTGCAACGCCGGAGGATGTCTTACATTTATTGACGGAATGTGTCCGATTTCGGTCTGAAAGAGAAGACTTAATTAATCAATTAGAGCTAAATAGATATGATGTGGGTATATTTCACCAAATATTGTCTACACCTAATTCGGAGGCGGCCTTCAAAGTTTTTAAGTTTGCTAAGTTACGATTTAGTTAATTGAGATTTTGTATGAGGTACGATGGGACTGGCATACACAGTTGTGTAAAAGTCCCTAATTAAAAATAAAGAGAAAAAAAAAAAAAAAAAAAAAAACTCTGACTTTTTTTCTCTCTGTTCCAGAGATTAGCGCGTTCAAACAAACAAACTCTTCAGCTTTATTATTAGTACCTATCAGTATAGATAATTAAAAAAAAACTATTATTTTTTACTTTGTGTAAAAAAATAAAAGATAGTTTGGTCCTTCGTCCTCCTTTCCAGCTAAAATGTTTTGTAGTAAACATTTGTCATAATAAAAGTTCAAGGGTTGCGCTGTCGCGAGCAATCTATAGAAATAGTCCCCTAAGGTCGTTTATGACAATTTCCTGCGCAGTAAGTGCTGGCCTCGGGGTAGTCCCCACTAATGGGGTAATTGTGCTCCCAATAAAATTGATGAACCAATCGCTGCCACCTTCCGACTCGTTAATGGTCGTGTCCCTTTACCAGTAACTTGTAAACGCGAACATTATTGTTCGATTTAAACATGATATAATATATACACATTACATAAGTAGATAGCTTTGCCTTTTAGGTATACCTATCCTCAGATAATCACAGATACTTAGGTGATAAGAAAACTAAAATGGGTATAGAATCCGTTTATCTTATCTATCGAAGATAGGTATTAAGATAACAAAAGGTATCATCCGAAAGAACTTCTTGTAAAACACTTTGTAGGTATCGAAAAATCCGGGTGTGAATACCTACCCTTCTCAAATATATGTAAAGGAGGTTCCCTTTTAGATCAAAGTATTTTCTTGATATGCATAGGCGTACAAAAGGGCGACACAGTATTTCAATAAGCTTACCTTTTTACGGTCGCATACCAAGAAATTCTGCAAGTTTGTCCCAAAGTTACCTAATATTCTGAAGGAATGAAGTTCATTCTTACCTGAATACATGTTATACCCTAGGAACATTTCACTGAATACAAGACTGAGCATTTGGTTCATTGTCTAGCATGTTTAGCAGATGTGTTTCTGTATTCTCACAAAATTGCGAAGCAGGTGGAATTTGTTATGAAATTACGTTTTTATTTCGTGTACGTTTATTGGACTTGCTTTGACATTTAAGAATTATTAAGATCCTTTTTTCATTTATATGAGATGAATCTTCAATAGAATAAAGTTTTTACGAGCAAATACCTATTAAAAATGAATGTTTAATTCACTATTAATAATACAGTGATATTATGCACTAAATTCATAAGACGAGAGACGACTAACTAAGGTAAACTTATGAATCTACCATTTAGCATTTTTGCAGTATATTAATAAAAACATATCCATTCATGAAGTTTTTAAAGATATTTGAAAGTCATAAAGTAAATCTATCTAGACTAACATACTAAAAAGATTTTACTAACCAGTAAGGCCACAAGGCCGGGCTTTTCAGACTTCTGCATCTAGGGTATTATAATATATTCAAGGCTTTGCACAATTAACTTTAAAACTAGCGCATAGGTAAAGTACTTACATGAACAATACAGTTCTAGAATAAGTATTAACTATTGAAATTCTCGGTCGGAATAAGTTTCTTGCGAAGAATTAACTTGCGAAGAAAATCACATCGCTGTCCCCATGAATAATTTATACGTTCAAAGAAAGGGATACGCAGATGAGGCCGTATTTTAGCTACTGAAGCCAGGAACGAATAATTGAGCCTGCTGAGAAACTGTCTTAGATTGTGTAGACAGATATTATAGAATTCTCGGGCTTTTGAAAAGAATATATAAAGAATTTAGTGTATAATTTCGCCATATTATATAATAGTGAATTAAAAATTCCTTTTTAAAAAATGTGTGTTGGTAGTTTATTAGCAACCGAAATACTTTTATTTTGTGGGTGCGCAATCCTTCGATTCATTTTCTTTTTTAGAGCATCTGTTTCTGATGGCGTAAATTAGTTTTACTGTGTAAAACAACAAGTAAGCATTATCTATGCATAGTAAATATTCTGGTAAAAGTGTAAGCGTGTCTAACTAAACGTGGCTTTCTAAGGTTTAAAGTATTTAATTTATTACTTGTAATTTTTTTTTTTTAATGAAAATCGTTTACTTTTACCATGTTTGTAAATATGTGAGCACCATGTATCTATCAGATAATTAATTTATATGTCATGGTTTCATTTTTAAGTCTTTTACCTATTGTGGTATAGTAATTTTATTTTAGGTGCATCGTGTTCACATAATATTATTATATAATTAATGTATGCAAAATTTTGTAAAATATTTTAAAAGAGTAACGGTGGAGTTTCTTGCCCGTTCTTCTCCATACGAAAACTACCTTTTGGAATGGGCGACTAGAATCAATTCTATTTGTTGTAATTTCTGACGTTCAAAAGTGCCTTTAATGTGCCTATTTGAAATAAATGCTTTGACTTTGACTTTAACAATAGTGTTGACATGCTGGTTACATAACGTATTATATTAATATATTCAGCAAGAGAACAGCAGTGGCGGCGGGAAGACTTTATGGAATTCTAATGCCTTTTGTGCCAGTAAAGTTGAGTGTCGAACATTTAGCATTGCAAATACAGTGATCTAATCTCAGTTCTGACTGACAATACAATGCTAAACAGTTTTCTAGGCGTAGAACATCGAGAAAACTGTTACGTAATGTGTTTTGGCGTGGGCCTGACACCGTACTGTTATTTGCATTGCGGATAAATTAGTGTGATTAATGTAGGTTTTGACGTACTCATGCCTTTATGCAAAGGAGTGTCTTATCCCGATGTACTAAAAGTAATGTTAATATTAATACCATTCGAAATAAGTGATTTTTTCAGTACCCCCTTACTGAAAAAATCACTTATTTCGAATGGTATTTTATCAGACATTTTAAAATGTACTTATAACACCAGACTATTATCCCACTGCAGGGCCCGCCTCTTCTCATGCAGAAAAGGCACGAGAATTTTATCACCACGCTTGCTAAGACGGATTGGCGGGTTAGAATATCGTTTATATTTATTTATATAAGTACCTACTGCTTTATGATGTCATTTTTATCATAAATAATATTCAACCTTCATTATTTCGCAATCCATTCATCCGATGATTGCCTGTGCAAAATAACGTATGATTATCTCAAGCAATTACCAGAGATATCCATCAAAGAAAAAATTCTAAAGTGTGTAAACAAGTATCTATTGAATTGATTAAGTAATAATACATATATGCGGTGCGAAATACAAATTAGGACACCTCGTTGTAAACTACCATGTATGAGCTTAGATAGTTGAGAGAGGACCACCCGGCGACCAGGGAGATACTGATCATGGCATCAGGTGTCGGCGCACAGGCCGTCGGGCCTCTCCGACGTCGCAATAAATAAAATTCGACACTTAAACAATAGACCGGCCCGACCCGACCCACAGACCCGGAGATCGAGCGATACCACGGTACAATACCACCCGCTCCTCCGCACTCCGTAATCACAACACTACGTATTAACCTGTTCTGGCTGCCGTGCCGTATGGTCAGCTCTACCGTCAAGTACCGTCACACCTCTCCACTCAACATTATATACATCACTATCATCTAGGTACATCGTGGCTCAAGCAGCGTCTAATAATGTAAAGATAACCACATAGGTGTATTTCAATTTATGAAATTGAGCAAAACTAAAATAAATAGCCATCGATATAGGTCGGCGTGGTGTAATTAATACAAATTGCTTTCGGCCATAAGTGGCTGTCAAAGAGGCCGCGGGCCGGGATTAATGTTAGATAAGTGATTGGGCGGCGGATCGCGAAACTTTCTCACGATAGCCACTGCGATTACAGCGCGCCCGCGGCCACGTATCTTCCTGGCTTACGGGAATACCGACAAAATATTGTAGTTCCTTTTACAGGGAGAGATAATGTTGTTTACTTTGACCGTTGCACACTGCACTTTGCTTATTTAGTAGTTCTGGTTCATTGCTTTCAGCAATACGCCTGTAGGGAATAATTTTCCTTTTAAATGGGACTATACAAATGGTTAATTGAGCGTGAAGTTACTCGCCAGCATTTGCGTAATACCAATCACCAAGCCGTAAAGAAATTTGATGAAGTTAAAGTTTTTCTCATAAATAGTATAATATACTCTGTTCATAGTTGCAAGCCTCTGTAATTACCAGCAGTGTTAAAGAAGAAAACGGTAGAAATAGAAAGTTTATTCCATAGAAATGAAATGTTATGTAAATATTAAGTCTTTGAGTAAATATTTGGTTTCTGAGTCGTCCGTGGACGTTACGCTTACATTAGTTGCTTTTTAAAGTAATATTTACTTTAGTGGACCATTTTCAAAGACTTGTTAGTGATCATTGCACTTGTATTTTCACGCAGCAGAAACTCAATTTAAATGGAGTCACTATTTATGTTTATTTTCTAAGGTGCAGCCTGTGTAGCGATGCAAGGAAGGAGGATTGGGTTAACTAGCAGGCACGTCGTCACCTTAACTTTAAACGAACATTCCGCCTTCATATAGATATGAAAATAATCGGTTAAATTCGGAAGTGTTAAACAGAGGATAATTAAGCGTTTAGATTTGAAAACCGGTTAGACGAGAACGTTTAACGTATAAACAACTTTAACGTAGACGTCTATATTCACTTCCTATTTACGAAGACGTGTAAACAAATTTCTTGTAATTTAATCAGTTTTAAAGCGCTATGTGATCGATAATATGATAAAAATCTAATCAATTTTACTTACCTACTTGCAATGATATTTATGGAAAAGACGTATAACTATTTATTAACCTTCAGATATATTAAACGAATTTGTGTGTCACCTGTTTTCTTGTTTACATCTTTTATGTCAACAATTATTGTTAGATATGAACCACTATGTGTATGATGATGCTGATTACCTATAATGTATATTATAGGGCTAATCTATGTCGACCTGTAGACATCGCAGTAGGTACTGAGCTGTTTGAGTGATTAGCTGAACTTTTTTATGCAGGGTGGCAGGGACAATGACGTGTAACCCGTTACCAAGGATTCAGTACATATTTTGAATCCCTGCGTTGAAATTTTTAGTCAGTTATTAAAAAAAAACCGGCCAAGTGCGAGTCGGACTCGCACACGAAGGGTTCCGTACCAAAAGGCATAAAACGCCGAAAAAAACGTTTCTGTTATACCCCTTTAAATTTTAACTTTATTTTATTTTTATTATTTGTTGTTATTGCCGCAACAGAAATACATCATCTGTGAAAATTTTAACTGTCTAGTTATCACGGTTCACGAGATACAGCCTGGTGACAGACAGACAGACGGACAGTCTTAGTGATAGGGTCCCGTTTTTACCCTTTGGGTACGGAACCCTAAAAACTGTTCCATACATTTTGAACGCGTAGGTATTGCACTTTCCTATGAAAGAGCTGATTTTTTTCATAATCTACGAAAATTGTTTAAACTGTTTTAGAAAATGTTTTAAACGGGGTCTGGAATCATATGATGAATTCATGGTTACTGTTTGAGCGCCGATGTCCCTGTTATCCTGTATAATTAAAAATATGTATGTCATGAGTTTTACCATTGTTGATATAGGTGTAGGTATGGAAAAAGCACGACGGGAGCTTTTATAGACCCGCTTCACTGTTGCCGAAACGATTTTCAACGCGTTCTGAAATACTAATATAAACGGACTTCAGTCGTTGGCAAAGTTAATATCAGCATCGAAATGATAGTACGTGTTTAGAATTCCGTAGTACAGGCCATGCCCGTGAGAATTTCGCATTGTCGAGTTAAGGACACATTATAGGCCTCGGGTACATCCGGTGACGTCATCCTAAGTAACTTGTCACTCGACAATAATTTTTTGGAATAATTTGGTTATTACTGGTCGCTAAATGTTCCCCTTTATGGCAAAAATACGTAGAATCGTAATTTGTGTCAGTTTTCATTTTCATGAGCTACTAAAAATTCATTAAGTATCAATAAAAAGACCGCAATCTCAACTTTTAAAGTAAAGTACACATACAAAATATAATGCCTTTTGACAAAACAAAATACTAGATCTAGGTATTACACATAAACATAGATAAACTCACTCCTTCTTCTCATGGGGTTAGGCAGAAACTACGATCGTCACATACTCGTTTCGATTCGTTTCGTAGATCTCTTAATTAGATTCGATTAAAATTAAACCGTAACTACAACATCAAAATGTCACACACTATGAAGGTACCTACTATGTAACACCTAAAATTGACTGCATACACGTAAACATACGAAATAGGAAGATATCGTTCAGTCGGGGTTAGTTATAAAGTTATCAAGCGTGGTGCGGGCGCAATGCACGCGCGTTTGTTTACGGAAGCGATCCGCCCGCCCCGGCCCGCCCGCCCAGCGCACAAACACATGAATGAACCGGTAGCCATTGCGTCATACGCCGCAATACTACTACTTTTACATCAAAACGACTCACGAAGACAGAACACACAGACATTTACTGTATATCTATATGAATAGATGAAAGTTTTACTTTTATGTATTTTGATGGTTAATTATCAAACGATATTGACCATTCAATTAATTTTACAGTTGTCTCTAAAGTTCGCAAGCCAATTATCTTTACGCTAGTTTAATGACGATCAATATGCCGTCATTATATCCCACTAAACGAGACAGTTCATATAACTATATGGCGAGAAAATTATTTTAATGCGGTTTTCATTAGGACTTTATGGCGGTATTTTAATTGAAACATTGGAAAATGTGATTTGATGTGCTATTGCGGCTTCAATGACACATCCATTGATTAGTGAGCTGAGAGCTTTAATGTAAATATTAAAACAAAAGAGCAGCGATGCTTCGACTATAGAGACTAGAAAGTTTTTGCATCAACTTAAGATTTTGTAAATTATCATAATAATTAAATTAGTAAATATAGTCTTCTTCCATTAAAGATTTTTCTTTACATATAAATGCTTCGTATATTTTGTTTTTTTTTAGAATGAAACAATAATGAATCGTCTTAGTCTAGACAGAGTTGACATTATCTATGTAATTCGACTGCATTTGATCTAAAACCTGTGCCAGTTCAGTTATATATTCTATAAATGGCTGGATTAAGAAATACCCTTCTTAGTACTAAAATCTCTAGGTCCGAATGTCATGTAATGCGTGTGTATTGTCTGCACCTAAAGTTCTACGTATAAGATAACAGCGAAGTGTGTAAGTGTACGGTTGTCTAGCGCGTCGGTTGCCTAGCAACGCTCTGACGCCAGAGTGCCGCCAGAGGAGCGCCGGGACGCTGCAGAGCGCCGCCAGTCCGCTCCCGACGTCGCCTCACGCGTGTCCGACCCGAACGATACACTAAATAAATCTTTCTAACGTATGGACATCTTGTGCAACTTGGCTCGAAGATTTTAGACCAATGCCAAAATAAAAAACAAACGCCGGCCGGGTTCCATTTTTGAAATTTAAAAAGTTTACGTTTTGACAAAAGTGCAGTGAAAAGTTGATCAGTGAAAAAGTTTAATTTAATTCTTTTAGTGAATTATTTTAAGGATTTTACAAACAATAACTTCAGGTTGATGGTAAAAAGAGTAGGAAAGTTAGTTTAAAACTTATAAACACTTCATTCTAAAAGAATTCATTAAATTGTTTTCGTCTCTGGTTAATTCAGATGTTTAAACATTCCCAGATAAGATAAAGGAGCACAATACGAGGATTACATTGCCTTGATAACCGCTTTGCAAATTAATGATAAAGCAGACAAGAACGCTGGATAATTAATTATACAAAATACGAGACTGCTTTCGAAACATCAAGAAGCAGTTATATTTTATGTGCGCATTAGAAAGAAACTTCTTACTTGCAGAATATTTAAAGAAACGTTTCAATCGGCCGTACCGTTTGTAATCTAGAGCAAAAAGCTAGCGCAATGAAAAGAGTCGTCGGCGGCCCGGCGTCTCGGTGACCGCTGATTCCCGTCATATGACGGTCTTTTATTTAGATGAGGCACACCCCCGAGGTCGTTCACCCCCGCGGTAGCACGCGCTTTATGAGGAAGGTCAGGGTTATTGCGGTGACGTGACGGTGCAACCACTCCCGACTCCCTGACGTTACATTTATTGCATTGATAACAAAGACAGACTTTAACAGAGAGAACTCTATCTCAAAGTAACGAAGAGGCACAAAGCGATATTTTAATTAGGCTGAAAGAGATTGTGACTGAAACAGCTTGTATTCTGATTAGCATGTGTCATCCCAAGAAACAAAACATAGAGTACAGTGACGTAGCACGCTGTGTGCGCGGTTGTCGCAGTGCAGGGTTCGGGGCGCATGCCCCCGGGCGCCGGCCGCTGCCGCCACTCCATGTGTGCTACAAACCACACGCTCCTTTCACTACATCCTTTGTTTTTGTCCACACACATACCACTAATTTAGAATTCTCTTTTTCAAGCATTTTTTTCCTTTTTATTTTAGCTTCAAATGCCGTACTGTTAGGCAGGGATTTTTCACCAGGAACTTAATTAACAAAGTAGTCAGTATTCGCCCATACAGGCGTGATGACATGAAATGTTATGTGTGTTATGATGAACTAATTTTAATAGAATGAGGTAATAGTGGAACTAATCAAATGTCATCGAAAAACTCTAACGAATTGATGGACTGGGCGAAGTGTGTGCAAGTGGGCGAAGATGCGTGGTCGCTGCAGCAGGGGCGCGGACGCTGCGCGCACGCTGCATCGGCTGGCATTTGCGCTGTGGCGAGCAGTTTTCTACCTGCAGCGTGCGCCTGCTCGGACCGCGCGACGCTCGCGTAGCCTCGCAGCGCACACGCGCGGTGCCTCTGCGGTCTGTCCTAACTCCTACTGATACCACGAACACTCATAAAACGACATGACCTATTTTTACACTTTTAAATATCCGTTTTAATGCCAGATAAAATTTGGCTATTATATACGTTCGCACATAAACTACTAACAGTACCGACGTCTACTCTGCCTAGATATTGACGCAGGCAGTCATGACATAAACACTGCAATTTTGTGAAAAACTGGTGCTATATTTTTTGAATGATTCAATAGATCTTTCGGAAGTCACGTAGTAGAAGACTGTAATGAGTTTTTTATAGTTCCTAGATGCAAGAAAATAATGGGTCTCTAATATTTTTTGCACAATTTTTTCTACAGACCATATTGTCCTGCTTGTTATTTGGTTTTTTTTTTATAAAATCATTTTTTAATCTTGGTACGTAACTATTAAAATACTTATGGTCAGAAAGTACCTACCTACCCATAACAATTTGGGTTAAAGCTTTACTTAGTCAGTTACTTAGTCACTTCATATAATAACAATGTAGTCCTATATTAATCAGCTGTAATATGAAGCTATATAAGCTGCAGTAATCACTTAAGCCGCGCCCAGAGGGGCTCATTTGTCAGCTTTATTGACGGGATCCGTCCATCCGATCGCGATACGCCCGTCAGGGACTGACGGATGGTTAACTTTGACCAGCACACGTTTCACGTCTTACGGTAACCATAAAACTTTAACATTATTCCAAGGAAAGTATAGTAAAATTTGATACGATTTCCCCGATAGCTCTGGTGCTAATCTTTGGTTTAAGCCGCAAGAAATCTTTCAATCCTTAAAACTAGCCTGTTAAAAATAACCATTAGAAATCGAAGATATAATTATATTTGGATAGGTATTTTGTGAAAACTGCTACGTTAAGGGCTACGAATTACGTACGATATTATTTAAGTCACACCTATTTTGTTCATTTTTTGATCTCTAAACATTGATTTATTATCATTAAATACCATGGATTATTAAACTTAAACCTTTTTGCCAAAGCGTGTAGCCTTTTTGCAAAGCGTGTAGTTTAAAGAAAAAGTCCGATATTGTTTTTATGTCGACTTGTACGCACGACGACATATCGAGCTATACATTTCCAGCATAAGCGGGCTTCTCATTCTACGATAAGTCTATATAATGCAAGCTCAGCTAAAACTAGAAATGTATAGCTTGACATGTCGTCGTGTGTACAACTCAACCACACATTCAAAACAACATTATCTAAACAAGATTTCAGCTGACAAAGGAACGTTCATCAACTGTTGTCAATTGAACTGTCATGACAACTAAACCACAAACTACACGCATACACTATGCCTTCGTATAAACTGAAATCATGTACCGTATATATAAAGCTCGCCTTAGTCAACGACATTAGATAGTGAAATGAAATGCATTCCTCAATGCCACCTCGGCGTACTATACAATAATAATATATTATTTCTGTGAAACGAAATCCCATCAACTTGAAGCCGACATTGAGAAAAAATGACAAGGATTATATTACTACTTTTGATTTCATTTTAATGACAGCTCGACCTCGCGGGCTTTTTCATTTCAAAGATTTATTTTGCAATACCTAGTTATAATAACAGCTTGGCAGTAATCTGTGGTGATGTTTTAATAACTTTGTTGTTCTTTTGTTTTAGAGTCGGGCCGTGAGTGCGCCTGCCACCCCGGCTTCAACAACATTTTCGAGAGAGCAGGTAAAATAGACCATTCTTTTTTATCAAGAGAAAGTCTACAAGCGAAAATGTATTCAAAATTCATTTTGATTTGTTTTCAAAAGAGAAGACATTGTTTTACAAAAATAGTAGAAGAATATTGTGAACTGCAACCGGTGTAACATTTATCTTCAACCTAAGTTATCAGCTGTTTCTGATCATAAAATTAATTAACCATTTCATTAAACAACATTAAGTGATTGATAGCGATCAAGTTTGTGTACAAACAGGAAACTAATTGATTGCGTATATCTCATAGAAATATCTGTTTTCTTATTTTTCTTTCTTTCTGTCTCGGCGAATATGAAATGAGGATATTATTTTACGTAATGCAATCATAATATTCGTATCATGTATTCATTTTTTTGGCACGATACCAAACCTTATGAACGCACGATGTTTTCTCAATGGCGACCATAAAATATAGATTTGAGTTGCTTCTTTATGGTTTGTAAGATTTTCTTTTAATGTCTATCATTTAAAGAAAAACTAACAAAGAGAATGAGAATGGAGATTACAAAGTCTATGCAACCTTAATGACTCTTTGCTAGTACATCCTGGCTCTTATATCAGGTTTGATTGTAAGAACTTGTAAAACTACAGCTTGTACGAGTGTGTGTGTGTGTGTATGTACTGTATATGATATGATATTTTAGTTCCCATACCTAAATCTTGAAGAAATTGTCGCCCACAAAAGTTGAGACCTTCCTTTGGCAATAGTTTCTCTAAAGGCACACATTTTACGTTTCATTGCAAAAGGAAATTGAGCGTAATTCTTAGCCATTTTCTGCAATTATCTTTAATCAACCTTAATAAGCATTTTAATGGGACATCGATACAAATAAACGTCTTGTGTTCAAATAGCCTTAATTTACATCACATAGAAGCGGAGCTTACGCATCGACTACTCTAATCGGATTATATGCATTGAAGTCGAAGCTCGCAGAGTACGCAGCTTCGTGTCGCCCGCGCGGCTTCACCTACGCAGCGCTTGAGACACTTTCACAGAATTATGGCGCGCCTACGACCTTATGTTGGCTGACATAAACACTTAAAAGCAAGACAAATCAGGGCTTTTCTCTTCGCTGTCACCTTTCTATTCTAGTTTATTGTAACAACAGTATGGTTTACATAGTTTTCCACACGTCGGGTTTTATTTCATAAAGCGGAAATTATGATTGGATTAGTTGTCTCGAAATTGTTCTTAAGATTCGACAAAATAATGTTTACCAGTCCTTCACACAGCACACCCGGCGAGTAACACGAGTTATAGCTGTAGATACAAGAGGGGTCCTAAAATAACTCCTTGTGAACGCTTGTGATTGCTGTGTAGTTTATTTCCTGCGTGTTGACCTTGTGATTTTTGGGACTGATAATGAGATATTGGATTTTACACCTACACCGCACAAACCGGTAGTTCATTGAATGGTATCGACAATAATTTTCGAGTTAACGTTTTTTTTGTAACTGTTGTAAGCTGACGTTGAATAGAAGCTTATGGTATTCTGGTCTTTATGTTTCATAATGCTTCATTTTGTTTTTTTATCATTATCTCATAACAATGTGATCATTGAAGCGTTGAATTTCTGTTTTTAATGTGCATCGAGTGGAAATTCGATATTCTGACCGACCATTGACTGCAATAAGGCATAAGGGTGATTAACTTTATCATAGAACAATGTAGCAGTAATCTGACCTCATACCTAAAGCATCATCATCATCATTTATCATCATCATCATCATCATTGTTGTTTGATGATGATGATGATGAAGAATTATATTAATATTATATTATCATCAAGAACTTCTTCATTCAAACTACATATTATAATAAATAACAACGCGATGACGTATTTTTGTCTTCATCATTAAGGTAAACTTATCCCAGACATGTTTGGCTTATTGTTGGCATTCCTTGACCTTCCATCACCTGACATCCGTAGTTCAATTAGTGTCCTTGTTTACTTCCCTTCAGACTAGAACTAAAGGTAGGAAGAACTCAATTTATGTCCATTTACACGTGTGTGTTCAAGTTCTTGATGAATTACGCCTTCGGAAAAATTGTCATCTATAAATTATAGTTACCTATAAATTCACCTATAAATTAATTCCTGCGATATGTACGATAATATGACAAATTGCACAATACGATCTTTAACTAAACAATAGGTTTAGCCATCCTTTCTTGCTGTCATATTCGTAGATCACGCGGTCGCAGTAGCAGGGTCCTGGATATATTCCGGTTGATAGCAAATAGGTTTACTCGATTAAGTATATAAAACATGCAATATAACTGTTCACGCAGACATGGAGTGAATCTTAGGTCCTTAACAGTAACATAAATTGGCGAATTTTTTACATCATATGCTACATTAATTTCATGTTACGTTTCACCAATCTGTACCTGTCATTAGAGGAATGCATACTCTGCTCATCATCATAAATGTTTTTGTATCTTGTAATTACTCTTGTATTTTCTATTATCCAGGGTGGTTCCCGGTCGGCGAGTTACCCCGGTGGCCCAGGCAGCAGACTGGACCTATGTTATGTGGCGGAGCGCATGCTAGCACTACACCTGCCCGAGCGAGATGCGCATGCGGAGGCCCAGGCCGCGCATATGCTCACCAATAAACATGGAGAACACTTCATGGTGAGTATTTACACTATTTAATCTTTCGTAAAAAAAAAAGAAAAATAGAAATACTTAACATAACTTGCGTAGGTAATTGACACCTATAGATAACAGTCATGCATTCTTCTGTTCAAAACGTCCTAAATAAAACTAACTATTACCTATACGAGTATAACAATAATACTTAGCATTAAAACAAATGTGCACATGACTCAACAATAAATAGGTTCTACCCCTTGCTCCCTCTGGATTTGTTTATAAAAAGAGCGGGATGAAACTCAGTCATAGATCACGCGGCAAATTATTTCTATGGGTTTTTTCACTTTATAATTAGTGTAGATATGAGTCGATTTTTATGTTAAATATTTTAATTAGAGGAAGTGCTGCCCACATGGTGGGCGCGTCGCCGTCTCAAAAGAGCGGCGCTTTGAAGAATATTTTATTTGAAAAGTAATTTTATAAGACGGGCGTTTAATTGGTACTAATTTTATAAAAAACAATTTAGATTAATTGTCAACAGTGGGCTATGGTAAAATATGTTCCGAAACATCTTTCACATCTATCTACAATCTACATAATAACTGCAGTTTGGGTGTTTGGAAATACTATTTAATAAATCAAAGAGTGTTTTCTCTAATCACAGTTATAGATACAAATAGGTAGTTACTATTTCAACTAGTCTCTGATTGTAAAACAACTATCGAAGTCCATGTGTACAAACATTGGAACTGCAAAGCCTGATGTAAATTTGACCTTATATGGAACGCGTTTGGTAACTCTAATGCTACAAATAAGACATACCCACCTTAAAAGTCTCCTAGGTGGATATCAGTTGGGAGACCTGTATGTAGGTAGTGTTACCTGCTTTAATGTACAGTCAACAAAAGAGATAAGTATGAACGATAGTCGGATATAGTTGAAGTTTAGTAAGAAACCGATGGATGTTCTCGAATAAAATAAAATTTTATTAATAGAAAACAAGCCGCTCGTTTATTAAATTAAATTTCAGTCGACAACATCCATCGGTTTCTTATTAATCTTCAACTATATCCGACGATCCTGCATGCTTATCTCTTTTGTTGACTGTACCTAGTTAGCAAAGTGGCATAGATTGTCACTTCTTCATTACGTCCATATCGTTAATCATTATCATTGTGTCGATGTAACGTTTCTTTGTGTCCTATCAAAAGTCTACTTAGGTCTTTGTCCTCAGTTTAAATTACTGCATTCATCTAAGAAATAAGCTTTAGGAATACTTGATTTTGTCCAACCCGATGATCGTAGCCTAGAGCTTATATGTACCATGATGTAGCCGCTACGGTCTAAAGAGTCAACATTTCTCTCTAATCTACACTGGACTTACCTATCTTTCTCATCGAAATTGATCGGTCCTTGTCGGAACCATTACATGTATTCATGCATCTATCCACTTCGGTTTAAGTCTCCCTCGGGATCTTGAAAGCTAGGGACAGACAGTTCATGTTTTTCATTATTATTGTTTTTGCATCTTTTCCAGGTATTCGAGGTGAGCGGCGGCGACAGCGCAGGCGGTGTCGGGGCAGCTCGGGGCGTGTTCGGGCGCGCTCGCTCGCTCGGCTGGGCCGGCGACCTGGCCCCGCCGCTCGAGCGCCTCTGCGCTGCCTGCAAGCATATCGAGAGCTGGCTAGCGGCGCATCCAAAGAACGTCGCCATACTGCTTGCATGGTAAATAACTGATTTATTTAAGTTATTCGATGAAGAAACTATGCCGTCTCACCAGGTCCCTCTTTTCCATTGGGCACTCTGGGCAAGTGCCCAGGGCCCCGCGATCTTCGGGGGCCCCGGCCTGCTCTCATAAAAAAAAACATTATTTGCAGCCACCGTTCCATTCTACGCATTATTAGTACCTACCCAATTCAATGACAAAATATGTGATTTGCAGTGCGATTTACAATAAGTTTCTAGCCTCCCAGTTATGAAACATTAAAACCGAGTACCTACATCCCGAGGACAGCCGAACACATCCGAAGCGGGTATTTTTTTATCGTCTTATAAAAAAACACGCACGGTGTCGCTTACGGTAACAGTAGCGCGAGTTCAAAGGTGTTTTTTCCCATCTCAAAAAACGCCCAACGCGCCTAAAGAAGTTTTCACTTCAATATTAGTATGTTTCTCTTATTGTCTCTTATCTACACAGGGCCCCGTGATTCTTATGTGCCCAGGGCCTCCAATAGGTTAAAGACGGCCCTGCGTCTCACCCCTAGAGAATATATAGTTCGGATAATGAGACACATTCAGTAAGAGTTAAGCAAGAGAGCAGCAAGCGTACATAGCTAATACAACGCAAGCTGTCTTCTAGCTTGTATAGTCTTGGCTACAGAGAAGGATTTACATCATTTTATTCCTATCAGGACTATAGATGGCAACATCCACTTGTTTTCTATCGACCTATTGTCTGTCACAAGACTATTAGTCAATCAATTAAACCGGCTGCCAAATTGTCGCGGCGGTCTTTAAGGAAAACAGATAACAAATAGTACCCTATACATTTTCCGTGTGTTGGTTATACCAAGAATACTAGATAAATTGTTACATGTGTAAGTAGATATACATAATTATACTGTTAACGACTGTCATAAATAAATAACAAAGTGTATTTGCGGTATCATAATTAATTGTAGTTTTGTTTTGACCCTGTCGTCCTCTTTATTGATAGTTTTGATAGCAAAAATAAATACCCTAATGATTATCTTTTTTCTTTTATTTTCTTTCTTTCGTTCATATTGACCTCTGTAATAATCGGCCGACGAAATATTTTAACAAAATATTTAATTTTACTTTTTATTTGTTTCCAGGGGCAACCGTGAGCGGCTAGGCGTGTTGGTGGCAGCATACATGCACTACTCGGCGATATGCGGTGCGCCTGAGCATGCCCTAGATCGATACGCTATGAGGAGATATCTGGACGACAGAGTGCCCGTCTTCCAATTACCAAGCAATAAACGGTAAACATGACACGATAATTACTAAGCCTCGTCTCTATACATTTTTTAAGCGAAGTATTTCATATACCTAACTACTGACATAATTAATAATTCGACTTGAATCAATGTTCGTGTACAATAATCTTTTTGTCAAGTCGAGCCGCAAAATGGTAATGGGCATTCTAAAAATTGGTACCGTTTAAGACAGTCAACGGGAAAAGCAGCTATCTAATGGCAAAGTTTATTTTCTGTTCTACTGCAATATGCTGTAAAATTGCGAAAATGTGTAATTAGTAGTAAAGTAGAGTATATAACATTTTTTTCTTCTTGTGAACAGCTATATTGATACATTCGCTGGCCTGCTGGCTGGTCAGATACGAGTGAACGCAGCGCCCCTGCATCTGACACACGTCAGCGTAGCGGGCTCCCTCGCTTCTCCCGCCACACCGACCATCGCCTTCCTCAAGATATACGAGAACTTCGTCTGTGTTTACACGTCAGGCAAGTAACATTAACATGAGGACAGTAAAAATGGCACATTGTGTAGAAAATTTTCGGCTTTGTAGAGCATCGTCTCTGTCCCACATACCTGCGCAAGAGTCTCTTTCTAAATCTCGTGTCTCCTTTGCAGAATTTACTCCGGGAGATTTATAATTATGTATAATAAATTGATATTAAACTTCTTAATAATAAATAAATCTTGAGCGAACAGGGGCTGCTCTCTAGCCAGTAATAGTCTTTATGACTTTGCAAAGATGAGCTTGATTAGATTCACAAGGATGTCTTGTACTTTCCCCTATAAAAAAACAAATTTGGACGCGGGCGGTCATCAAACCGGCGGTCACCAAACCCGTCGCTTTTAGCACACATTGCAAATATTGAGCGACAATGGTAATCAAACAATGATCTTAAAATATTGACATTACCATAATGTCATCACTTGTTCTATCCAAGCTGAATTATGCTGACACTGTGTATGGAGCATGTATTCACGGTAGAAACGAAAGACTGATTTCAGGGGGTGCAGAATGCTTGTGCAAGATTCTGCTACAATGTCCCACAACGGACCCACATCACTCCTTTTTTAAATAATGGTAATTTGATGAGAATGTCAGCACGCAGAAAGCTTCACCTGGCTACCCTACTCTTTGGCACCATTCTCTCAAGGAAACCAGAATATTTATATAACTGTCTTGGTCATGTGATGTTAACAAAATTAAAACTAGAGCATCTTCCTACCTCATGTTAGCCTCATCGCATAGAACTGCTGCGTTCCGTGGTAGTTTCAAATTCGCTGCCTCCCGTTGCTGGAACGACTTGCCACCTCCTTTTCGTGCTATAAAGACAATTGATACTTTTAGGTTAAAATTTAAACAGTATTTACTGCAGCTTAAAAAGATAGTAAACTTTGAACCTACCAACGATGTGCACGCAGCTAGCAATGGTGCGTGGTAGCGTTTGTTCACTGCACAGGCACAGCAGTGGTTTCGTATCTTGTTTTTGTTTTGGATACATGTTCGATTATTATAGTACATTATGATATAAGTATAAGTACCGCACTTATATCATAATGTACTATTATTGTTAATACACACTTTTACTGGCAGCATCAGACGAATTGTCATGCTGGCCTACACAATGTTTTGTTTAGTAGTCACTTGTTTCTTGAATAAATTTTCATCATTAGTTTATTACTTTTTCTCCATTTCACCCATGCCGTTAATTGATTACCACATTCCACTTGTATTGTATATTCTTTGTAATATTGTTCCACTAGACAGCCGTAACGGTAAATGCTAATTGGGTAGCCCAAATATTGAGACATACTTTGGAATGTAGGTAATTCTGTAATTATTAATGGTAATTTTTCTTCATAATTGAATATATCTCCCTCAGAACATAAAGCAGTGCATTGACGATATTTTTTTTTTTAAATCATTAGTGAGATTGCAATGTAACTCTAAACTCTCGGCAATCATTTAATGTATACTTTACCTTACCGAGATAGTTACAATGCAATGACTTACTAATACTTTTGCGTCGATCATGAATGTCCTACCTAAGTACTAATTTGTAATAAAATATTATTTTGTCCAGGTCTATACATGGTAAACGGCGGCGGCTGGACTGTTGGCGTGGGGCGGCTTGCTCTACGCGGTGATGTGGTGGTGCGCGCGTACCGCCGAGCAGCACAAGCACGTCCTGCCGCGGGCCCCAGCGGCCCCGCCGGCCCCGCGGGCCCCACGGGCCCCGGCCAGCGCCGCCTGGTGTTCGCGTGTCAGTTCCACACATGCGCAGTGGCCGACCACACGCTCTCCTTCACCAAGCAGCAGCTCGATCATGCCGTGCACGGTAACCATCACCTTTCTGGCTTTCTTTCAGACAAATGTAAGATGGCGAGTACACCATCAATTTGTTAGGTATCTTATTGATGCGATACTTTAGTTATATGACAACGACGTTCGTGTAGGTACGCACGACGACATATCAAGCTATACATTACCAGTATAAGCTGACTCTTCATTGTCAGAAAAGCCTACAATTGTGGCTTTTTACAATGAGGAGTCAATTTCGAGAGGTCAGCTAAAACTGGAAATTAATAGCTTGATATGTCGTCATATGTGTAGGTACATAATACCTACATAGATTTATATATGGATTATACAATTTGATGGTATAACCAAGACAGTAATCTTACTCGTTACGTTTGTCTGAACACATTTTTTTCTACTACGATGTTTCTTAAAACTCTACAACAAGTATTGTCATAGAAAATGAAATGAAATTTTGTATAGAAGTAAAGTTTGACATATCATACGCCCAAAAGTGTGAAATAATATCATGAATTAAACGCGTTGAGAGCTATTTGTTGGGCATTCTATACGAAGTTTTATTTATTTTCCTATGGTCCTGCTAGCATTGAATGATTTTCTTTACTGCATACTTACCTCTCATATAATAATGCCATCATCTATAATATTTTAGAATGAAACAATCCGTTTTATTTTACATCTTAAAATACTAATGTGAATGTTGCTTCTAAATCTGCCTGTGCCACAAATATATATACAAAACATATATGTAGGTGCGAGTACATAAGTACCTATCTACATACCAGATAAAGATATTTATTTCAATAAGTCTTGTCTACAATTGAGTGCAATTACGCCAACGTGTTTTGTTATCAAGAAAATTGCTTGAACCATTAAGTGTGAGGTCAGAGTAATAAATTTAGCACTAAAGAAAACGAAATTTTAATGGTATGCATTTATTAAAGCCAAATTACATTATTTGTTCTCAAGTACGAATAATTTAGAAGGTAACTACCAGGCTATTATTATTATAAGGAATTTACAGCAATTGCTCCAATGATGAGAATTCATGAGGAGTTATAAACGTTCTTTGAAAATGCTACTAAGAAAGTTTTAAGGTACCTACCTAAGGTTGTATAATGACCAGTATTATAGACCAAGAAAAAAAACCTTTATGCGAATTTACTGCCTGTTTGGTTTAGTGGTCGCGGTTGCTGAGCATGGTCTTGGGTTCCATGCCAGGTGGGACCAAGTGTTAATGAGATTTTCCGTTAGGAATTTTGTCAGTAGCAGCTCCGAATCTGGGTGTTTGTGGCCAATTGACGACAATAGGGTCGCCCCCTATTACTCGGGACATGAATATAACTGACAAAAGACAATGGGCAAAAGTGGTCCAAATGTCCACCACTAACCGAAAAAGAGATCTACATAGGTCATTGAATAGTTTGTTAGGTATATAAGGAGTAACTTTTACTAAGACTCCCAAAAAAATAATCTATCAGTGAAAAGTTATCTGTACTCGTATATTTTAATATTTAGCCTAAACTACATTATTGATTTTAACAAGTGAGGTATTATTAGATTTCCCGTCTCCACGACTGACACTGGCTATAAGAATATTGAAAAAAAAAAACAAATTGATGGATTTTAGCAACTATTCATCATCTGCCTAGCACTTTCCCAACTATGTTGGGGTCGGCTTCCAGTCTAACCGAATGCAGCTGAATACCAGTATTTTACATGGAGCGACTGCCTATCTGACCTCCACAACCCAGTTACTGGGTAATAGGATACCACGATGGTTTTAGCAAATATTGATATTAAGGGGGAAGCGCTAAGGTAGCCCGCGAAATTAAAATTTTCTTGCGTTTTTTGCAATTTGCTGGTCAGTATTAAGTTGTACGTCGATCAAAATACGATTCGCGGCCGTAACAAATATGTATTTATGAAATCATAATCATTAGAATCAGTAATACAACTTGTTAGGTTAGTATAATCCCAAAATGTGAAGATTTCATGAAATAGTCATTCTATTGGATTACTTGGTCTTAGAGAGTTATGTTGATGACTTTAATGATTATAATTCTGTAAATACATATTTGTTACGGCCGCGAATCATATGTTAATCAACATACAAAAAAAATGAATTTCGCGGGCTACCCTGGCGCTTTCGCCTTAAGTAAAGTCGTTAACACCTTTGCCTATACTTTTGCATATCCTTTACCTTTATTTGTTTGTGTAGATCCGTCATTCCCGAGCGATGGTGCCGTAGAGCTGGTGTTCCTGCGCGATATATTAAAAAATTGATATTAAGGGGGAAGCGCTAAGGTAGCCCGCGAAATTAAAATTTTCTTGCGTTTTTTGCAATTTGCTGGTCAGTATTAAGTTGTACGTCGATCAAAATACGATTCGCGGCCGTAACAAATATGTATTTATGAAATCATAATCATTAGAATCAGTAATACAACTTGTTAGGTTAGTATAATCCCAAAATGTGAAGATTTCATGAAATAGTCATTCTATTGGATTACTTGGTCTTAGAGAGTTATGTTGATGACTTTAATGATTATAATTCTGTAAATACATATTTGTTACGGCCGCGAATCATATGTTAATCAACATACAAAAAAAATGAATTTCGCGGGCTACCCTGGCGCTTTCGCCTTAAGTAAAGTCGTTAACACCTTTGCCTATACTTTTGCATATCCTTTACCTTTATTTGTTTGTGTAGATCCGTCATTCCCGAGCGATGGTGCCGTAGAGCTGGTGTTCCTGCGCGGCGAGGGGGGCGGGGGTGCTGCGCCGGCGCCGACGCCCGCCGCCCCGCTGCGCGCCGCCCCCGACGCGCTCGCTCGCGCCGACTCGCTCGAGCATCTGCGACCGCTGTCCACGCTCACCGATGATGATCCTGGTAAGCATCGGTACAATATAATCATCAACGTACAATGCGTGCCACGAAAGATGAGACTTGACCCCGCCTCCCCCGCTCTTTCCGCTGCCCCTATGACGTCCGGTCCCGTCCCGCACTCAGACCTCATACCGCTAAAGATGCCTTAAATCGTGTTCTGCACAAGTCAAACCACGTGGTGTGTCAAGTCTCATCTTTCGTGGCACGCATTGTACACGGGCGTTAATACGGCACCTCGAGGTTTAGAAAGAAAGAAAGAAACGCTCAAACAGATATGAGTGACAGAGACGGAGCTCTGCAAAGTTAAACATTTACTTAAGTTCGATGCCATCTTAACGGCCGCATATTGTACCTTATTTATGTCTCAGGGTTCTAGATAATATAGAAATCCGCTGTGTTCGCGGTCGTATGAATAAATGTACCTAGGTATACATACTGGCAATACTTTTTGTTTAGTACCTAAACCCCGTCTAGCACTAGTCAAGAAGCATTTCAAATATCTTTCATAACGGCCTATCGCAAAACACGCATATATAAACTCACATCTTCTTCCCATAGGGGTATGCAGATACTACAGTACGCCACCTCCTACAATCCTTACATACTTCTTTTGTCTTCAAAACAGCCGGTCGATTCTGTAAAAATCTCACCGTGAAAACTTAGGTGAAGTGAGTTTGTTTTTGCTAGACATTGACACTATTGACAGCTCACTCCACGCTCACTTCACCTAAGTTTTCACGGTGAGATGGTTACAGAATCGCACTGCAGTACTACCAATGTAGAATTATTTTATAACCCTTAAAATTGTACGTAGACCACCGTAGACCCCTGTAGATCCCTCGTAGATGCTTCGTCAGACGGGTACTGTAAACGAGGGTTATGCATTTATTTCATCATCATTAATTGCTCAAAAGATTTAAATAAACGATTAAAAGGCTCCTGCGTTTGAAAAAAAGGGTAACAGTTATAAAATCTTATATAACCTCGTAGATAAGAGTAACAAATGAAAGTCAAGTCAATATCACGTCCTACACATTTTGAAAACGAAGGAACCCTAATTTCATTTTTGCTACTTTTGTAATCGTGTTTCTGTGTCCGAAGTTAATAAGTTGCCATGCTGCATAATTTTTTGGCCTTGTTGTTATTTTATACTTATAAAATTCGTTGATTCTATTCAAATTCTGAAAAATAACAAAAAGAATACCTATCAAACTTTAACCTTGTATAGCTGGAAGGTACCTAATTAATATGAATGAAATGATATGGTTACACCTAAGCATACCATTAATTAAAGTCGCTTTTCGTGTCTGTCTGCGTGACCGCGTTCTTCTAAAGTCTAACGTTTAAACTCGTAAACTACCTATGCAAAACGGAGTTTGATGCGGTTTTCACCATAATTTAGATAACTTAAATGTGTATCATTAATATTAGCTACATATTATAATAAATAAATATCCATGTTTTGTCAAGTCGATAAAACCATGCGAAGCAGGGGCAGGTCTCTAGTATAGTTATAAAGTTCCGCTCCTGCTCGAGGTAAGGGGTGTGGTGCCGAAGCAATTTCGCAGATGGAAACCATAATTTAATAACTCGAGTGCTAATCCAGTAAAATGCGCTCAACCTTGACTGAGTGACTCGACCAGTTTGTCGGTCAAAGTTAACGAGTAGTTAGGTGTGTAAGTTTGTCTGTTAGGTGTAGTAAAGTGTTGTTTTATTGTTTCGTTCTGAATTAAACAGATACATATTCAAAGATGATATTTATTTTGTGAATTAGTGCTATAGGTACTTATACCTACCCACTTAACCACTTTATCATCGTACGTTCTACTAATATTATAAATGTGAAAGTTTGTATGTTTGGATGTTTAGATATTTGTATGTTTGTTACTCAATTACGCAAAAACGGCTTAACGGATTTGGATGACATTTGGCACACAGATAGTATATAACCTGAATTAATACAAAGGATACTTTTTATCCCAGTGGTACAATCCCATGGGATAATTTTTTGACATCGCCGCGGGCGATGCCGCTGGCAAAAGCTAGTGTCAAATATTTTTTTAAAGCTAGATTTATTTAGAGATTAGGTCGTCGTTCCTTAACAGTCTGACCGTCGACCACTGAGAATAAGAAACACCGAAACACTCAGACGTCAAGGTCTCTTTTAAAGTCCCAACAATTTATTTTAATGGGCAGATTCTATGAGACTCACGTAGAAAATTAACCTTTTGACCGCCACTCTTCAAAAAATCAAAAACGTAGATACCCTCGGCTCAAAGTCTGTCATGTAGTCGAATCGTGGCGTGCTGGGCACATTTTGGTTTGTCATCTATACCTACATGACTGTGGCGGTCAAAACGTTAATGTTGGTTATTTTAACGGTAGCAGTATACAACAATATAACTTAGTTTACAAATCACACTTACTCGAAACAAGGAAATCCACAAGATTCGCTTAAATGCGTTTTATTAGTCCAACATCCGCAAGTTCTAATCTATTCTTGTAAGGATTAAAAGCTAGTCTAACGATTTGTGTGAGGGGTTCCCACTTCCCACATGTGGCCAACCCGAGTCAAGCAGAACATCCGTCTGCCATTACAGGCAACAATGTGATTGACTTATTTCAAATAACTTGCGTAATAGCCCTTTTGACAGGAACTGGGCGAAATGGGGGCCGTTTCGTACATCCTGTGTATATTCATTGATATCGATTGAGTAAGATTCAGTCAAGGTGTATTAAAGTTTGCGGTTGATCAAAGAGTATCTGCTATTATCTAGCAGTTAAAAGTCACAAATAAATTACAGCAAAACTTCGCTAAAAGCAGTTAGTTAAATCTCAAGTTACCAATTAGATAACTAGGTTACTTTGTAGTGAAACTGAAAGTCCCGTAACTGAAATGTGTCATGTGTGTTGACGAAGCGACCTAACTACACCGGTTAGCGAGAGGTCGCCGCGCGGCGCAGGTGTCGGCCGGTCGGCTATTTTAGTGATGTGTGTCCGCCGGCGCCGCCCGCCCAGTCCGTCCGCGCCCGCCTAGCGGGCCGCCACGCACGCGCACGTCCCTAGCGTTCACTACCGACACAAACTTTTAACATCAATCAAAAAATTCGTAAACTCAACCCAAAAGTTAAAATATACCCTAAATTCGTTACAAGTTTTACAAACATTAATGTTTTCAAGCATACTTTGAAGAAAAGTTCATAGCAATTTCTTTCGGATATTTCGAGGCTGGCTAACCAAATCACAATCGAGGTGAGTGTGACATTAATTTCGCTGCTAGTGAAACCGTTTTATGATTCAAAATTAGTGAACGTATGTATGTCCACTGAATCAGTGTTCCGATACTTCCGATGCATATATGGAGGCAATGATTGATTGTGCGTGTCAAAATCTTTACAAAGAGTGTGTTCGAATAAATTGAAAGTGCCTACAGAGCCCGTTTTTCTTATTTAACAATAGCAGGTCTCGAGCAAAGATAACAATAGGCGGTGTTAGTGCTAACGACAAATGAGATTGGAGTCGCTTCGTCCGGCGCCTGCCCGCTAATTGACCGGCGTGGAGAATCGCTGATGTATGTCCACCTCTCTGGACCGACAGCCTGCCCTTAGGGCCAGCATTCGACACACATTAATTCGATACGAGAATCAAGATCGCCCATACGGGTCTACAAGCAATAAATAACCATGACCACTGTCTGTGTCGTTACCAAAGCAGCGTGTTTGTCTTATCTTGATTTTGATTCTCAATAAACGTTAAAGTCTTTATAATTAATCGGCGATACAAAAAAAATGATCTTGCGAGGCAATAGTACCTGCCTACTTACTATGTTCATAAATTGAACAAAAAGTTACGCTAATAAGATTACGAGTGTCCAGTACAACACGTAGTGAGGTCAAAGATTCGTACATGCCTACTTGTAGGTACTTATGTCAGCCATCTCAGCCCGTACCTAATGAATTTATATTCACAAGCAAGGCTATGTTTACCGTGACGTCACCTCCAAGCCGTGAAAAAATATAGGTTGCGATCCTGTCGAACGCATGTCGAATTAATCAATCTGCAATGTCGGTACATATGGTATAACTCGATGTGAACTGTAGAGTGATGTGTTTAAGGCACTTGAGTATTTTTACCAACAGATTTGTTTAAGTTTTGCATGGTTCATTTAAAGATCTGATTCATTGAGCATTGGTTTGTTTAAATTGTCCATCCATTATAACCGATCCACTCTGCGGCCGTCAGATCATTGTGTACACTAAATATTGTACATACTTAAGTACATAGTAGCGCGTATCGATCGGATGGGAGTTTATCCGCGCTTGCTTACCCTGACATTACGCACACATGTCCTGCCGAGATAGCTATCAGTATTATTTTATCGCCTGCCTGAGCTTTCAGTTTTGATGAACAGTCAATACTACCCGTGTACATACGACGGTCGTGTGTTTGTGGTCAGCATTTTACGAAGCTATTTACAGCACTTTCTCTTAAATTAAAAGAAGTGAAGTGTTACTACGTGTGCGATACTTCTATGCTCCTAAAAACTTTTTGATAGCTTCTTATCACTCGATCAGCTTCAACACTGTAAAAAATTGCGAAGCTATATTCATTCTAAGATCAAAATAAGAGCATTAATACGCAAATGTTGTTGAAAATAAACCACATTCCTCACTTAGAAAAAAGGTAAAAGAGCGAAACTGGTTAGAATTCGGAGCTAAAGTCGGATAACGAACGTAGATAGCCCAACGGTCAGTGTCGAGCGCATTACTATGCGATAGAGCTTAGAATTTCGCAGAAACAAGGTGGTGCCTGTACCTGATGACATCACTGCGTCTGCGCGCTCACCAACACACGCTCACCTTCATAGGTAACGACGACGGTTATCGCAATATTGTTAAAACTCCACTGAGCAAACACTGTATTTCTCCCTGCCAGCACATTTCTGATATGAGCGCTGGGTGTGACTCGACATGTCTGAAGCTCCACCACATCGCGGTCACGCTCATTTTCAATTGTTAACGAACTAAAATCTCGTTGGACATGAGTTAGTTTGATGTTCCGATGACTTTAATAGATGTAGCTATCGTAAACTTTGTATCGTATGGCTCTACTGTATCAAAACATTATCGTAAACTGAAGTTTCTTTTCGATCTTGTAACTACTTTGGTCAACATCATTAAAGATTTTTGCATTTTTGTTCCCGTAAATCTCGTTATGGGTAGTGAAGACCAATCATTTATTTTATATATTGGGTTGGTTCGATCTTCTTATTTATAAAAACATTAAGTATCGTAAACTGAAGTTTCTTTTCGATTTTGTAACTATTTTGGTCAACATCATTAACTAGATTTTTGCATTTTTGTTCCCGTAAATCTCGTTATGGGTAGTGAAGACCAATCATTTATTTTTTAGTATGATATTCCTATGGATAGAAACCGGTGTGAGATAAAATCACAACTCTGCGTAATCTTTTATCAAACTAACAGGGATTACGATCAGTGCCATGTGTGTGTATAATGAATGAAAACTGATTTCTTTAAATCCACGTGTGAAGATATTTCGTGGGACACAGCCGGCGCAAACGACGCTAGGGCGCACATCCTCTTCCTGCGCATTTCGTAACACTGTTAAGGAAGATGTGGTTATTTCTGTGTTGTCAACGTTATTTTCGTTGACAACACAGAAATAACCACATCTTCCTTAACAGCGGCCGACGGCGACGGTCACCAGACGCTGACGTTGATATCTTTACACTAATTGCGTTATTGACAACCACACATTTAGTTCAGTTTCGAAATCGAACATAAACGCGGCGCCGGCGCACCGGACAGTTCGCAGTTTACAGGTTAGTAGAAGAAAAATCACAAAAGTGACACAAATCGTTAGCAACGCGCACAAGACACGCTCGTTATGTAAATTAGGCGAGTAATAGTGTCATTCCTTGATTTGCATTCAGTATTACACGCTTTGACAGTTTAACACCTCAAACCATCTCGTAAATGGTTGTTTTGTTGGTCAAAATATTGTGTGGGTTGGTTCGATCTTCTTATTTATAATCAAGTTCGGTGTAGCGGCGTAACAGACACATAAATAACAACTGGTCAGTTTTTTTCCAACTATCCATTTTATATGTATCAGCAATGTAACATTTTTACCTATATGGTATCAACCGTCTTAAATCTAGCTATCGATGTAAATTGAACAGGTGTTAGTAGATGTTGTTGAGGTCGTTTCCTCGTTTGGCAATGCCGCCTTGAACCGTCAAGTAGAGTAGGACCATCTTAGAATAATTTTCAAGACATTTTGATATGACAAGGTTATCAAGGTCATTACTGAGTTTTATTTTTCTGTCTCTACAATACATCTCTTATGTATAAGTGATATCCAGGCTATGTTTTATCTCAATATAAAGATTAGATGCGAATATCAATAATGAAAAAGACAGCTATAACGTTTATTTTTAGCTACAATAATGAACCGAGTCTTCATTAGCTTATTACTCCTATGTATACTTACCGTTCTATGGCAGGCTCAGGCAACAAGTGTTTTTATATGATTTCCGTATAAGAGTATCTACACTTATCTATAAGAAGGACGTGGTACCGGCACTTCATCAAACAACACTTAACGGTGTCATCCCGCAGCTGGACTAACGGGAAGCAAACTTAGTCCTTCTTAGGATGTGCTGGCTGTCGGGCGACAGTAACTGCACCCGCTACTGTACCAGGTGGCACTCACCTAATTAAACACTAGGGACTTGCTCTCCAGCGATATTAGTACGTGTGAATATGATAATAGAACAGAAATAGTCGTGTAACTTACCTACATGTTAATTAATTCTGTTTTTGTGCAAAGTGCAGTAGAAATAGATACACACTACATCGATCGTTGCGAAGAGGCCCCGCCGGTTTATTGGAGCGAATCGAATCCAATTTAAAAGCTATTCGTAATTAAACTGTTGCTAAACACATCGCCCCGCGGCAGACCTAATCACATCGAAGTTATGTGAGAATATTCAACATTTCGTAGTATAGTGCATAGCGCAAGCGAATGTATAGTGTTCGTTCTGAGGTGTTGAATTCGGTGCAGGTGAGAACAACGGCAGCGCAGAAGGGTCCGGCTCTGGAGGCGAGGCCGGCGACGGGGCAGAGGCGGCGCACACGTTTGGTCCCCTTGACGGGTCCATCTACGCGACGGTCGTACGCGCGGGCGGCGGGCCCTCCTCGCCGCTCAGCGCGTCCATGGACTCGGGCATCTCGTCGGCCGGGCGGCGCGCGGCGCCCAGCCCGCCCGACGAGCTCGACGCGCTGCTGGGCGACATGCTGCGAACCGTGAGCGCGCTGCCCGACCCGCCGCAGTCGCACGCCGACCGACCGCCCGACATACCGTACCACGCGCGCGCAGATTCCGCGCCATTCACCTACGGAGCGCCCGGTCTGCGCCCCGGCATGCTGCGCGCGCCCAACCGCCTCGCCAGCCCCGAACTGGTGCGGCGCGCCCTCGGCAGCGACCGCAACTACCGCCCCATAGAGGACGACGACGACGAGCGCACCGTCACCCCCGAGCCTGCCTCACCGCGCACGCCGCTGTCGCCGCGCACGCTCAAGAAACTGACGCACGAAGATGTCACCACCACGACCGTTGCAGCACCGCCGCCCGCTTCTCCCGTAAAGAATGGCAGGTTAGTACCTTAATTCCTAAAATATCAATACTTTTGTTTTTTCTAAATAAATATTTAAATGTAAATAAACAAATGTCAAGACGGGTTAATTAAACGTATAAATATTTGTATAACTACATAAATAAAGACAACCTTTCAAACCAGTTCCCCCTTCGCTTTAACTGTAGGTCTTAAGGGGCTTACAGGACCTAAACGCAAAAAACGCAAGTTTTAGAAACAATAAAAGTATATTATGAACGACTACAGTAAACAAAATCAGAAAAATATATTATATTCTTTTGGATATATGCTAGGTAGATAGTGTGTTGAAAACATAATATTACAACTAATTTGATACGATGGAAAAAAGTCATGAAGACACTTCAAAAAACTTTCTTTTTACAATAAAAACCATACTAATATACATACTATCATTATGATTTTTTGTCAGACAAGTTTCTACAAGCAGCATACTAAAACTAGTGTTTTAATTTTTTAGTCCAGCTAATAGATTTTTTGTAAATAGATAATTGCTTCATATTTTGCAATAAATTACCAGCGTTGTGTCATCGCGCTTCTCTTTCTTTTCTATACAGTCCGACAAAGACCGCGCTTTAGGTCATGTAATCGCCTTAAGGAAATCCTCTGGAAATTATAAGTTTAAATCGTTGGTATAATAAAAGCTTGAAAAAAGAATAACGGGTTGTATGATCTAAACTAAACATCAGTATTTTGTATGTATTGTTTGGATTTCTTGCTAGGGTCAAAGGCAAAACATTAAATTTTATATTAGTGTAATTAAAAGAAGGGATCTGGTGGCAGATGTAAACATGTGTTCCTGTGCTGTAGGCGTGGAGGTCGCCGCCGCCTACATCGTAAAGCGTGGACACTGTTTACATTCACAACCACATCGATCTGATTATTTATAGCAAAACCTAGTTTTTTTTTTTAATATTCAAAACCCAAATACAGTACCTAAAGGTTAAACAAATAACTAGGGCCAAATGTCGGACATCAGTAACATTCGATGGAACACCGTGTATCAGTCAACGTAATCAGTAACAAATTGTTTGTAATAGAACTGTATCAGAGTGCGTCGCCTCTTAATTTATTTAGCCGCGTTCCGCTCGACCCACTTCACTGTCAATGAAGAAGAGCAATAAAATATAGCATTACCAATCATGACCATTTCACCACTCGAGCATAGGCAATAATATATTTATGGTGCCCTGATTAATTGAGTAAACGAGGGTGTCTGCATCAAAGACATCTCTGCCGATAGGTATGTTTGTGTATTTTTCTTTACTTCTTATTTTTCAAGGTTTGCTTGACTCTTCACGTGACCAGAGGGCTGGCCTATTTTTAGTCCAAAGAATCAGCATTGCCATCCAACGTGGTAATGCTGCCAGCCTTTTAGGCACTTATCCCATTGACAGCGATGCGGACGAATGTTTTGATGCCCAATGAGCTTCTGCCTTTTTCTATAATTTATTATACATACGTGTATACAAATATGTATATATTTTAGTGTTAGCTTGTAAATTGTAACTGTTGTGTGTTTGTGAACAAATAGTAATATGTCAAACAGAGATATCGAATTTGAGAAAATGATCGTTTACAAATTATTCATTCGAAGCAATTTTTGTTGTAACGCATATGGGTTTGATACCGCATGTGTTTATTACAATGATAAGTCATATACTGTAGTTCTAATTTTCGTGTGTACCTTGTTTGTTTACCAAATAAGTCAGGGTAAATATTATATTGTAGGTAGATATCTAAATATACTGACAGTACTCATTTTCCTAATGCCCATTCCGCGCTAGTCGTTAAACTCGACTAGGGCCAAGCTCTACGATAAAATACTTGCACTGAATAGAATAGAGACCTACTAAGTACTTAATATTGCAGGGTAATTAACATTTAACACTTTAACCAGGTAAATGATAAATGATTTTATTTTTGTAAGTAGGTTATAGGGTTAAATGGTGTACCTACTTTCGATGCAAAGCAATTTACAAAAGCACTCAACTTGACAAGTTCGACACAAAGACTTATTCGTAACATGGTCTACAAGATTCTTGCTATTTAATAATATAGGAAAAGTGTTCTGTATTTTTATGGATAGCGAACTGTTTATATACTACACATCTTTCAATTAACTCGTGAAAAACATTGACATTGTCGATATTATGTAAGACTGCACACGCTCGTTCGCTTGAGTACGAGGCTTTTGACTACGTTGTGTGTGTATATTTTATGTATTTTAAAAAAATAAAAAAATACATAAAATATACACACACATTTGCAATGTGCGTTTTTGTTTGTGCAGAATAAACAATGTTTGTTTCTTCTTTCCTCTTTCTTTCTTTCTCGTGAAAGCAACTTCTTTGTCTTAGCCACGAGATCACCTGACTAAGGTTTAGTTACATAACAATCATCATCATCTGCCTAGCCTTTTTCCCAATTATAATAGGGTCGGCTTCCAGTCTAAACGGATGCAGCTGAATACCAGTATTTTACATGGAGCGACTACCTATCTGACCTCCAAAACCCAGTTACTAAGTACGACCTTGGTAAGAGTGGTTGTCAGACTTTCAAGCTTCTGAGGACCCGTAACGACTGTCAAAGATCCACGATTGACAGCCGGGACAACATAACCATAAAAAAAATATAACTAAAATGATTAGCAAACTAAAATATGCATCGCTGTAGACTGGTAAAGTACCCAAGGGACTGGCGGCGTTGCCACGTTAAATGGCAATGCAAGATAAAAGCCAGCCCTTGGGTCACTGGACGTGTCAGCCAAAGTTAGACAACTAAATTAAATCGCTAAGAACTTATTAGGAGAACAAAGTCATGTAGCATAAGTACCAAATAATACATCTGCAAAATTTTAAATTGAGACGTCTGGTAAGACACAAAATAACATTTTAAAAACACTTTAGTTCAAATAAAAGAAGTAGTTGAACATTAAATTATTATAGATGGAAGCGTAGGAGCCGGCTGTGTGGGCGTTGTGTAAATATACAGTGATTACCTACAGCAAAAACTTGCATAAACTGCTCCAATGTTTTTTGTATACAATGTCACCATTTTTTAATCAATACTATCGAAATTCTTTGATGTTAAGCAAGATTAACGATATTATTTTATGAAAATTACCACACACAGTACCTTTCTATATTAAATTATTGCAGTTTTTTAATATTATTATTATTAATCAAACTCATACGATATAAACAATCAAGAACCTAATCCAAACGAAGTAGTATTTAAGCAATAAGTAGGTACATAATACGCTCAAAGTTGTTAAAATCTTCACAAAATGATGTAATAACAATATTCCAGCCATGACACGCGTTAACAATAAATAATGATGCGACGTGACAACAGAAACGAGGAGTAAATTACGGTTATTATCATAAACCATGCGTGTGCGGCGCACTACAGCATAATGCCCTTCTTTATACAACAGATATTCTCGCTAGTTATGCTTGGTATCTTTAACGCAACGGTATAGATTCTCCTTCTGAAGTTATGCAACTTTCATTGAATCAACACAGACATTCTTTAAATGTTTGCTATAATACTGACTCTATTATCCAATTTATTCTTAGAATGTCTCGTTATCTGAAAGCGAACATTTAAGTACCTATCAAATTCAATTAAATCTTTTTTTTCGTGTCGCTGGCACGACAGTAGGTATTTCAAATTTTGTTGTCCCAACACTTCGCCACTTCCACGGCGTCGTCGGTGTCAGCGCAGAGGTCACTTTGACTGCATGTTTTAATATATTTGGGGACGCAGACAGGCTTAGACGTTCTCGGAGAGTAGATATTACACGGATAACACTCTCAGACCGAACCCCACAAAACCACAGGAATGCGCTTTCCATCTCCGCAACAAATTTACCTACATTGCAACTTTTGAAGGGAGACCTTTCATTTTAAAGAAAAGTATTTCCCTATGTAAATCATACCTGTTTCTGGCAAACAATGGCTCACGTCAGTGTTAAGGCTGACATCAAAATGATCGACATTTTGTTGACACGATACCGATATCTGTGTTGTCAATCATATCGTCGTTATGCATTGTAATCACAGCACTTAATGTGAATGCTTTTGTTATGGTATGCGAATAAAGCTCTGCTCACACTTTGAGATGTGGTCGTGTTCGGTTACATTTTATGTCGTTTTGCATACTGGCGGAGGCTCCTGTCGCCACTGAAGTACCTAGCTAGCCCAGAAATACGTGGCTATGAGGTCTAGTTAGGAAATATTACTACTCGGTTTGTTTACTTACTTATGTATCTTGGTTATACCTGGAAGAATAAACAAACAAAATAAACATGCTGATCATTCGGTAATCGAATTCAGTCTAAAATGACAAAAGGGATGAAACTATAAAATAATATATTATATAAATCTTCAGGACATAGATTTCGCACTGTTACCTAAATATTTTTTTTAACTGCTATATTTCAACGCAACTTTAAAAAATATTTTTGGTTTTTGGTAATTTATAGCACTGAGTGAAGCTTTTGCGGTTGTGCGTATTTAGATCTCGATCGCAAACAAAGTAAACAATATTAACTAATTTATTTTTCAAGTAGTTTCAAATAGCATTCAACAGTACTCCTAGAACCATTTGCAGCACATTAAGAACGGAAGCGTTCGTCACATTAATTGAGTCGGCGATAGGCGTGGGCTGAAACCGAGTCGATTATCCATCCACTCGTTCCGCAACATTGCCTGCGCCTGAGCACGAGCGATCGAGCTCAGCCTCAGGTCGCCCGGCTGCCTACTGCGAATTATTTATGCGGCGCCCGCTCAATGAATGGCTTCTTAGGTTCCCAGTCAAATTACTGATACGGCATAACCATTCTTGGAACCGACTTGAGCTAACAAACCCATAATTTATAGCTTACAAACGGCATTCAAAAAGTCCTTTCTAACCTTACCATACTTGGTATTAGATTATCCGCATTATTTTTAATAACATCTTGTCAGCTTGTACCTAATTGCTCACGTCAGCTTTATGTAATGATCAACAAATGTAATCGAGTAGTTAAACATGTCGCCGTAGATAGACGCACGTCGGAAGGCGATGTCGACTGTCGAGTCGCAATTCTCGATTTGATTTGGAGCGATGGTGTGTGATTGCGTCGCGCCATGACCCAAACAAGTTACTATTTCGAGATAAACGTGGCCATAAACGGGCGGGTGTCGACCGGGCCACGACACTGCGACGCCTCACCGCCACACTGCACCGCCTCACGCAGCTCGCTACACTATTTACTTTCTATTAAAGACTGCTTTGTTAGGCCCTTTTACTTCCCTGTTCACTAGAACAGTTATCTTTCTGTTAAAACATGTGGTTTCACTGTTAATCTGCTCTATCTGTATACTTATCTCAATCCGGGATCACCACTGTTTAATGAATGCTGAGATGAAAAAACATGCCGATTGAAAACATTCCATTCTGAACGGAAGACGATTAATATTCAAATAAAATTCAATTAGTGCTTATATTATTAGTTATCCATACCTACTCAACAGACACCCACTTGTTAAAGATTCTTAGCACGCGGATACAAGGTTTCCCATTGCCATAATAAGATCACTTAGACCTTCAAGTCCTACACGCAAATATAAAAAATACTTACTAAGACAACAACCGGACCACGGCCATGACAAGATATTTTGTTGTTGATTTACGTCGTTTAAAACTATTATAAAGTTCAAAACAGTCACATCCGCATCCGTTGTTTTATGCTAAACTTACCTAGGTATGTAGATTTTATACAGAATGAAGTTCTGTCCGTCCCAATTGATTCGTGTTCAAATAAAAAAAAATGAAAGTCACGTCTTTGTTCAACCTTACCTAAGTCTTGACATCTATTGCGGAACGTAGGTACCATATTTCATTTCGGAGTATAGTTTTCTGAACATTGCTATTTACTTACCAAACAGCCAACAACAAAGCAAGCAAGCAACCAGCAGATGGTTGAACGGCGAAGTTGAATGGGCGGAGCGACCTGCGAGCGCGAGCGCCACTACACGGAAAACACCAGCCGAGAATGGAACATGGCGATCAGCGAGTACCCTCGGCTGGCACGAGAGTTCCCGAGCCCGAGAGCCTCGTCGTTCCGAGAGCAGTGTGGAAGGAAGCTCGGGGCTCACGTGGCTACAGAGACAGCAGCAGAAACTGCGCGAGAGGAAAGAGGCCAGGGAAAGAGTCGCTCGACTTCCGCTCGAGTGGGATACTGCTCCCTCCCGAAATGTGCGCCGTTCCGCCAGCCATCGGTGAGAACATGCCTTCACTTTCAACGCTTTTTTGTAAATATACCTAGATAACATCAATGGTAGTGATAGCCGGAGTCATTTAAAATGGACTGTTTCGGACATTTAATTTGTATTCCATAAGTATGGCACCGAAATTCCCAAATCTTTTTTTTCGCCCGGTAACTATCAGCAGCCCGTCTTGTTTTTAACTACTCGTAATATCTAACCAACACGAGATGCTCTATACCACTGACTTTTATTTCCGAACAAACATATTTACGTTATTCACGACTGCAGAGTGGATGGCTACACGAGTGACACAACGGCGTTCGCTGACGATGACGAAGACTTCAGCGTTCCTCTCCATGTGAACACGCGCACCCCTCTCAGGACAGAACACACCAGTCCGCAGGCTCCAGACAGGTATAATACTAGCATATTATATTTCAAGCTTTAACTTATTAACTAGGGACCTAATAAATAAGAAGAGGAGAATATCACAAAGAAATAGGGCTTTTAACTTCCAAGCCTGTTTCTAACCGACTTCTAAAAAGGAGGAGGTTCTCAATTCAGATGTTTAATTATATACTACGGGCTTTCAGGGGATACAATTAGCCTGAGCTTCTGGAAACTGTGGTATTTTGTATTTTACTGCAGTTTCCTGAAACTTTAACATCATCTGCCTAAAGATGTGATATATGCATGTATAAGATTTTTTTTTGGTTGTTGTGCTTCTTCAATTTTGGATGTTGGCAGCTTTGCAGTAATTTTCTTTTTGAAGAATGGTTATTGTTATCTTTACAGAACCTCATCTAGAAAGTTCATGTACGAAAAGATGACGATGCGCGAGTGGAGTACGACCAGTACACCGAACAGTGCTCCCGCGCCTGGATTACTGTCGCTAGCGGAGCCTCCCAGCACTGATGCCATCGTAAGTCTTCATTTTCGTTTAGCCTTCTGCTTATTTTATTCTTAACTTATCATTAGATCACGCCTGTAACCTTCGAAGGGCTGGGCAGAGGTGTACCATGGTACACCCACATTTCGCTATTTTTGTAGTTTTATTATTGTGTCCTAGAAACAATCCTTCAAATACGTGGACCAACCAGTACAATAGGATGCTCCTGAGTCCTACAAGTTATGTTACTACCAGATCATGCAATTAATGGAGGATAAGAGTTCCTGTAAATGAGTGTAATGGGTTCTAATAAAGCTTTTAATTCCAGGATCGTGCAGAGAGCTGGTCCCGCGTGGAGTCCCGCACGGAGTCCCGCGCGGGCACGCCGGCCTTCCCCACGCACCCGCGCACGCCCTACCCGCCCACGCCCACCCCCTCGCTGTCGGCGCGCCCGCCGCGCTCGCCCTCCGTCACCAGGTACAATATGTTTGACCTGGAGGACACGAGGTAACACAACAACTGGTGCATTCATGGCCTCGAATACGAAAAATACGCAGGAAATTTTTTTAGCGTTCAAATCAAATGTCTTGGCCATGACTGCAATAACACAGTGATATCTCAATTGATATACATATAATATCATTGTTAGAGACTATAGATAGATCCATACCTTCTTCAAACAAATTAGATCATCGTCACAAACCTCGCCTCAACTATAAATCGGTCAGACGCTATTGACCCTGACCTGAAACCGACACAGAACATTTTCCCATTTATTTATTTTTTCAATCTACTCTACTCTAATTAGCGTTATGTTTCTCCAACTATAGAAAAGAACGTGAAGTGAGTCCTGAGTCGGAATACCGGACGTATAATGGAAGCAGTGGTTCTCGTCGTTCGAGCGTCAGTGCGACAGCTGAGCCTCAGCACGTGGCTCCGGACCGCGTGCGGTTCGCCAGGGATACCAGCCACTATTGGTACAAGCCCAACATATCCAGGGACGATGGTAAGTACTACCGGAGGTAGCCCATAAAGCTATTGGTGACAATATTAGTCTCGTAAACAATCGACATATTAAGTGAACTGCTTTGAGTGTTTCTGCAGATATTAATGTCTTATTTAAGTAGAAACAATGTTCTGCCAACCAATTATCAATTTGACTCTGAACTTGGTTTCTATTATCATTCATGTGTGCGCTTTCTTGTCTTTAAAGTGGCAAACTGGCAACATAAGTATAGGAATACAATGAAATGGAATCTTCCTCGAAGATCACACAACATGATATTTATTCAACAGCCGTGTCAGCACTTCTACAACTAGAAGAGGGCGCGTTCATCGTGCGCGATTCCAACTCGTTCCCGGGCGCGTTCGGGCTCGCCGTGCGCGCGGGCGGCGTGGGCGGCGTGCGCCACTTCCTCATCGAGCCCACCGCGCGCGGCGTGCGCCTGCGCGGCTGTCCCGACGAGCCCGTGTTCAGCTCGCTCTCTGCACTCGTCTACCAGCACACTGTGACGCCTTTAGCGCTGCCGGTGCCACTCAGATTACCTGACAGGTGAGTGCACTTGTACTCAATTTGTACGTGAATACGATATCCGTGGACAAAATAGAAAAAAAAACTAAACCACAATAAGTACACGTCAGATATTATAATTGTTATTTTATTTCGACATGATGCTCACATTTACAAATATTCCAACGTAGACGATTCCTATTCCTAGCATTTTAGCAAATAATTTATCAGTGTTACCATACAAAACGCCCGTTTGCGGACCGGGTTAGGTCCCAATTCAGGCTTACCTAGGTTAAAGAAGAAATGTACAAGAGCACAGTATGGCTCTTTACAACTTTTAGGCTAGGTAAAATACTATCCAGTTTATGCTCACCAGAGAGTTAGCCATGCACACAGTAGGAAAAATCTCCTTAAAACCAATTGTAAAGTGCAAAAACATTTTCGCGTACCCCACAGAGATCCATGGGCTGGTGGAAGTGCGAACGCAGCCGCTCGAGCACTTCTAGCAACGGGAGCAGCGTGTCACGTGCTACTACTCGGATCTGAAAACACTGAAGCGTTGACCGGACCAGCGGCCGTCAAGAGGGCTGTCACCAACATACTAACTAAGAAGGTAAGAGATAACGGCTTAGGTGGATAAAATAACTGCTGCCGGTTATATGCTAATTAGCTAAAGAAGTTTTTAGACCAGCGAGGTATTGCGTAACACGCTAACAGTAGCAATGGCTTTCGTTTTGACAGTTTAACAACACTCATTGCGTTATTTACGTTGTTGAGCAGACTAATGTTTCGATCATATGAAGCAATGAATAATACATAAATATGATGTCATCATCATCATCATTTTAGCCGAAAGACGTCCACTGCTGGACATAGGCCTCCCCCAACCCAAGCAACTCCACTTCGACCGGTTCTGTGTTTCTCGCATGCAATGGGTTCCTGCGGCCATCACAAGGTCGTTGGTCGTGGGGGTTGCCATAATCGCCACGCTTGGCAGGCGGGTTGGCGATCGCAGTATGGTGGTGAAATGCATACACAACGCTGCTGCCCATTCTCCGGTACGACCCTTGGTCGCCTTTTACGACACCTACGGGAAGTACGGGGGTGGTGCCATTCTTTAAGTTCGGCACCACACAGACAATTATTATGTCTTATCTGGGACAAATTTTATTTTCTTTCCTATAATGTATTATCTGTTATCCAGGGCGCGGCACATGTAGTCCACTTCAAGGTGTTCGGCGGCGGCATCACGCTGACGGACGCGGCCCGCAAGCTGTTCTTCCGGCGCCACTACCCCGCCGCCGGCGTGTCGTACGCAGGGCTCGACCCGGACGAGAGGAGATACACGCACACCGACAATAATACGCAGCTGGAAAAGTTAGTACCAAAGTAAAACACCACGACTGTATTAGGAAATATTTAGACAGGAGGGTTTTCTGAAATTACTTTGACTAGGTGGCAGCACTGCGACGTCAGGTCCGGGCATCTGTCAAGAGTGTCAAAGCGCCTATATTTTCTTTAATCGTGACTGAATGATGAACGAATTATGAACGTATTAATTGTCAAAATAGGAGACCTCTTGTCAAAGTGGCGGCAACTGGTAGCGTGAATTTTCCCGTTTAAGGGAACCCCCATTCCCATGTAGGGGACTAGTTTATTGCCATCAACTAGTCACAAACCCAGACTCCGATGTCGAAATCAAATCCCGGATCCACAGAAACTTGCATAACGAAGAGGTTTCCGGTCCTAACTTTCTGCAAATTAAGTCAATAAAATTCAGTCTTATGTTCGCCTTCGAGTAAGACCTTCTTAGGCTTCCTGTAAACAAGCAACATGTCTCTTTAAGTAGGTAGTAACTCCTTTTATGGTCAGTATCTACAGCCTTCAGACATCTTGTTAATTTTCTTGTTATAACAGTCAGTCTTTCGACAGGCTTCGATCAGTTTTCGTGTCTTATGAGATTCCAAGTCAACCATACAACGAAATAAACTCGACTACAACAAACGCCTTTTCTTTTGCAGACGAATATTCGCGTTCGTGGCTCGTGCGTCTTCGGGTGCCGACAACCAATGTCACGTGTTCGCAGAGCTGGAGCCTGAACAACCTGCCACAGCTATCGTTAATTTCGTCAACAAGGTAAGTTAGTAGCCTCTGAATGTTTTCTGTATGTCTATTCTCGAGATTTCCATATTTTTCCATGGCGTAGATTACGCGGTGTCTAAAATTGTTTTCTTTTTTGCAGGCTCTACTAGGCAGCTCGCAGAAAAAGGATATCATCTAAGTGAAATGACGACAGTTTTAATGAATATTTGCGATAATGAAATACTCACAAACTGATAAGTGTAAAACACAAAAAATTAAGAATGAAGTATGAAATGTGTCGTCATTGTTGTAACATACGATTATAATATAAAAGAAACATGTTTTTATTTATCCGTCGCATTCTATGTATTGCACAATTGGATAAGGAACTCGGTTAACGTGCCCTTTTTATTTTAAATAAACATTATTTCCGATGATGGCTCTCCACGATACGCTTCATTTTCACCAAGTACAATTAACCATAAAATGTGTGTTGTGGTGAGCTACATACATAATATAAATATAAATTATAACTTAGCTTAGGGAAGGAACTAACTAGTCTCATATTATTTAATATAGAGTAGTGATATTACGTGTGCCTAATGAATATTAGATTATTAAAACTAAATCCAGTGCATGCTATGATGAGGTCCCACCATGAGTTAACAACAAAGTCAATTAACAAGGACAAGTAAACAGCAATGTTATACTTACGATCGAATGCATTGTAACCAGTACAACGAAATGAAATCGTATAATATAGTACAAGGCTTGCATGAATTCTAAACAAATAATTTTTCACCAGCAAGCTACTATCATGTGTACAAAGAAAATCGAATGCTTTAATACATCTTGATGAGTTTTATCATTCATGCGTACCTACAACTAGCTTTTATTACTTATAAGGAAAACAAATCATTGCCTTAATATTTAATGCTGATATATTAAAATTGTTGGCTTTTCGGTTAGAATTTAAACCATTTCCATTTATTAGATGTGTCAACATCTATTTTAAGCTGAAGCTGAAGAAATGCCTTAACAGTGAACTTCAAGTAAAGAATACCGAGGGTACTTTAATGTTCGTTATCGTGCGCAGTTCGTGACGTTATTAAACATTGTAACACGTTTTATTATAATAATAACTGTTGTAAAATGTATTTATTGGGTAATAATATACTCATGGAAATAATTTAAGTGTTTTATTTTTACTTAGATATACTAACTAATTATAGATAGGTACAATTAGGTATATTTAGATCATAAAATCAAGAGAAACAAGTTATGTTTTACAAAAAAATATCTTAATTAAATATTTTTTACAAGTATTTCAGTGTGAAATATTTAACCAGCCCTTAATATTTCACAAGTCTAAAATTACCTTTACGTCAAAAATTAAAAATAAGAAAAGAAAGAAAATGACAGTAGAAAGTAAGAAAATTACAGCAGAAAGTAAGAAAATTACTTCGTAATTACCTACCTATTTGGAATGGAAAATAAACATTTTACATAGGTAATAATTTTCTGCGATATTCATAATTTTACAGAAAAGATAACTTCTGAAAATATACTATCTACATTCTCTAATTATTATTTTCTAAGGAAGGAAGCAGTATCCGATAATAGAGTAAGGAGTTAAGTACACGATTTTTCTGGCTGTCGTTCTCTATGTTTGAGCGTGGGCAGGTGTCTTTTGTGTGCGGCGCGCTTGCGTCAGTCATCAGACCGACCGAACCGCAGGTGTCCGTAGTCGTCGAAGGCATCGTCAGCGCGGACGGCCCTCCGAATCAAACTATAGTCCCTGTACAAAGGCCGGTGCCTGATTTCCTCTTCTTCTTCAGGCAACGCGAAGTGATGAAGGTTGGCACCCTCGCAGCAACGCACCAGCATCGCCAATGCCACCGTGACCGCCATCGCCACAATTGTTACTAGTCGCATTTTGTAGGATGTAAGACTCTGTAAGAACTGAAGACTCTGTAAGAACAATAATTCTAGCTTAGTGAAACACCATTGATAAATTGAATCCGAAATAACTGTTAAGGTAGCCGGGTAACACGTAAGTGTAAACAGGATATATCGTTTCCTTAATCCTTTCAGATAAAACTGAACTGGTACCTTACTATAAAAATTTACTTCAAATTACTTCAGTCCCTCAATGTGGTTGTCATAAAGAGTTCATTCTTTCTTATATGCGGTTTATCTGTTATAAATCGCACCCTACTATCTAACTGTAGTCTAACCTTTACTATGGAGCCATAAGAGCACGAGCCAATAAGGACATTCCATTAAAAAATCTGGCAAGAACTGGCAAGAAACTGCCAAGAACAAGAACACGACAAAACTTTCGGGGATAGTTACAATAACTAACCTACTGAAAAGAAACCTCTTTTTTTCTCGACTGCCCCAGAACGGTAATGTTTTATTTACGTTCACTTCAATCTAAGAAACCTTTCATAACATAAATCTATGGAAAAATAAAATAAAAGAACTCTATGAATTTTTACTTACCAGATGGAGCTCGCCAAGTCTTAGTAGCAGAATGAACGGATGAAATTGTAACCACCCTTTTTATACCAAGTGCTCCCGTTGGAAAACATCATGCCCCCTTCTTTAATATTCCCCTCAGAGCCTGTCTGGCCTTATAAAATACTAAGGATAGTAATTGACAGATTTCAATTATTATAACCGCATAAATTGATCCTATTACTGCCATGGTAAGTGGGTAATATTTTCACAATTTTCCTTCGGACAATCTTACCACAGAAGAAGCTTAAAACATTTTCAATATTTGTATAAACCTTCGTTTCTATTGTTGATTTAAAGTAGGTTCTGTACATAATAGTACATTATGATATAAGTGCGGTAGGCGAGGGCTAAAAGAAAGCAGAGGCTGTAATTTTCAAAGCGCACGTATGTCATACGACGTTTTATGACATATTTGCGAGGAAATAAATAAAACTCGGACTGAACTTGCATATTTGCTTGTTTTCCATATGATGAAATTTTGATACGCTTGTAAGGTATCTATCGGTTGATTTTTCGGGCAAGAGGCTTAGAGTAGCCTTTTTCGCTGCCTCTGAGACTTCTGGCGGTGTGGAATTAATAAATTCATCATTACTTGACGACATTTTAAAATAGGTAAAAAAAGTACAGCGAAAAGAAAAAGCGCGCGGAATAATTTTTACCGATGCGCGCGCGTTCGCGCTTTTTTTTTCAGGCATAGGCACAAAACAGCCAGTATTATTAATAAAGTAAATTAATATTTTTGTTTTTGTTACAGATATTAATGGTTGTAATTTATTGTCAAAATTAATTAAATTAAAGAATTAAATGTTTATTTATTATATTTTATCTCCCAAAGTTAATTTTATTCATAAAATGTTGACTACTTTTCTGAAATAAAAACTCTTTGCTAAGATTTAAAAAAAGTACCGTTCGTTTTGACGGAGAATCTTGATAAACCGTGCGATTTACATTACATTACCGCACAAGTGCGTAATGAGATACATTACGATATTGAAATTGGTGAAATAAGAGGCCCTTTACGAGCAAATATGTTATAAACAATATTTTGTACCTCGCCATAAAAAATATAGAAAATAACCCGCATTGGGCCCGCGTGGTGGATTACGGCCCATTCCCCTTCACAGATAGGACGCTTGTGTCCCAGCAGTGGGGACATTACAGGCTGATTATGATGATGATGACGGTGCGACGGTGGTGACGGTGGTATCTTCTATATCATCTGCCTAGCCTTTTCCCAACCATGTTGGGGTCGGCTTCCAGTCTAAAACTCAATTTCCTTTGCATTGTATAATTGCATAGCACAGATGTGAGTTATAGTATCTGACCCACCGTACCATTTACCGGGTAATATGTCTTTCATTGACTTGAATGTGCCCTGGCGGCTGATTGTATGTCATGATCACACAAATGTCTCGCTGACGGTGGCGTGTCGGTTGGATCATTTCCCTTCAAATGGTTGAGCTGAATGGTGCTGACCTATGCGTCATGTTCGTGAACGGGCGCCGTCAGTTGGGGCTGGTCATCACTTAGCGCCTCGGCTTATTTTTAATTATTTTATTTTTGGTTTGTTGTTTTCCACAACACAGTTAGGTACTGGGTAATACGATACCCCTTGGTAAGACTGGTTATCAGACTTTCGGGCTTCTGACTACTTACCCGTAACGACTGCCAAAGATCCACAAATGACAGAAGGGACCAACGGCTTAACGTGCTTTCCGAGGCACGGAAGGGTCTCGGTATGTAAAGATGGTCACCCATCCACAGACCAGCTGCGGCTAGCTTAGCTTAACCTGATCAATCGACTTGTGCGGCTGTTATTATTTAGCCGCGGGCCCCTCAATCGATATATTTTACACTACTAATAATAAAAATGAAGAGTTGTTTGTATGAATGCGCTAATCTCTGTAACTACCAGTTTGATTTGAAAAAATATTTTTTCATTTGATAGCCCAAGTCTTGAGAGAGGCTATAGGCTATTTAACATCATTCCAGGATCCTTAGGAACCTAGCAAAAAGAAAAAATCATACAGAACGCTAAGCGAAAACGAAGTAAAAATGTAGGCAGGTTTTGTGATGCGTTGGAGTGGGTCGCGAAAAATTTCACGCGGACGTTATTTCCAGTAGAAATTGCAAACAATAAACCAGGCATAGATACGTAGATTAGCAGAACTTTAAAATAAGAACATTTTGGCTGAACCGTCTATGATAAAAATATAATAGTTTTTTTCTTTTTTTAAATCTTTTTTTAGACGTAGCCTGGTAGGTACTTACTAATTCCACGGTCCTCTGAAAAAAACATCGTAGCAATTTTCCCGCGCTTTTTAAAATTTTGAACGTAAAACTAGAATTAATCTGCAACTGCATTGCTGCATTATTATTGAAGTTAATAAAATCCACGATGGGCGTAACGACTGAGTTTGAAACGCTGGAGCAACAATTTTTGGAACTTATTGGCGAATTCCGGACTCTCACCGTAAGTACCTAAAATACCCATACTAAATCGTGTCCACTAACAATTAAAAGTTCGCCAACAAAGAGAAATAATTTCGGTACTAGTGAATACTTGTTGGAGAAAGAGAGAATATAGACATTTCATGTGCTAACGAGGACCATGTCTAAGTCAAGTCTAAGTAATATTAGTTATTCTCTGACCATGTAGAATGGAATGTTTGGACGTATGTGTGGGGGGCCTGGGGGTGATATGATAATTATGATGACAATTCGAATTAAAATTATCGCACATGATATAATATTTACTTTTAGGACTTATTCATGTCTCTGGGTGATAATCCTTCCTTGTGCTTGTCGCAAAAATTTAAACCAATACCTATGCTATTGGTTAGTTGTACTTTCAATACAAAAATTGATAAAAGTTTTACGTTGCGTAGATATACGATATATTTGTCTGTATTTTTGTTAGGTATATTATGATATTATTATGTAAAGAGGTGACAGCGTCTAGTCGGCCTAACCAAGTTGAAAGAGTAAATAGTCTGACCTGCGGTGCTATTCTGTAAAAATCTCACCGTGAAAGTTTAGGTGAAGTGAGCGTGGAGTGAGCTGTCAATAGTGTCAATTCCTAGCAAAAACAAACTCACTTCACCTAAGTTTTCACGGTGAGATTTTTACAGAATCGACCGGCTGCACCGTCATTGCGTAACACACTATCGATCACAGTCTGAATCATTTTGATGGATATTAGTAATCCATTGCTTCATGTCTTCAAAAAATTGTCTGTCAACCACTAAATAACGCAATGAATGTTGTAGAACTGTCAAAATGAAAGCCATAGCTACTGTAAGTGTGTTACGCAATGACCCCGCAGACCTATGGGTTTTTGTTTTCTCTTGCACCATCACGAAACTAATGGAATAACGAATTAGTGAAGGTCGCAGAAATCTGATGAATACGGGACCCTAAGATCGGTCGTTGTGACAATTCTTGGGAAGCCTATGCCTTTGTCTATGCCTAGATGTTTTTCGCATAAATGATGATGGTGAACTTGTTTATACTAATCAATCTTATAAAAGACTAGGTAGATTTATTGTCCTTCGAATTCTTATTTAGATTTCGGAGAGTCATCTGCGTGGGTCGCTGCGCACCGAGGCAACACGCGCTGAGGCTGCGGAGGCGGCGCGGGCGGCGGCCGAGCGGGCTGCGGCGGAGGCCCGCAACGGAGCCGCCGCCGCCACCGCCGCCGTCACCAAGGCCACCACCGCACTTGCTACCACACAGGAACACCTCACCGGACTGAAGATACACCTAGATCTAACGGTATGCTAACCCAGCCTATAAAAATCTTTGAAATACTTATCGATTCCTGTTTTGTAATTATTGGCAAAACTAAAGTCTGAATTTTAACTTAGGTAGTTCGGTGTCTCTTGGTTGTTCAAAGTACTTTACCATATTTTTTTGGGTTATTATAACTATTAGAATGATCTATGAAAGTTGGCAGTAACAGTTTGCCAGTTCAGTGACGGGACAGTTAGCACTTTCTTCTTTTGTGATGTGGGAAAATTTCCACTCGTAACTAAGTACTTACTAAATAAGATACGCTCATACGTACTTTAGGTAAGGTCAGCAAAAAGTCGATTAACACTTCAGTTTTTTAATCTCAGTTATTGAGCAAAATATTTGTTCAAAATTGCAGCAGAAGTATAATACTATTTTGAACAAATATTTTGCTCAATAACTGAGATTAAAAAAAACTGAATTGTAAATCGACTTTTGTTGCTGACAGTACTATGTTGATCAATAAACTATTAGGCCTAACTCTTTGGACTTTAAAATATAAGCCTTACGTTTACGTTTAGAGAAAACCAACAACAACAATAAGGCCTAGCTAAGAGCCTTGACGAGTCAGCAGGATTGTCCGAAAGGGTTACCGCTGGCCCGGAACATAAAGGGCTAAGGAAGGAACACGGGTGGGTTTTAGTCAGTAAGTGAAAAAAAACAAAACACTCCCTTCCGCTCCACCCAGAGCGGGGTCATTTGATGGTTTCCCATCCTAAAAAAAAAGAGCCTTGACATGCTATATTCTTTGTCGCCTTAATCAATTTTTCGTATCGTGGCCATACATTGGCAATTAACTCATTACTAGGTTACTTGTAACGATATTACCCAGGTCATTACGTGTAAGCGATTACCTAAAGACAAATAAGTAGGTAGGTACAACCAGAGATACTATCCCTCCCTATGTCCCACGAGTCACTACGCTGAGACTGAAGATGTCTACGATGATGCAATAAGATAAAAAAATAGTGGTATTACGTCATATTGATGTTGATCGACTCAAATCAGCCTACGCAGTGTCTTATAGGAGAGACAGCGAAAGATTTTAGAAGACCGATGCAGCGAAATGACAGCCCAGATCGGTTCTTTGGAGAGGCAAGTGCAGCAACTTAAGCCGGTGCAGTCCGCCCACTGCACCCTACAACGACAATACACGGACCTGCAGGAACGCATCTGTAGAGCTACTGAAGAAGCACGCAGGTAGGTGAAAAAGTTTTTTTTTTGTAGTTATAAGTAATATCTTCATGTAATATCCTCCTAAGTTCCTCTCCTTTATAATACACACAGTACAAAAAACTTTTTAGCAAATACTTAAAAATTATTTAAGTAAAGCTAAGTACATACCTCGGCACCTATAGGAATTATAAAAGTAAATCAATTCGTTGTCAATGAAACAGAGAATCTTCTCGTCTTGAGAGTGAGCTTCGAAGAGTAGAAAAGTGCGCATCCGCTGGTTCAGAAATTCGTGAGCGCGCGCGTTTAGCTGCTGCGGCGCATGCAAGAGAGAGACGTCTTGCATCCGCAGAACTGCAACACACGAACAAGGAAATACTAGCTGCTAATGGTAAGCAGAAACAATAAGGCAACTTAGTAGGTAGGTACCTAAGTACTCTTAGGCATATTTACTTAAATTTATCTTTTTTGTCGTAGCGGAAATAAGCAAACTTAAAGCAACAGTCACTGAACTTCAACTCTATTTATCGGAACGCAATAATAGTTCATCGTCTAAGAAAACCGTTGATACTGATGTTGAGGCTCTCGTTGAGACGCGAGCTGCTTTAGAAGCTGAAAGAGCTGGAGCAGTGAAGCTCGAACGAGCCTTAGCAGCAGCTTTAGCAGACAATGCAACTCTAGCTGCACGCTTGAATACTGCAGATAATAATGACGTAACAATCAAAACTTCAACTCCGCCAGAATCTTCTTCTACTAACATTTGTCCCATTGATTCATTTCTAGCTGAATGAATAATTATACCTTTTATGCATGTACATTAAAATTACTACCTATCATATTAAATAATTCGTACGTAACAAATAAGATTTCAATGATCTAACTCCGTCAAGCCTAGTTGAACTGCCTTGCAGTTGGTAGTAGGTTACGTAATAAGAATATGTCATCATTACTCCGATACGCAAGGATGATCAATTTATTAGTCAGACAGTAAAAAAACTTGAAAGGATACCTGAATATAATATTACAATATAAATAGGTACAGGTATACCGGCCAGACTTCATTAGAAAACAATGATGTGGAAGAAGCTCTGCGGCACCATTTATAATACGAACAGGTTTTATAATCGCGACTAGCATGTCCAAAACTTAGAGGTCAGTTTGATGTCCTTTCCACGAATGTTATGCTTTCGGTCCGACCTGTTTAGTATTTCTAGAAATTTTAATAAATTTATGTAACGGAATGTACTTTGGCTACAAGTTTTCTCATGTTATGTAATTTGAAGGATTCTTTTAGAAGAGCTGGTATATAGGCCAAATCATGTGATACTCGTCAGCAACGACGCCACCTTAATCCATCGCGATATATTTTACGGTGAACGAACATAACAAACATATAAAAAATCGGAAAAAATAAAAATAATAAAAAAAAAATAATAAAAAAAAATCGGTAATTGTAAAATTGGAAATAAAGTTATTATTATTATTATTATATATACAAAAACATATAATTGCGATACTTGAGTACCTAGGATGGGGTCCTAAAATAAAAACGCGTTGAGGTCTTTAATTAGAAGAACATTCGTAATATTCGGAAAATTATTAGGTCACAATTCGATTGTAGATACAGTAATAAATATTTTCAAATGGGTAATTTCTGGACAAAATTAATTGTAACAATAAAGCAGAAGTAGAAATTATACTGGATCTGATGCAAAAATGTGCACATTTTTATTATTCGTTCATGCGCATTGGGCGACTCAAGGTATTGTGTGCAGTCGCAAACAATAAGAGCATTATTATGCCTGAATACTATTTCTAACTCTGTCTGTCTAAGCAATTATTATGTAGTGTTTCACTAAAACTGGTTCCTAGGAATGTACTGCCTCAACTTGCATCGGGCTTCTCTAACATATCATCGACCATCTGAGATGAACGCGTCCAGTATGTGATAAACAACCTGTTGTTATGTTTAAAAGAAGAAAAGAAACAAATTTACTGAACGCAACTAACCGTAGAAGTTTATGCAATGTTTGCCTTCAAGTAGTACGGTTTTTGAGTTAAATATAAATCTAGGTATCTGGCATATTTAGCATTAGCCTAATTGCGGTTGCTGTTTTGAATTTGAGACCTTGTTAACAAAAGGACCTTTCGCATTGACATTTGTTATACTCATTGGCTTAAAACTTAATTTGTATATCGAGTCCATTTCTAGGTATAATATCTGACCAATCAATTAAAATAAAAAAAAACCTCGCAGTATCATCATCGTCTAGGTATAGATCGTGTCGTTGCCCCAACGTTTTGGCATCAATAAAGAAACCTCAAGCTACGCTGCACAGTGCGAGTAGGTGCAGTGCACAGGTACCGCGGCGGTAAATTTTCGCAAGGCTTCGCGGCGCCCCACCCGCGTGCGTAGGCGCAGGCGCCTCACTCCGCAACATTTATTGTTAGTTGTACAGTGCACCCCGCGCCGACTGTGTCGCGCCGTCACGCTACACAAACTATGAGCACCCGAATCAAACGATCTGTGATATAGTGATAAGTTATATTTAATTAAGTGATACAAGAACAATAACTTTAGAACCCAAAAGGTGAGCTTCAAGTTCGTTCAGTCAGTTGCATTTAATTTGGTGTGTACGTAATCTCTATTTATATAGGTACAGGTTGAATGTCGAGATTTTGAATGACATCAAGTTGAAACATTTTTGTGTTTACTAATATGAATGGTAAATGAAAATATTGTGTCATGAAATAAAGTTTACGGTAAGATAGCTTTAGTACCTAAGTAGGTGGACACGATGTAGAGTCACGCACTACTATATTAGCGCTATTGCAGCGATTGTTTTGTTGCCGAGGAGGTAAATACTGCACAACTCGAGCGAAGTTGTGGGGCCAGAGAAAGTTTCTTACCACAATACACTCATTTGCCATGTTGTCTTTGTAGAGATTGAGTACCGAATCTAAACGTAAAACGACAGTTTACCATTTTTAACGTGACGAAATTTAACAAATATCTCTTAATTGTTTTGGCGGTGAATTCTTCTAATAAATAAGCTGTTTTACCATATCGGATGTAAAGGTTGTTCCGCCCACGCGAATGTTGACATAGTGAGTCAGAAACGACACAAGGACACAGTTGTACATATGTATGACAAATATGTGAATTCTATACATTCATGATTCAGAACAAACAGCTCACCCACGACTCGTACACTTCTTGTTACATGTGTTAATGAGTTGCAAAGCACTAGGTATACCTGTGTGTCATAATCAATATTACTATGCACAGCATCAATAAGCAGAGTAAACGAGACATAAAAAATCTCTCATTTATTAAACCTACTAGCTACGTCCCGCAGTTTCCCCGCATAATTTTCTATCCCGTGGGAAATTTGGGATAAAAAGTAGCCTATATGTTAATCCAGGGTGTCAGCTACCTCCATACCAAATTTTATCAAATTACACATATTACCTTCCATATTACATATAAACACACACACACAATCACAAACCTTCGCCTTTATAATATTAGTGTGATAGCTATAAAGAGAATAATTTAATAACAAACCATCAATGTTATTATATAACACAAGAGAATCATTACAATGAATATAAAGATAAAAGTTATGTTTAACTTTACATGAATGAAGTCCAATTTAATGTTGACCATATATAGAGCGTGACTATTCAGAAGGCTATGGCTGTCAAGATTCCCTTCATGGAAACGTAAACAAGCTCAGGAAGTTAATGACTAACTTAAATAATTTGCTAATCTATATGTAAAGATATTGTGTTTAAAGAATAGTTATGACATGAAAATTGGGAAGGTACGACGCGTAATAGGCAATTTAGTTTCTCTTTGGGAACCGTATAGGTACACACGCACCATGCTAAAGGCTTGAATCCCAAATGAAATGTAAGGATAAGATTATAATGAAGAAAATAAACTTAAATAGAAATCAGAATAGTTATGAGTAGGTGGTTAAGTACGCATTATCGCAACCGTAGCTTGAAACGCACGATTATTTAAAAGACTCAAAGCCCAAGTGACATAATTATGCAAGAATAAGACTATAATGAAGAAAACACACATAAGGAAAGTAAAGCTGAATCAATCGATTCTTGTTGTCTTCAAGTAAGTAGGTAGATGTAGAGATTCGCTTAAGGTGAAAGTTGTAGGTTGTATTTAGCCCGGCGAAATTCAATTTTTCTTACGTTTTTTGCAATTTTCAGGTCAGTGTCAGGTTGTACCAGGCAACTCAGAAAGTATTGCGAAAAAAGTTTTTATCACATCCATTCAAAAAGAGGTAGTTAGTGTATTCTTCGTAAACAGGGACTAAAATAGCTCCTTAATCTCTAGGGACTAAAAGTGATTTGAATTTGGAATGTGGACATTCTTAAGTAATAAAAGTCCCAATCACCAAATAGATCAATCACGAACATTGTATGAACAAGTAACAACAACAAGCTGTATGATAAAGTAAAACGCGAGCCAAATATAAAAAAAAAGTTTGAGAAAAAATTGTCGAAAAGCATTGTCTTCGTTTGTAATTGTTTACTCAAATCAGGATTTTACTCTGTTTTATAAAAAATGAGTATGTCATCCATCCTCAAGTAATTGTATGTAAATAAATAAACGTACTATTCTTACTCATACGTTGCACTTACTTATTTTTTCATAGAGGGTGATATAAAGTAGAGTGTCGGGAGCAACACTATTTTAAGCTCGAGTGAAGTATTTTGAATCTCTCACTGCGCTCAGTATTTTACTTTAGAACTCCTCGCTCCGTTCGGAATTCTACTCTAGAATCCTTCGACCCGCTCTGGATTCAATGAAAAACTCTCGCCTTCAATAGTAGTTTGCTCCCTTGGCAAACAATCTAATATTTTATGTGTAAAAATAGTTACCTACGTTTCAATTTCAAATATTCCCTCCACATTGTTTACGAACTAATTAAAATTTTCGTGTCTCATTAAAAAACCGATCTGCGCTGGGAACATTTTCGCGCTATGATTTTTACGACTTCAAGTGTCGCCTGAAACCGAACGAATCGTACGATAGACTTCAAATGGCATTCATGAATGAAGGCCCTTCTAAGGCAACCGTGAATCGTTGATATAACGAATTCAAGCGCGGTCGACTAACTTTGGAGGATGAAGAAAGAAGTGGTCGCCCTTTGACGGCTGTTACGGAAGAAAACGTGCTAGCAGTGAAAAATTTAATCCAAGACAACAGGCGAGTTAGGTATTAAGATATTCAGCACTTACTGCAGGTTGGATCGGGAAGCCTTCGCGAAATTCTACACGTGCATCTTCGCGTGAGGAGGATAGTTTCACGCTGAGTGCCGCACAACCCCACCGATGCCGTGATGCTCAAAAGGGTCCGGGTGGAATAGTGCCGTGATATGCCATGATAAACAAATGTGAAGCAGGCTCGCCTCGGCGTGTTTATGACAGCATTACAGGTGATGAGTCTTGGATTTATCAATACGATCCAGAAACGAAGCGCCAGTCGATGGTTTGGGTGTTTCAAAACGAATCAACGCCTACCAAAGTGAAGCGATCTATAAGCGGGGGGAAGATTTTGATCGCGAGCAATTTGACTGGCTACTTGGTGTCAATTCCTTTACGGAACCAAAGAAGCATCGATGCTAAATGGTATACCAAATGCTTGGCAGAAGTTTTCTCTGTAGTGAGCAACAAGGGACCAAACACAGGGCTCCGCGAGCTACTACTGCACCACGACAACGCGCCTTCGCAGTCCGCGCTCAAATCGAGGGACTTCCTGGACAGCACGCCGGTCAAACCCCTGGGTCACCCTCCTTACAGGCCTGACCTAGCACCATCTGACTTCTTTTTATTCCGAAAAATAAAAAAAACAGCTCAAAGGTATACAATTTTCGTCGCCGGAAGATGCGCTGTCAGCGTTCGAACAGGCTGTAAACGAGGTGTCTGCGGCGGACTGGAAAAAGTGTTTCGAAAACTGATTCAGACGCATGAAACTTTGCATAAAGGCTAGTACTTTAAAAAGATTTAATAAAAAATATTTGCCTATAGAACATTTATTTTTATTTTCGCAAAACTTTCTGAGTGTCCCACGTATCTTGATCAAAATATGATTCGCGACTTTAGCAGGTACGTATTTATAGAATTATAATCATTAAAATCATTAATACATCTTATTAAGTTAGATTTGTACCATAAGAACAAATCTCTTATGGAAAAGTGCCTAGGGAACAAATCTAACTTAAAGAAATATAGTAATGATTCTTAATTCTGGAAATACATATCTATTATAGTCACGAATCATATTTTGATCAAGATACAACCTGACACTGACCTGCAAATTGTAAAAAACGTAAGAAAATTTGAATTTCGCAGTCTACCACTGCGCATTCACCTTAAGACACATAACAAGTCGTTACATAAAATGTTTTTACTTTAGTTAACTTCGCCATCTACAACCAGTTTTTAGTATTCATGATAATAGGGAACCTTTTTTTATTGGTCCAAGTTACGAACACACCGAAAAACAAAAGCAAGTTTCAAGAAAATTAATGAATACTTTGTAATCATCACCCTCTTCATTCATTATGTTAATTATTTTATTTCAGAAAGATGACTCATAAATTAATTATATACTACTTCGTAGTAGCATTGACTGCGCCGCTTCTCGTACAATGGTAAGTTTTACAATGAAATCTCCTACGTATGTTAATATTAATTTCAAAAACGTAACTAAAATCGTTACGTGACCTCATCTATCTATAGGGCGTCAAATACTGTTCTTTGAATTCCACTCTTTATATAAGGATGTGGTAGAATACGAAAATACGCCATTTATAAAACCATAACTGCTGCAATAATTTCAGTTATTTTATCCTAAAATTTCTAAACGGATTGAAAAACGACCCAATGTTTTTCAACAGATTGCTACGAGTAACTAATTCCATTTTGATCAGAGATGATTGGATGAGATGATTCAGGATTTGTAAATAAACCACATTTTCACTAATGTAGAGAAGAACAACCCAAATTTTTTTTGTCAGTCAGACAAAAAAAATATTTAGGGTAGTAAGGTGGAGTAATTGCACCATTATTCCTGTCACTGCGACTGAACATCGCAATAGTGTTAAAAGTTTAAAAAAACTGGTCAAGAGCGAGTCGGACTCGCGCACCGAGGGTTCCGTACCATCATTTTTTAATTTTTCATCAGGCCTATATTCGTCAGTGAATTTAAACACTGCACTGCGGTGTAGAATATTGCAGTTTTATGTCAGCGCCATCTCTTGACCGATAGTAGGACTAATGTAACTTTGTTGATGATTTGTGAAAAAGTGTGCTATTTAGAGACGTCGTTTTATTTTTTCTGTAATATTTATATAAACTTCTGTCACATAGAATAATTTCAGATTTTTGTCTTTGCAAACTTCGGGGATAAAGGACGGTATTTTTTTTACATTTTTCATCAAAAGTCGAAAACTATGCGCTAAAAGAAATTAAAAAAATGTTTGAGAATGCGCAAACTGCTTTCATATGATACCCCACATGCCCTAGTAGCCCCCCACTTCAATTTTTTAGAACCCCTTGCAGTCCCTGTTGCAAAAAATATACATACCTATATTTTTATTTCTTTCTTATTTGCAAAATAGTTGGGCAAACGTGATCTAAAACTGTTCCAAATTTCAAGTTGATAGTATTAGTAGTTCTTGAGATATCCAGCTGTGACAGACAGACAGACAGACTTAGTCTTCCCATAAGGGTTCCGTTTTACCATTTTGATACGGAACTCTAATTATTTCATCAAATTAATCAGACCCAGAATACACATGGTTCCAATAAGATGGTGCCACGCGGCCACCATGCGGCATAAACATAATCGAAACTTTGAGAGGGATGTTTCAGAAAAAAATAAATTCCAAGACATGGTGACATTCCCAAATTCACCAGATTCAACAGGTCCTTTTTCCTGGCGGGTTATCTACAGGAACGTGTCAATTTTGAACACTAAAGCAGAATATTTGTGCCTTTGGTAGAATACCTAACAAAATATGCGAAAATTTGTTGAAAAACACGGAGAAAAACGATCGCACTTTAAACCAGCAAAAGGGTGGGGATTTGGCGGATGTTATTTTTCATACAAACCAATTGTATTATATAATTATGAGAAAATATCTGCTAATTTTCGTTTCTAAGGAAAATCATCTTAATTTAAAATTATATTTCCTTCGAATTGGCACTTACTTTGTATATTAATACCATAATTAATCATAAATCACGTGGTGCTCATGCGATCAAAAGTTTTATTCCTAAGAAATTATCATTTTCCGCGAAAGTTTTCCTTCGAGTAAATCTGGCAAGGATTGATTTTAAGCTGTAAAGTCTGAAACAATCTTTTGCTGCTTTTCAATATTTAATATTCGAGCTTAATTAATACGTAATATGGGCAACTGTGCCAATCAGCTTTATTTTCAGGACTTTTTCATTTTTTGATTGAACATGTATTAATAAACCAGCTTTAATTTAAACTCCATTCAATTATATTATTTTACCGTTTTGATTTGTTTAATAAGAACTTCCACCGCTGATATAATGGCGATCCTACGATGTATTTAGGAAGGAATGTCGAGCAACTTTCTGTAATTTCTATGACCCCTAAAGGAACTAAATAGTTTAGCTGTACATACGGCGACAGGTTCCGTTAATCGCATGTACTTATCTAGTAAAATGCAGTATGCACACAAGCTCTTAGTTCTTTATTTGTAGACTTATGGGCAGAATATAATTGTGAAAACTACATCATTCTGTAATAAATAATTGATCTTTATTAAAAAAACATCGTACTTTTTATTTACCATCCACAGTATATCAGTGCTAGGCCCGCGACTGCTGCGTCCGTACACTTCATACACGGTGGCTATAGCAGGCGGCTCCCGGGCATATACCCTGTATGTCGCCGTAGAGGGCCGTCGCGCCAATGGAGAGCAGTTCACCAAGGGACGAGAGATTCAGGTCCCAGCTGCTGCAACAAGGCTCGTAGAACTTGAAGTGAGTATGTCAGCTATATTACATCAATACCTAGATCGGAATCAATGATGTAACTGTCTAAATTGGACATTATTGCTCTACTGCACTACAGACAGTGGTGCAGTAGGGCAACCGAAATCTTAAATGTAAGTGTCACATAATTTCACTAATCCAATATCTGACCACATTAGCTATTCCCATTGTAAGATTCTCCCACAAGAAAACGTGACCAAATCTGATACACCTGATGTAGATCGGTGACCCTGGACCGGGACAGTACTCGCTGGTGGCGCGGTCAACCTCAGGCCCGCTATTCTCGTCGTCGTCACCGTTGCTCTACCAACCGCGCAGTTTTGCCGTCTTCGTGCAGACCGACAAACGTGTCTACCAGCCCGGAGACACTATTAACTTTAGGGTCATCGCTTTAGACAAGTAAGAAAATTGTATTTTTATAGCTGTATCATATCCTCTTCAACGTATCTTTACGATTGGTTTTACTGACACCGAGAAACACTGAACCGATTTCTAATGGGCGATCGATGTTGTCAGCGGGTTTACTGTTGTCCGTAAAGCTAATTCAAAGTTACACAACAACAACGCACAGTCCGACATCCTAAAGTGAATGTAAGTCTGCCTCCTTTACACACTCTATTTAAAACATACCAGGGACTAATTTATTTTCACATAAACCTATGCCATTTATGTTTTGATGTAATGATGACACGATGTTCGAAATATTGAAACTGAAAAATTAAAATATTTCTGACGAATATTTAAAATAGATTCATTTAATTTCGCAATGTAACTGCCACGTAAGTAGATTCTGGCCGTTAGACATTGATGTTCACATCAAATAGACTCTTCAAGCTTGATCGACTCCATAAAACATATCTACCTGCTAGCTTTAAGGTCACGAGTTTAATTATCTTCATAGTTAAACAAAACATTAACGCAATTGTTAATGCGTAACACATCAATCAATTGTTTGACTACCTTCCTATCACTGTGCACCTGTGTCCTTGTTCCATTTAACGAGGAAAATGCGATTCAAAGAGCATTAACAAAGAATTTGGTACTACTCATAACTGCAAGACGCTTTCGTTTTCTGTGCCATCGTGCGAGAGCTCGCGCGTAAGATTACGTATGATTACGAGGCGGTCGTTGACCTGTGCGCTTGCGCAGGTACCTGCTGCCGCTGTCGACGACTGTGGATGTCAGTGTGCTGGACACCGGGGGCTCGCCTATCAGGCAATGGGCAGGCGCTGAACTGGATCGGGGAGTTCTCACTGAGGAGTTGCTACTCGCTGACGAACCTGCACTTGGAGAATGGACTATACAGGTAATAACTCACTACCGTAATAAGTACTGTAGAGGCAATCTATGTAGCCTTACCTTTTATAGTGCAGACTGGTTATAATTGAGCGCGTGTTCCATTCGAACGTTCAAGCAAGTGTCAAATATTTTTATTGTTTGGTGGAGACCACTGACCTGTATTATACAAGACTTGTATGATAGAGGTCAGTGGTAGAGACGCCTAAGCGCTGTTTTGAATTTTGCGCTGTGCAGAGCCAATACTACACAAGTTTAGTTTATCATAAATTAATTTAAACTAACGGCAGAAGAGAGAAACACAAGTATTAATAACTTGTACACATAACTTATTGCCACGAAACTTTAACAGACCCGCTATTTTAAAAAAATAATGGAAGGACGAGATGGTTTAATTTAAAGGTCTCCTTACTTCATAAAAAGACATTCTTACACAAAGTTTAAAAAATATATATTTAAAATATATATTTTATATTTTTTTTATTTTTTTATAAGTACTTACCTAAATAATAATGCACTAACGAAGTAAAACGCGTATAAAAAATATCGGATACATAGCTGAAACTTTCATTTTGAACATTTTTACTGTGTGCGGTCGGCTGCATAATGTGTTGATGTTGAACTTGAAACTGAACACTGAGTACGTACAGAATAAATAAGCGTTATGATTTTTTACCCATGCGAAGACATGGCTAAAGCAATTTAAGCTTAAATGAATATGTACATAATTGCTCTAGCTGAGAAGGAAAACAACGATTACGCAGTATCTGGTTGTCACTTCCTTATAAGGTCTCAGGCTCAGCGCCAATCAATTAAATATCAAAATAAATTTGATAGAGGTAGATATTTTTACGAATTTATCTCTAACTATTCGGTCGCCCTTATGAGGATTGATGTTGTTGGGTTTTCTTAACCCCTGACAGAAACAGAGGGGTGTTATTAGTTTAACGTCTGTATGTCTGTCTGTGGGCATCGTAGCTCCCAAACGGCTGAACTGATATTTTTTTTGTTTACTATGAAGTGGTGGTCGTGATATTTTTCTCCAGATTGTTACCCACAATTGTATATTTTTCCAGATTTCCCCAACCTTTCTTCATTATGCTCCGTATTAATAGTAGGTACTTACAGTTTTGAAATAGAACAGCGGCACAATCATATTAGGCGCTTAATTGTTAAGTAACAATTAAGAAACTAAACTGATTTAAAAATAGATTTAGCTAGAATAACTCCGGAAATTGCGATTAGCCTCGAAATCATAACTCTAAAAACAGACCGTCCACTCGAAGATGACCTTAGCGATAGGTGTTACGTTTGCATAACTTTAATTTGTACAGGTGGAGGCTCGTGGGCAGAAGTACTCGCGAAAAGTGCTGGTCGCAGACTATGTGCAGCCAAGGTTCAACATGGAGATGCATATGCCCAAGGAGGTTCTCTTCACCGATGGCAGATTCGACATCAACGTCACCGCTAAGTAAATATATTGTCTATAATATTTTGAACCATTTCCACGCATTGAAAAACGGCAATAGTTTCTATTCACAGATTCTTAGATCAAATTCGCGATATTTTCGGGCATTTTTTGTCATGTGAAATTTTTGATTAATTCAAAAGTCAAGTTGACGAGATTTATATCCGAGTCCGAACTTTTAGGAAAACAAGTTGCCTATTAAAGAATCCGGTATCGGCCGTGTCGTATATCAAAGTCATGTAATATGTTCTAAAATACGAATTTTATGTAATTTTTAATATTATACAAACGGTATATTTAAGAATACCTACTTGTAATAATAATTGGATTTGCTGCGGAAAACAACACAGTTGTGTTCTTTAATCAACTAGAATGAACTTTCTCATCATTCCTCTACTAAACAAAGGAATTTCCACAGCGAAAGCTGTCTTTTCTCATTACACTACAGAAAAACTCATCACTCGAATTCAATAGAATAATCATTACGTAAATAAGCAAGAACCGTTTGTAGACGCAACGTTGTCAGTTTTTATCAATCCAATCCAATCAAGCAGCAATAATTTCATAAAAACCTTATTTAACAACATTATTGAATAAGCATCGAATGTAAGCTATTTTTAGATCTCATTGAAGTATATTAGCCGACCGTTTTTAACCGACTTCAAAAAGGAGGAGATTCTAAATTCGACTGTACTTTTTTTATGTATATTTTACGAGATATCTCCGGCAATTGTGGATCGCTTTCAAAAATTATTTTTATAATGAATAAGGATATGCCTCAGGGATGGTCTCGTATAACTTTAATTAACTTTGCTTGGGTAGTTCAATTAGCTTCAATAATAACATATTTATTACACTTATATTTTGTGTGGAGTAGGTACGCCTAAAAAGTAAAAAAAAACTGGAAGTCGGTTGTTTTTTTTTTGAAAAAAGTTTTTATTTATTTACATGGACATAAAATAATGTTTACGTGTTTATTTACTGACCGTAATTGTTGGTAGTGAATCAGAATGTTACCTCCGTTAGTCGCTCCGTAGAATCCAATTAGCATCCGCGACCTCTACATTTAAAAGTGTTAATATACCTACTATCGTTTAATATAGGTAATTTAATTAACTTACGCTCGCTTGTACCGTCTATTTTATGGTACCGAAAAATATCTGGCGAAATGTGGGTGTACACAACTCTGCCTTAACTTCTGGTGAAAACTGATATGTTGCGTGTTGTAACTTAATTAACATAACTTTCAGGCACTTCAACGGTCTACCAGTTCGTGGTGAACTAACCATTTCTTCCTACCCGGTGTTCTTCTCGAATGTGTTACAACCGGTTGTCGGATCACCGACTAGGAAAGTAATCGACATCAACGGTCAAGCGCAAGTAACGTTTGACCTCAAAACTGACCTAGACCTGGTTGAGGATGCTGCGAGGCCGCTCGTCGTGGAAGCTGTGATTGAGGAGAAGGATACGCTGATAAAGCAGAATCTTACATCGAGAATACTGCTGTTGAGAACACCGTACAGGCTGAAAGTGTCAGCGCCTGATTACTTTAAGCCAACCTTGCCTTATATCGTACAGGTAAATATGTATGCTTAGAATGAATTATGTACATTAGTATTGTTTGCTATTTAAGAGACGTTTCTGACCATAGTTCTGTGTTTTTCTGATAATACAGAAAAAATGCCTGATTGGAACAAATATTGATTTATGCGATAATCTTCAGAATGTTTGTTCCGAGTCGAGTGTTTGATTATGTAAAAACAAACCAATGGCGGCCTCAGGGGACAGGAAATCCTAGTGACTGATGGCGTCTTCCATTTTCTTATATTCGGACAAAAACATCAAATATTAAATTGTTGGCAGATTGAAGTTGTGGATCCCTCAGGGCATGTGATGTCGACGGATGGGGACGTGACAGTGGAGCGGTTGTGGGACGATGGAGCTCCGGTCAACGTCACCACCGTGCCACTGAACAAAGGCATCGCCACATATACCCTGGTGCCCGATAACGCACACGTTAATTCGACGCTCAACTTAGTGGTAAGATTGTGTTATTTTGTATTAAGATTGTTGTAGCAACACCTCTGTTACTTCGCTATCCATAATAAGCACCGCTTTGTAACTTCTTTGACATGTCTTGTATTTTTTTACATTTACATCAGTTACCTAAGTAATATATGTCAGATAGATTAATTGAGTGCTGTTCACTGAAGATCCTGTACCATTTCATCAGTAAACTTGAGGATAATCGTTTAATTATGGATTAAAACAAACTGTACTGCATGGTGTGTTATGTCAACCGTGAACAGCAATATGAAAACTCATTCAAGCTCACAAACACTTACACCTCTCTCTCTTCTCTCCTAGCTCCTACAGACAGATAGCATTTAATTTTTGGAATTTGCTCTACATCGAATTTCAAGTACTTAATTATTTTGTCAATACCTAATTGTTCAGTTTCCCCCACCAGGTGAAATACAAAGAAGTATCAGAACGCGTGGTAAACGTACAAAGGAGCGAGTATTCGTTCGGGCAGTTCCTGACGGCGGAGATTCTGACGCGCGGCACGGTAGTGGGCGGCGAGATGCGTGCGCGCATCACCGCGACTGAGCCCATGGACATGGTGCACTACGCTGTGATTGGACGAGGCGATATTATTGTCGCTAAAACCGTGGAGGTCAGTGTTTTGTTTATTTAAGGATACTCCGACCCACCCCGTCGCATCGAATCGCCTGCCCGCGCTAGTACTTCGTTTTTGCTTAGCGTTCTTTCTGATTTTTTTCTTTTTGCTCGGCTCCTAAAGGCTATTAGCGTGATCTTAAATAGCCTATAGCCTTCCTCAAGAATTGGGCTATTAAATGCAAAAAGAATTTTTCAAATCCGACTGGTAGTTCCAGAGATTAGCGCGTTCAACCAAACAAACAAACTCTTCAGCTTTATAATATTAAGTATAGATTATACTCTCTTCACAGTTAAGTCCAGCTCGTCGCAGCGTGGACGTGACAGTATCGGTGACGTCACGCATGTCTCCGGGCTGCGTATTAGTAGCGTGGTACCCGCGTCTCGACGTCAACAACCTGCTCTCTGCCGCTGTATATGCTCCACAAGCGAACCTGCTGCAGAACGATGTATGTACCTATGTAAACTATCCTTCATTTCACTTTCAACCAGAGAAAGCGGAACGGTGAGCGATAAAATTTCACCAATAGAATTGATAACTTTTCAATATGAAGCAATTCTAATGGCGTTGATTTCCTCGCTTCCTTACACAGCTCGGCCGGTGAAAAGTCAGCCTAAAGGCGTATTTTGGAAAACTGATTTAAAACCTACGTCATCGTTTAAAAATCTCCAAAGGTGTTGGAAGATTTTAAGTAAATTTTATATTTTTCTGCACATGATAAAATGGGAACATAAGTAATCTACCTGAAACTCCTGCCATTCTTAAGACGTCTTTGATTTCCGGCAAAACAGACCCATTATCTTTAACACCCTACCTACTTCACAGATCTCCATATCTCCCGTGTCAACCGGCGGCGCGGGCACCAAGCCCAACACGCTGGTGGAGCTGCGCGTGACGGGCGACGCGGGCGCTTACGTCGCGTTGTTAGCAGAAGACATGAACGCCATACAAGCTGGACTTGCCAGCCACAACGGACTCGGAAATGGACTTGATATGCACACTGTGAGTTGTTTATTTAATACTTTATGCTCAAGTAAGACCTGTATAACACATACCAATCACAATCTGATTCATTTTGAAGCATATTTCTAATCCATTGCTTCCTATGTCCGAAAAATGTGTCTGCTCAACCAGAGCCGTCTTAACCATATTGGGCGCCGGGGTGCGAAAATCAGCCTGCGCCCCCAATTTTTGTATTTAATTTTTTTATTTAATAGTTACTCCACAATAAAATTAGGTACATTTTCAAACATCAAATATAATTTTTCCGGCTTTAAAATCGACAATCTTTTTGTATAATATCGTCTGTGTTATAATCAACTTTTAATTCGATAGGCATACTATAGCCAAAATTGTCAATCTATCTTAACTTGAGTCATAGTTAATCGTAAGTAGTTTTTTATTTATTTCAATTTTGAGAAGGTTTACGCATGGTACTGTAGTGGTATCTACAACGCCACATGCAAACAACGCGTTATACTGACGTCACGCAAATCCTGCATGGCGCAAGCAGAGTTTACCGCGCAGCTAGCATAGATACAACGGCCCGACATGAATCAACGGGCAGTTGCCCGCCAGACACAACACCCGTCTGGTCGGAGGATCCTCCCTTTTCTATAGAGTATGAGTGAACTTTACACCCTGTTCCTCATACCTCTATAGTACGTGTAGGTTTAAGGATTGGCTTGCGCCCCCTAAGACCCTGCGCCTGGGTGCCACGCACCCCTTGCACCCCCGGGTAAAGACGGCCCTGTGCTCAACAACGTAAATAACGCAATGAATGTTGTTGAACTGTCAAAATGAAAGCCATTCCTACTGTTATTACGCAATTACCTACCCCACTGTACAAAGCCGGAGTAAAAGTCTGCATTTTCTATCTGTCTAAATGAATACAGTTTAAAGGGCGATGCATAGTGGCCAGGATGATGGTGATCATTATGACGAAGATAATCCACAAACGGTACTACTTAAATATCACATTACTGGTGACATCACATCTTAAGTTTTTAATTTTAAGTAATGTGTTGTGAGCGAGCTTACTTCCTCCACTTTCTCACATAAACCTTCAAAAGTTTTTATACAAGTGTATGCTTGTTTAATAATTAGTAGTGTAATTTAATTGTATTGAAAACATAAACGAAAATAAAAAGAAAAACTATACTTTGTATTTTTTGTTCCAGGTTGAGCGCGAAGTAGAAAGCTTTAGCGGTTTATCGCATTCAGTATTCAAGAACGAAGACCATCTTCCAGGAATGGGCTTGGATTTGGGAGGATACACCGCTTCTGATGTTTTCAAAGTAATTGTCTCACTTGCTCCCGGACATTTTCGCAGCTCTATAAAATTAACTTCATTTACGATTAACAACAAATTTCTTATTTTTAGAACGCTGGGGTTGTTATTCTAACAGACGGCTTGGTCGTAAAAGGTAGCCCTGATGGTGAGTTTTTTTTTCGTTTTGTTGATACTGACCCAATGATATATACTTATATCATCTGCCTAGCCTTTTCCCAACTATGTTGGGGTCGGGTTCCTTAATTATATCAATATTAGGCAAATTATCACTTTGTCCTTTAACGAATCTTTCTTCCATTATAGTGAAATAAAAACTAAACACTCTTAAATAAAAAAACAAACAACTGTACCTACCTAAATAACTACAAACGGCGCGAGATCCTTGGCGCGAGTACGAAACTAATACTTGAACGATTTTTAGTGCGACGATCTCGGATAGGTCAAATGACGTCACAGGCGAATTGCAGACCACAGACGTTCGACCACAAACGTAAACTTATATATTTCTAAGTCATTAATTGACGAATTTAAAAAAAAAATCAGCCATTCATTAATTTGATCTATATTTTAATCCATTATTAACAACACCATGAAACTTCTTCATTGTTTGTTTTCCCTAATTTTTTTTTCAAAGTAAAGGTTTACTCAGCAATACCGTCCATCCCAGGTTCCCCGCCCAAGTCGGCCCCCCTAGAGACCGGCACGCGGGCTCCGCTGGCGGGTCCCTACGCCTTCAGTAGGCTTCCACCGCCGCCCTCACCGCGGTACTACCTCACTGTATCTCCGCAGCCTACTTGGTTGCTTGCTAATCTTACTATTGGGTAAGTTGACTGATCTGATATTGTGACTGTCTACTGTTTTTTTTTTAACAAAAATTCTTGTTTTTTTTCGTAAGATTTTAAAGAAAGACATTCCCAATCGTTCTCCAATTCCAATTTTGAGTGCCGATAGTACGTGTACCAATGCTGCTAGCCATCCTTTGAATATTCCTTGAAACTCTGCAATGATAGGAAAATATCTGTCCAGATTGAACACGCTCACCATCATTAACAGCAAAATTCAACACGTATTTTCACTCTTGGTTACAACAATGTGTATTTTACCTGCAGCAACGACGGAAAAGGAGCAAAGGAACGTTGGACATCAGTAACTCCTGGCGAGTTCTCCATCGGCGCGTTTTCCGTGCACCCGACCCAAGGTCTCGGACTAGCTTCACCTCAGAAGTTTACTACCTCCGTCCCATTGTCTATGGCTGCCGAACTACCCGCCACGTTGCAGAAGGGAGAAACTGTGGCTGCAGTGATTATCTTGAAGAGTACGCTATCAGTCGACACGTCCGTCGAGGTCACTTTCTACAACAGCGATCAATATTTCGAATTCGAACCTCTCGATAACGAACTCGATTCAGCGAAAAGTAAGTGGATAAATTGTAACGATTTGCTGTCCACATCAATACATAACTAGTAACTTCTATTGTTTTTTAAGATTCCGTACCACAAAAGCAAAAACGGAAACTTTATAACTTCGTTGTCCGTCGTTCGCACGTTTGCACGTCGTTCGTTGTCTGTTTTCGATTCCAACCCTTATTATAACATTGATAGGTACAGTTATTTTGACGGCCTCTTTGGGCTAGAACCTAGTAGAACATGGGGTGAAAGGGTCGAATCCCAAGTCTGTAAAAGCTTTATTTGGTTTTCCTGGAATTTCTCTTTAGCAGCCCGCGAAGTCGATTGATTCCAATAGGCTTAAATTACCCTGTATAACTTAATAATGGTATTTAAACATGTCTGGTGAAATGTGGGTAAGCCAGGGTGAGCCATGCCTAACACAGGCGCGACGATACACGATAGCGATTCTTCAAAATATAATCAAACGCCAAACTTCCACAGAAATCGAGTTATTCCGTCGCGTCCGTGTGACAGTCCCAGCACACGGCTCCGTCAGTACTGCGTTCCTAGTGAGCGCGGTGCGCAGTGGAGACGCGCCCGTCATCGTGGAGGCCAGCGGAAATGGCGTTTCCGACTCGCTTTTCAGGACCATTCAAGTCAAGGTAAAGAAAACTTTCACAAATTCACACTTATATGAAGTACCCAATACTCAAAGCGGATTACTCAGAATAATTAGACTACAATGTGGTCTACAGTCAAGTGTTAGTAACATTTATAGGTAAGCACTTTTGAATTGTGAAGGAGTCGGTCAGTCAGAAATATGACGCTATGGTCCATGGTCACTGTTCTAAATTATATTGTTACAAATACTTTAGTTAACTACATCATTAATGTTTAATTTATGTGAGAACGATATCAAAAAGACGTACACGTTAAAAGCGTCCAGAGTGCAGCAATTATATAGAAACAAAAATTACAACCCTCGCTCTTCTAACATCTGAGCTGCGTCTATTAATTTCTAATCCACGATTATATTATGACCATTGAGAGCTCTTCAAATGCCATATACCCCTATACTACAGATCTTTTCTTTAAAGACCTGTAAGTCCTATTGGCGATTGGTGACTTTAGAATGAGTCTATTAACATGATGCATGTTTTCGTTGAGTTACCGTTCTTTACTTTTTTTTAACAAGAGTGACCTGACTGTATTAACGTTTCGAGCATTCAATCTTTAACACAGGACGGTTACGAAGAAGAGCTATTCTCATGGAGTCTCCTTGACGCTCGCCGCGGCGTCGCTCGAGCCAACGTAACGCTGGACGTCCCTGCGGGTATCAAGGCGGGCGCGACCTCCCTGCACGCGACCGGCGACCTGCTGGCCGGGGCCCTGCAGGCCGCGAGGGAGCCCCCGGCCCCTGCCGCGGACCCCGCGCATGCTGTGAGGCCACTTGCACTAGCGTGTGTGCTTCTTGATTATTTGCAGGTTTGTGTTGGAGTTATTATTTCAGTTTTTTTTTTTTTTAATATTCTGGAATTACAACATAACATCACGCGTCTGTATTCCCTGAGGTGTTGGCAGAGGTGCAGTAATCCTACATTTTTCCAGTTATGATAAAGTCCCATGTAATATTGTTACCGGGCTGCACAAATCCAAACACCGGGCTGAGTTTTTTTTTTACTCTAATATAAAATGGCTATCCGCCAACACACACACACACACGTGTGTATGAACACACGAACAGAACTCCATGCATACTGCCATGATCATATTCCATTCATTCTTTCATTTCTAGTGGAAAACTCTAATAATATTGCTCGACCTGGGGGTCGAACCCAGGACATCCGATCCCCAGATCGAGCAATTTTTTAGGGTTTTTACATCATGCTTAGAAAAAATACTTTGATCACATATAACGTTTTAGAATATAATATTATTCTCAAATCCAGGCTTCTGGCCAAGAAGAAGTAGCGACAACGAAGGAAGCAAGAGAACTGGCAGCGTCCGGCTATCAAAGACTGATGGCGTACCGACGACCTGATGGATCGTTTGCTACTGAAATGGACGCCGACGCCGAGGGAGATGTCTGGTGAGTTGCACTCCTGACTATCAATGAAGATAGGTACTATATTATAAAATTATAATAATAGTCGTTCAGACCGAATTTTGGCCATGGCGGCTAATTTTTGCGGGAAATTTCCACGCGGGAGATGTTATACTGCAGGCGTGTGTGCGCATAGACAGGGGCTCTCACTCTTCCCTCACTCTCATAGTCTATAGGTACTATAGGTAGGCATATATAAGACAAGAATTGTGAAGTAATTTCTTGTTGTTGTTAATGTTTTATGGGCTGGTCATTCTAATAGCTTACCAGAAACTATTTCTTCGTAAGTGTTAGGAGAATGTCAGCTAATCTATTATATCCCCTACAAACGATTAGCTTAGGGTGAACTTTAGGATTTACGTTTCCACGTGTAGGGGTAAACGAATGAAATAACTGGAGATTAAGGTGCTGACATTTATTTGTGAGCAAGTTCATAACGCAGTCGTGTGTCACAGGATGACAGCCGTAGCGACGCGCTGGCTGTCCCGCTGCTCGCGCTACATCTCCGTGGAGCCCGTGGCCGCCCGGCGCGCGGCCGTGTGGCTGGCGCACGCGCAGCAGGCGGACGGCGCGTGGGCCGCGCCCGCGCCCGCCGCGCGCGCCAGCCCGCACGCGCAGGCGCCGCTGCCGCTAGCGGCGTATGCCATTGTGGCGCTGCACCAGACTAAGGTACCTACACAATACATAAAGAAAGAATCTGTTTGATTGTATATGGAACCTACCATTTTATGACCCTGTGTCAATTTTTTCATTTTGAGAGCGGTGGTGGTCCCGTTGTAGTATCGGCCCGTCTTACGAATTGTAAGTCGTGAGTTCGAACCCAGCCAGGCACTTTACTTTGTGTATTTAATTTCATCACCACTGCTCTCAAAACTGTGAACGAAAATATCGTGAGGAAACCGGCATATCTTAGGACCAAAAATTCGAAGACATGTGACATCCATGCCAAGTCTCACTGGGCCCGCGGGGTAAATTACGGCCCACTCCCTCATACAGAGAGGAGGCCTATGTCCCAGAAGTGGGAACATTGTGAGCTGATTGTGAGTTGTGACAGTGACAGAAAGTCTTATCATCGTGTTAGTTACTGGCTAGTAACTGAATTCTGGAGTTCAAATAAGCAGTACTCAGACTCCATTATAAAAGCAGCAACATCTGTCTAGACTGGTAGTCAACCCCACTATAGTTAGGAAACGGCGAAGCAGATGATGACATTGTAACAGACAGACAAACGTGTTACTAGGGAGTACCTATGAGCGTCGCGGTGGCGATTTTTGACAGAGGCGGCGGCGTGGAGATAAATTTCCCACGACGGCGGCGCCCGCGCCGTTTAGAATCCACCGACGCGACGGTGGCGCTCATATCTTAGGGACTTTATTGCGTCATCTCATCTTCACAGCTAAAATATTAGGAAGTGGTGAAGGACATATGCGTTTTAAGGGTTTGTAACATTTGACATTAAAGAAATTGTGATTCTTAGTCTAATTTCAATTAACTTTCAGGGCAGCGACGTTTTATACAAGAACAACATCAACAAAGCAGTGGACTACATAGTGCGAGGCTTGACTCCAGAACTGGACGCCTACTCGCTAGCCCTCGTCGCAGGAGCATTAGCGGTCACGAGACATCCACAACTCACGCAGACCTTGGAAATGATGGACAAATACGCTAACACTACAGGCAATTAAGCTTACCTATTTACTTAACTAAAGCATTCTTTCAATTTAAGGGTTTCAACTCAAAACCTTTTTTGCCGTAAGTTCGTAACATCACTGCATTTTGAATATTCGTCAGCTTAGAAAACCGTATATTAATTACAGAATGGCAGGGGGGATATCAACGGGCAAACTACGATTATCAAAAAAATAATATATATCAGCTGTTTCATTTATAAGTAGTAGGTATGTACAATACCTACGCGGTCATAATGTATGGAATAGTTGATTTATTTTTTAAAACCGACGAAAAATTTCAGCGCAGGGAGTGCAGAATCATGTGCAGAATGATGTCCGCCATCCTGTATATTTTTTTCTAATAGTTGATTCACCAATGTTTAATCCGTAGATATTATGTATATAGCAATGGCCTTTTCTAATGGTAAGTTTATCCACAGATTCCACTCTCTTCTGGTCTCGCACTCTATCGGGTAACGAGTGGCGCAACCCTTGGCTCAAAGGCAACAGTGTGGAGGCCACGACGGGTGCATGGGCCCTTCGCGCCATGCTGGCGGCGCGCCTGCTGGAGGAGGCCGCGCCCGTCGTGCGGCGCCTGCTGCACGCCTACCTGCCGCACGACCCGGACCCCGAGCTGGTGAGTACTGGCGGGTGCAGTCGCTCGTCTGGGGACGCATGTACAGACGTCAGCACATCGACCTACTACAATCTGTCAAATTTCTTTGATAGATTTTCAACTTTATCGCTAAAGCATAAGGTTCAAAGTTCATTGAGAAAATTTGACAGTTCCGGGTAGCTTGATGTGCTGGCGTCTGTACCATACTTACTTCTGCAGCGTTGTTGTGATATCACATGATGATGTTTGTACTTATTTTGAAATCCTAAATTGACATTTTTCAGATGGACTCGTTAGCACAGTACGCGGAAACAGTGAAAACATCGTCGAAGCTCCGCGTGTCGGTGAACGTCACCGGTTCTGATGAGGCGAGACAGTTCCAAATTGGAGAGAACAACGCCCTCGTCATTCAAACGAAATCGGTAAGAAGTCACTTTTTATATCTACCACACTGTCTTTTATAACACACAGAAACAATTAAAATGCCATTGTGTCTCACGAGGATCCACGTTCGTTATACGACGGGTTAATATACAAATTGGCAGATCACAACTTGTGAAGTTGTGATGGTATGTAAAGATTTTCTCGGCATATAGATCATAGGTTGATCTTGGGTATTTGCTATATTGCAATCCACTTGCCTTGACAGCAATGTATAATAGAAACACAGTTCTAGAAATAAGTAAACGTGCCGCCGGAGCATACTTAATGGTATAGGATCCATCTTATTATTTCAGAAAGTGAAAACATGAATTTTGCTTTACTCTGTAAACTAAACTACCTTATTATTTCGCCCACCAGATCCGCAGCAGCCGATCAGTAAGCGCAGTCACAGAGGGCCGAGGCCTAGGGCTCCTGGGTCTGTCAGCCCGGGGCGCCACCAACGTGACGGCTCCCTGGCCGAGATACACGCTCGACCCTAGAGTAGACCAGGTCTCCACCAAGGATAGACTGCAACTGTCTGTCTGTTTTGGGTGAGTCATAAAAGCTTTTCTTAACAGTAGAATCCAAAGGAACTGGGAATAAAAGCAAAGTAAACTTATGTTAAAAGACCAAGAAGACGTAGCCTAAAGACATTCGTCAAGCCATAGGTGGAGGAGAAGTGTCAGTGAACGGGGCTCTCCATCAAGCTACAGACCCATTGCAAACAAAGATTCACTATTTAGAAAGTTACCGATAAAGACCCTCAGCATAAACCATTGTATATGTAAAAGTGAGCAGTGCTGCACACGCACCCTATTTCAAGTTAAACAAATATCAACTTAATTTCAATGAAAATTAAGTTGATTTCAGAGTGACTATACTATTGAAAAAGTTAAAAAAATGTTTGAAGTTGTAGCGTAAATTGAACTTTATTGTGTAGGAATTAAAGTTATTTTTCCATTAATTCATATTTGTTTACATTTTTGGCAAATAAATCGCGAACGCAGATTACCTACTGGTAGCAAACCGACTATTTATTTAAAAACAATTGAAATCTAACTTTTGTAAATTTTACATAAGGTTGTAATTGGAAAGTGGTTCAGATTCGGCAATTTACCTAGCCTTAGATCAGTTTATGAGCCGATAGAAATTAAAATACTATCTGATTTACAGATTCGTGGCGCAAGGAAATGAGACGGAAAGTGGGTTAGCGTTACTTACAGTCCAGCTCCCGTCAGGATATTTAGCTGACATAAACACACTCACAGAATTGACGGTAAGTACGAAATTATACCTACACAATGTACAACAAACAAAGCATTTTACCAGAGCTCTGCGAGTATGCAGAGCGGTGAGTACTGAAAATATCTTGCTTCAACTTCATAGGTTATAGTTGGATTTTTACACTCACATGCTCTCTATCTCGCTTTTTCGTACTTTGGTAGAAAACAAGTTTAGTCTAAAAGCAGTTCCAAGCCGTGTGGGATGGGATTTCCTATCGGCAAAATGTAAACATTACTTACAAAAAATCTCCAATGTACCTAACCTCTTATTGGATTTTACAAATTCCTTTTTTTTGCTTACCTTTACGAAATGCACTCTTGAGCATAATTTCACGCTTATAGACCCAGCGTTTTAGGCTGTGCGGTGTCTGTTAGCGAATGAATGAACTCGCTCACGCTCTCTGCTCCACTTTTTCGCACAGCTTTGGTAGGACACCAGCATACCAGTCTAAAAGCTCCGAAGTCCTTGGTGTCATAAGTTACCTATTATTTGTTGTCCGCAGGCGGTGCGTCACGTGGTGTGGGCGCGCGTGGCGGCGGGCGGCGCGCGCGTGGCGGCGGGCGTGCGCGCGGCGCGCTCGGAGCGCTGCGCCACGCTGGCCGCGCCGCGCGCGCTGCCCGTGGCGCGCCAGCGCCCGGCCTGGGCCACCATGCAGGACCTCTATGACTCCAGTCAGTATACGGCATTTGTTCATTTTACTTCTCTACTATTAATCTACCTAGCGACCGGAGTAAGAGAAATTTCTTGTAGGTTTGTCGTTCCTAACACGTTACGTTCTAAAGAACACAACTATGATGAGAAAAGAAAATGAAAATAAACGTTTGGGGGACTACTCACACTTATTCAGCTCTGCCGGTCGATTCTGTAAAAATCTCACCGTGAAAATTTTGGTGAAGTGAGTTTGTTTTTGCTAGGAATTGACGCTATTGATAGCTCACTCCACGCTCACTTCTCCTAAGTTTTCACGGTGAGATTTTCACAGAATAGCACCGCTGTTCAGTTTTGTCCATAAAAGAACAACGATTTTGTATGGAGTCCGTTCAGCTTTCCGCGGCTGAACGGATGCGTACGCATCTCATACAAAATCGTTGTTTTCTCTGGACAAAAGCTGAACAGAGCAGAATAAAGTGCGAGTAGTAGAATTGACTGCCTCATTGGTCTTAGAGGTCGCAACTATTAAGCGTGAAGTCCTGGATTCGATTTCCAGTTTGGACAAAAAGGTATTGAGTTTCTCAGACAGGAATTTCTCAGTAACAGTCCATAGGACAGCCCAAAGTTCAATAGTGGCGTTAAACTCAACATCTACCTCACGGGACTGATGCTCTATAAGTGCGAAATAGGATAGGAGTTATTTAGCTACTTATTTATGTATCTCATTCATGTGAACTATCATTATTTTTCCTACTGACAATTTCCTTGCCCCGCAGGTCACCGCGCCCGCGTGTTCTTCTCCCCCATCCCCGCGAGCGCGTGCGACGTGTGCCGCGCGTGGGAGTCGTGCGCGCGCGCCTGCGGCAGCACCGCGCAGCAAGTGGCCGACACCGGCACAGACGCGCGCGTCACGCCCGACGCCGCGCACGCGCACGTGTTGGCACCTGTTGTCATACTACTCGCCACTGCACTACTCTTGCTATAGCGTTACTGAACATCCACGGCGACGCTATGTTTCTACGACTAACATTTAGATAGTGTGCTGTTAATATTATGTGCAGTGCATCTTACAAACAGTTTAATTTGGGCGACAAAGACGCCTGTTCTAGGCTGCTCAGATCCGCCGACTAGTTACCTATATTGAATTGCTTAGTAGATTGAGGACGTCACAGCAATGTCGCAATGTACTATACGGCCGACGAATTATTTTTTAGGAATCAAATATGGTGACATGTCGAAGCGAGTGTGAGTGAGAGAACATACGCGATAATTCGGAGAGCCGTTGTTCAGACCAGCCATGATTCATCGCCCGTTTTCCATCTTGTAATCTGAGCAATGGGTCGTCAATGTTATGTGGTTGCACGATATTTGGCTTCTTCGATCGGTTTTTGGTCTCATTTCCCGATCTAAGCTAAAACCATAAACTTTTATTAGTAAATATTTTTCATAATGAAAAGCCGGAGGAATTTGTTTGTTATGTGGTTGCAGTATACGACTATTAAAACCATATACCTAACATAACATCCCTGTAATTCATCATAAAACATGATTTTGAATATTGTTTAAAATAACATAGAGGCAGAAGAGATATTTACTTACGTTTATTAATATCAATTTTAGCAGAAGAATCCATTAAAAATCTTTATGCAGTCAGGTATCAGATACACGTAAAATTACCTTTTAATACGTAAAAAAATGTTTTTTAAAAACAATGAATTAATTTATGAATACTTCACAAACGCAGAACAAGGAGTGATTGTTTGTACATGTTATACCTATTATTAACTATGTATTCTAAAAATAAATCAAATGAAAAAATAAATTATGTAAAAAACAATTTACTTGTTTTTCTGCCCTACCCCGTTACCGTTTATACACCAACTTCTTCTCTAAGAGCTTATCTAGTAGTAGTCTTTCATCCACGTCCTCCACTTCTGCTTAGAATGTGTACCAGAATGTGACAAATATTTTGAATTCACAGTTATAAAAAACTGCTGACCTTTGGGGATTATCAGCATCTACATAGTATACCTACCATGTCATCCATAAGTGATGTTATTTCACCTTTTTTTTGCAATTGTTTTTAACTCTTGTATTGCTTCAGGCAGGTGTATTTCCTGATCTGATGAAACTTAGCAAAATGATTCCACTGTTTAAATTTGGTAGCACAACTAATTCCACCGCTTATTTCGACTGCACCTACATTGAGCCAAATCTTTGAAAAATTTGTTTTACGACAAACGTTAGAACTTGATCTGAAACAGTTTGGTTTTACAAAGGGCCGTTTAACTACAGACGCAAGCGTGGAATTACTGAAGAGCATGTTCGAGGCCTGGTAGGTGTCGCAAGATGGTCTTGGCAGTTTCTGCGACTTGACCAAGGCCTTCGATTGCGTGCATCATGAGACACTCATCAGGAAACTGTACCACTGGTATGAGGAACAGGGCTCTCGACTCTTATCTGAACAACATAATTCAGAGAGTTGGTGTCAATGGCAAGAGATCTGTAGGATCTGCGGGCACCATCGGCGTTCCACAGGGTTTCATTCTGGGTCCTCACTTGGTATTTTTGTGAAGTCTTTCTCAGGTTATTTTTAATGGTGGTCTGGCAGTTTGAATATTTAATGCGGCCTTCCCACATGTCTTTTCTTAGGTATTGTTCGTCGAGTCGTTGAGCTCCATAAGTTCCGAGTTGAGTTACACGATTACTGACACAGGCTTGCACTGACTGGACAGGTCCACTCAAATCTGTGTGGTGGTCCTTTCCCCAAAGAACAATTTCAGACACAATCTATATCCTCCTGATGATCTGACCAAGATTTCGCTCACAAGTCACACTTAGGTCGCTCGCACTTTACGCGAATTTTTATCGTACTTAATCGTATGATCGTGGTCTTGCGAATTGAGTGATACGTTTTTCTCCGTCAAATAGGTAGTGTTCCGGATCCCATAATATTGCATTCGAGAAATCAGCTTTGGACCGCGATGAATAACCTGTATCATCAAAATAATAATTTTCTTAAAACTGCTGCTGTCGTAGAACCGAATGGGTGGGTGTAATATATTTAAAAATACATCTAGGTATTCGGTGAATTATATCATACTATGAACATCACGTAAGTGATAACTTGAATCACTATGAAACTCTGAACATACATGAATGTCCGCAAACCAAGTAAATATTTTTTCTACATTAATTTTAAATTTTCAACGCGTGTTTTCAAAACCCAACAAGTTCGGATTGATTTCGTACGTCGGAACTATACGTACGCATAGTACGACTTATCGATATTGACGACCGACGTTGCAGATGTAAAAGGACTCTGTGGCAGAAGTGCAATGACGAATGAAGGCACTTGCTTACTCTTCAAGCTGTCAGAGATACTTTTTTTATTCTGCATAAAAAGAAAGAAAAAGCTATTTCTTCTATGACAGTTGAATTGCAACATACCACCCAACATTTCGGGGTAAAAAAGGAGTCTTATTATTCCCACCTTATTCGTCTGGGTGTTATCAACATGATAGGTACTTAATCCATGTGAATTTTTATAAGGTTTTTTTAATACGTAATATAAAACAGGTGCCATTGATCATTTTATTCCAAACGTTCGCTCCATTGATAACAATTTAGAACATTAAAAGTGTGTATAAATGCATAAGTAAGCTTTTTTATACTATATTACATATTCCGTGTAATGATGCTTATATTTCCATTTTCCTTATCATCCATTGAAAGAAGCCGAGTATTGAGAAAGACATGGTCAGTGGAACAGCCGACGCTTTGATCCACGCCCACAGACTGAAAATAAGATAATGCTTGTTTTAATAAAATAATCACAATGTAGATACAAACAGTTCTATCCGCATAGTTCCGGGTCAGGGCCAGTCAGGGCCTTAGACCATCAGCGTCAGGGTTGTTTGTGCAAGTCAGACCATATTCTGGAACACAGAGCCTGTACGGCCCCTGAAAGAGAGCATGCTCGTAAAACTTAATTGGAAAATATTTTTATCGAGAGCGTAGTATTGTCGTAAGATTTATCGATTTTAATGTTCATAATAAAATTTTTGACGATTTATTACATACTTGCTCCTTGAGATTTAAATCTGTAGACATAAAAATAAATGACATAATTTATCCAATGAAGTACACTTACTCGTAAGGGTCATCGGAAATATAGAAGGCTTGCGGGGTAGGCACCAGTCCGCAGTCGGCGATGTACACATGCAGTAGGGGCCTATCATCCACATCGGTCGGGGTGTGCTCCAACATGTGCACCACATTCTGGCCTTCCACAACCTTCGACAGAGCATTAGCACATAATAAAGTAAATTATACAAGAATACTTAGGAGTGTTGAGGAGTGTTGTGTGGCGCGTTGATACATAGTAAAAGAGGCCAGTCAGAAGCTAATTAAGAACATCGTCACTGACACCTCTGTCTACTTTTCGGGGATTACAGGCGGGACAAATATGATTTAAGGCTTAAATTCTAGGCCCTCGCGTCACTAAAATCAATAATCTGGTCCAGCCTGTCCCTTACTGCCCTCCCCCAGCGATACCCCAAAGCCGCGATCCGTACCCCGCAGGGGGTGCCCTTAGTGCCCTTCGCTTAGTTTTTAAGTTTTTCAAGCCCTGGCTGGCGGCTTTAATTTATAGCCCCGTTAAGCAGTCGATAACCTTCTAGGTTGACCCGCGAGATGCCAATTAAAAAAAAAACACTAAAATCAGAGCAGTACGAATGCGGTAGCGGCGCAGTTGTATGGTGAGATAGTTCCTAACAATGCAAAATTGCACAAAAAACGACACCAGCTACGAGTACTTACATCGTGTCATGTCGTGATCTATCCGTGTGGCAATGCAATAAGATAATGATTAAAATATAAATAACTTTAATAAAATTACCTTTCCAACTACAGTATGTAAATTATCCAACCAGGGTGTGCCAGTAGTTGTTATAATAAATTGACAGCCATTTGTGTTAGGACCTGGAAAGTAATGTAAGCATTACATATACATTACTATGTATATTAATCACAAATGACAATTCATCAAAACCGACAGATACCTTTATTAGCCATAGACACAAAGCCGGCGCCACTATGCTGCGTCTCTAAGTTCTCGTCACTGAATGTATCTCCGTAAATGCTGGTGGAGCCTGTACCATCGTCTGCTACAACATCACCACCTGAAAATTATTTTAATTTATAAAATATATTGATTTACTTGTTAATGACAATTAAAGGACAGTTGTTTTTTTATTTACAACTATCACTACAGGTATATCAAAATCCCATAGAATACCAGGGGAACATTAAAAAAAATGTGCTATATCAAATAATTATCTAATATTAAGCTCACCTTGGACCATAAACCTTTTAATTATGCGGTTAAACGAGGTGCCCTTATAAGACTTCCCCTTGATGCCTTTTGTGGCTAAAACTTTAAAGTTTTTAACAGCATTCGGAGCTAAGTCGCCAAACAAACCTATTACTACACGGCCGAGAAGTTTGTCTTCGCTTTTAATATCAATATACACCTGATCAGTAACACGGAACTGCCGAGCCTGAAAAATAAGGGCATATTGGAATAAAAACACAATCAATTAAGTTTTCTGTTTAGAAATGTATACTCTTATGAGTAGTCTTGAGTATTATTATTTGTTCTCACAAAATACAATCACTTACATGTGAAAAAACAAGATGAGTTGAAACAACAACAAGAAATAACAATGAATTGTAGAAATCCATTTCACAATTTGTTACTCTTGTCACTTTTACTTATGTGTCCAGTACATAGCAGCCCGACTGCTCCACTGACTTACTGCTTAATTAGATATAGCTAGCTGTCTATGAAAGAAGCCCTTCATGTGCGTAGCATGGCTTAATAGACTCTTTTATTTCATCACATTTGGAACAGTAGTATTGATTTCTTGTAGACATAAAACTGTTACCATTTTACATTATAATAAAAAGATATTCTAGTACATTCATATAACAGCTTCATTATTTTCTTAAGACCATATTGGATGTTTTTAAAACTATATCAGATTGATATTATTGATAATCTTAATTCCAAATAATTGAAGATATTTTTTAACAGAAATCAATCTTTTGATAATTAAAACCTTCTCTCCCATCACTCATTGATGGATTTTGTATGTAATGGGGCTGTGCAATTCTCTACAGGAACTTTTTTCGGCGAATCTTTAGCTACAGCACTTGTTTGTTGAGTCATTCGTTTCGTGTCAGACTTTATATGGGCTTTTAGTTTGTCAGAACGACTAAACTCCTTCTTACAGTTCAAAGCTTCTTTAAAAGGACACTTTAACATCTTCTTGGTCTGATGTAACTTCATGTGTCTCTGAAGCAAATCTGGTCTTTTGAATGTATATTTGCAAACAGAGCATTTAAACTGCCTATTTCCATGTTTCAGCATATGTGTTGCCAAATATTTCTTCATGTGGAAACTGCTGCTACAAATATTGCACTGATATGGTTTCAAGGTCCTGTGTATCTGTAAGTGCAGACGTAATCTCTTATCACTAGCGAATGTCTTGTTACAATGGATACACATTTTATTATGACTCTCTGTTTGCATGTGGAGAGTTAGTTTTTCTGATTTACGAAATCTAGCATCACATTGTGAACATTTATATACATTCAAGTTTCTTTGTTTATCTTTAGAGACATCAATGTGTATTTGAAGGTGCGTTGCAATGTCTTCTAAGCTGTTAAATGATGCACTGCATATATGGCAAGTATAAAGGGGGCAGTCATGCAAAACAGACACATGCTTAAGTAAACTATCAACTGTATCAAAGTATTCCATACAGTCTCCTTGAATGCACTTGTATTTTTTTAGAGACAAATGGTTCTTCTGATGAGCTCTGTATTGACTGTAATTAACCAACATCAAGTTGCAATACGGACATGTGTAACTTAAAAGTTCTTCTTCAAGAGTTCTTGCTGTAGTTTCCTTGAGACCGTCTGGCCACATTCGATGAGATGTTATGTGTCTCTGCAGGTGGGAATTTTGAACGAAACATCGACCGCATATAGGGCACTGGTAAGGTTTGTCACTGTGAGTTTTCAAATGGGCTAGCAAGGTTTTTATCTTTTTAAACTTTTTCTTACATGTAGAACAAATTAGATCTTTAGGCCATATCTGTTCCGTCACAGAATCAGGGAGCTCACTGCCTTGATGTAATGTTGCAATGTTTTCAGAAAAGGGTTCACTACCAACTGTTGTCGGCACCAAATTAGCATTCCTAAACCTTTTTTCCGGAACGATATTGTTACATTTTAAGCTTTTATGATCCAGGAATACTTGTAAGTTGTTAAACACAGCTTTACATGTTCCGCAAACAAAAATATCTTCATCAATTGAATCCAATACCATAACGTGAGCCATTCTTGGAAAGTATTTGATGTAAGCCACTGATGAAACTATACTATTTTACAGTGGGTATCGGACTATCGGGATATTTTAAACTTCATTGAATACATCGAATAGAAACAACAAATGATTTTTAAAGTGTCAAACTGTCAAATACCTATGTTACAGTGTTCAACATCAACACTCAAACAAAATCCTACACGGAAGATGAGGCGGTATTTCCTATAGGTATAGTTACTTTACTCTTTGGGCGGTATGGTCGGAAGACTATAGATAGCCTGCCCATTGGACGATAATAAACACTCACAATGTGTCAATGTCATGTTAAAATAGTGCAAAATTGCATAAATCAATTCTTGCATGGAATTAATATTATGTATTAGTGTACAGTGTCTAGTCATACGTCTGGATGCTGGGAGAGTGCCAACTTGAGGTAGAGCCGATACATTAATTAGAAATAGGCTTTTCTTGACTACTACTTGACTTTTGCCTGCCATCCAAGCTTCCTAGCACGAATTGCCTAAAATGCCTATGCTGGAATTACTGGAACGACTGCTGCAGCTCCGCAGAGGCAGAAAACCTCGAACAACGAAAATCTAACACGTGTTCGTATACTCTGACTCTCCCGATATCCTGCTGGCCCCGACCGATACATCGCCATCTCCAAGCGATTAAAAAACGACCATGCAATGTAACAAAATTTAAAAGGTGGCAACTCAACTTCGATCAATAATAGTACAATTATTGATCGAAGCAACTCAATGTTAAGGGGGAAGCGCTAAGGTAGACCGCGAAATTCAAATTTTCTTACGTTTTTTGCAATTTGCTGGTCAGCATTAAGTTGAACGTTGATTAATATACTCTCTAAGACCACGTAAGTCCAAAGAATGATGATTTCATGAAACAGTTATTCTTTGGACTTACGTGGTTTTAGAGAGTTGTGTTGATGACTTTAATGATTATAATTCTGTAAACACATATTACTTACGGCCGCGATTCATATATTAATCAACGTACAACTTACTACTGACCAGCAAATTCCAAAAAACCTAAAAAAATTGAATTTCGCGGGCTACCCTGGCGCTTTCGCCTTAAAAAAAAATACAAACTGAGGAGTAAACTGCAGTGTCCCTGTGGTAATGTCCATCAGTATTATAGTATACTCTGTGATGTCCATAGACTATACACTTAAACCATTCCTCAGCGTTGCCAGAATGTTACTTTTGTAACATTTTACGTTACTTTTGACCCTCTCATGTTACCTCCATGTTACACGCCTCAAAATGTTACTTTTATGTTACTTTTAAGACTTAATAAAAAAAACACTGGCACTCCGGTAGTGCCGACAGAAGTGAAAACTTGAACAATTACGAGTGTATTTTGTGAATCGTCTTATAAACAAAACACGCGTGTTAAGGTGTGTTCCTTATTTTATAGGGTTTTTTGCAAATCAGGTATGATGACCAAAGTGACTGGTTTATTCTTCTCGTGAAAGGAATTTATTCAGATTTGCTCGTCGTCAGTTATATATCCGTGGTTCAGCGCCATCTCGTCGTTGTTGGATGAACTACGTAGTTAGTACGCGAGGCCTACGTAGTTAGTACGCGAGGCCCTCGTAGTTCTTCCCGATGTGCATAGATGGCGCTGTCCTCAACAACGCGCGTCACGTCTTACGAATTTTCGATCAGGGTCACGTGACCTGACGCGAATTTAGAAGTTTTTACCCATTCCAAAAAAAGTACACAGCGCCGCTAAAGAAGTTTTCACTTCAAAAACACTGGCACTCCGGTAGTGCCGACAGAAGTGAAAACTTGAACAATTACGAGTGTATTTTGTGAATCGTCTTATAAACAAAACACGCGTGTTAATGTGTGTTCCTTATTTTATAGGGTTTTTTGCAACTGATTTGCAAAAAGTTGGCGCACTTGATTGTCTTGATTTTGTGACCAAATTCTGACGCAACGACAGCGCGAAAATCTTTCACTTCGTTTGTCGTATCGCATATTCACTCACTCGCGTGAATTTCTAAATGACCCATCCCGCTTACTTAGGCGAGTGATTTTTTTTATTTTTATAAATTAGTTTTATGGCCTGGTTGCTAAGACCTTTTAGCCACGTCTTTGTTTCATTTTTCTTGAGTCTAACATGACATTAGAATATGGGTGTACACATTCTAATGTATTAGGAGTATTTGGCAGCAAATGTATCGAATCAAGTTTCCCGGTAAACTTCGCTGAGGTAGCCAAAACTACAAAAAAATTCTCAGCTCCATTTTACCGGGATCGCGTCTGTTTCAATGATTACACATATTGTCCAGTTGCGCAGACACTTGAGATACAAAACTACACCAATTTTACATCACAATATCCACTAGGAATCAATTTGCGAATAATTAAAACAGCCAACTAGACTTCACTCGAAGAAATCCCGCCAAAAACTCTCCTTAGGCGAGTGAGCGACGGCCTAGTAGTGGCATCCGTGTTGGTTCAGTTCAGTTTGTTATTACGATTCATTCGAAGCCTACTAAGGGGACAGCTTTTTTTATGTAATAAAGTGCCATGTTATTATAAGTGTCGTTTTCCACAAAAAATAAGGTAATGTTACTTTTCTCGTGAAAATGTTACTTTTTGAGCTCTCTCATGTTATATTTGACTATCTGTCACTGGCAACACTGCCATTCCTACTGTCACTGTCATTTTTCTTAAGTCTATGAAGTCTTCAAAATAATTCGAATTCGTCTCCGACTCTACTCTACCTGAGACTGTGATTGTTGGTAATTCTGTTTGATTGCTGAATCTGCGAAATAGTTAATATTTCTTCAATTATTACAATACACAGTAAAACATAATAGGTGTGTATTTATTCATATTACTTTTTATGTTGCCATCTTCTATTTTCATACGACGCCATATCTAACACACAATGTAAATAATAATTATTATCTTCAATTTCAGGTTAAGATGACTGTAAACAACACCATAGCACATCAGCGTTTGGTTTTGACTGGAGACCGGGAAAGGTACCGACAAAAAGTTGACCATACCTTGCATTTTCTCAAGCCCATTCCAGAGTACCTACCTACTACTTACTCTGGTAGTTTTGCATGTTCAGGTCACCCTAAGCTCACCATCCGATCAGGACCAGGCCCGTGCCGGACGGGGCGTACGTGCTCCCCGCGCGCCTCGAAACAGATGTCAGCATCAAATTGAAGGGGCCTGTTAGGGCCGAAGCCTACCGGGTCAGCGGGATTGTCCGAAAAGGTTACCGCTGGCCCGGAACATAAAGGGCTAAGGAGCGAGAGGGGTCATTTGATGATTTCCTATCCTGAGCATCGTATTTAGGGGTCTTCCTCTGATTCCACCATCCCAATTTAAAGAAAGGGTCCTTGAATATTGCATAGTGTGTAGTAAGGCTTTTAGTTTAAACTGCTAAATCCTCTTACTATGGATTTAATGAGCCAAGACTAACAGGGTTGGGTTAACCTAACAAAAATGTTGTGGGCAAATCAATAATGTGAAGCAACTATTTGAGATCTATGCAAGTGTTTTGTTGCAGGTTCAAAGAACTTTTAAGGCGGCGGCTAATAGAATGTGGTTGGAGAGATCAAGTCCGAATGCTTTGCAGAGATGTTGTCAAAGAAAATGAAAGCAATAACATCACATTTGATATGTTAGCTACAAAGGTTACTCCTCGCGCCCGGGCACTGGTCCCAGACACGGTGAAGAAAGAACTGCTTCAAAAAATCAAAACACATCTACTTACTCAAAAAGATCAATAAAATGATTCTTAGATTACTTATCATTTAATTTTAAGTTGCTCTTCTCAATATTATCAACACATAAATATTAAGCTCATTTTATTACTTGTGTAGTTGATTCATAAAGTTCTATAATTTATTTTATCAAATTTGGTCACATTCTAGACTTTGCATATTAATTATGTTGCTACTTCTAAATATGTGTATTTTGTTTCAAATATAAGTAAAAAACTTTGATTTACAACCAACAGTATATTTTATTTTATAAACATTTATTATACATTTAGGTTAAACAAATATATATATATATATTGCTTATACATAATACTGCCATAAGATTCCTTTTAATAAAGAAAATATTGCCTTGAAAATGTTGTCATGGACATATTTTTATTACAACAGTGGTGTGGGTACAAGATCTTGTAATTTTGTAAAAAAAAGTAACCATACACACCCTAAACTTAATTATGAAGCTGCCCAGATATACTTTCTTTGCAGATATGAAATGTATATAAATATCAATTTTATTATTAATAAAAAAGTTTTCCACAAATGTCTTAAATATACAGGACATCATTAAATGAATGGGCATCTTTAAATTAAATAGCTTGTTTCTAATAAACTCTTAAAATAATATCACACCTGAAGAAAAGCAAGGATGGCTTTAACTTAGCTAAACATGTTCATCAGTAAGGGAGACCAAGAAAGAAATGATACAATATTAATGTATGAACAAAGGATATAAAAATGCATTACAGAGCTGTCATAGTTCAATATAAAAATATTTTGAGCAAATAAAATTATGCTTATTTTTCTAAGGTAAACCCAATACCTATAATAAAATTCAATAAAGAATATAAACTACAGACTTTATAAATAGAAATGGACAACACTGTTACTGTGAGAGCAATTATATCAGTAAGAAGAAAGTGCTAAAGATACTATACTCATATTATAGCATTTATAATGAAAATGCCTTTTGTCATCTTGGCAATCCATATAATAATATATTAGGATATAATTTCAATAGGGTTTATACCGTTGAGCATAAAATAGGACGAAATTAGGTAATACATAATGTATTTGTCTATTGAAATAGACGCCTGAGTTCAGCTAGCCTTGCTAGTATTGTATAACATTCGAATTAATACTACCAATCTAATAGCATAGACAATCATTATAATTTTACTGCATTATTTCCATCACCATTTCAATATGCCACTAATGCATTCAAAATACACAAACATCATTCAACCACAACTTAGGTGTAAACTACAGACATTATAAAGAAATCCCTCCTCAGTTCTAAATAAAAATGTAAACAGCTTGAGAAGGAAATAATATATAAATGCATTTAAATGTATATCAAGAAAGATCTAATCGAAGATTATGAGCAATAAATTTTCTTAGTATATAAATATCCTTAAAGCTCTTTGATACCTGATCTAAAATTTGGTAATACACAATTATTACACATTATTTTATGTACAAAGTTATACAAATGGAATGTATTTTGGACTCAGTTTATACCTTTGATCAAGTACAATTCATTTGATTATGTATAACTTAATAATGTAGCCATAACAATATTCAGTACTCTCTTACTATTTTAAAGTTAAAACTAATTATTTTATATAATAATTCTACTTACACATCAAATAATTGATCAACCCATTTACACAATACTGCTGATTACTAATGAGCAATTTAATAATCAAAATTAATTGCTTCAATGAAATTGAAAATTAATTTTATGTACACACTACGCCACATCAAACTATACATTTCCAGTTTTAGCTGACCATTATACAGTATGTTAACTAACAGAGGGCGTTCCCGTTAACCCGCAATAGTATAGCATCCATACATGGTAAAAAAATATTACCATTCGAAAATAAAATGTTTTTATTATTTTTTATTTTAAAATATTCACTAAAAATGGTAAATTGATACGTTAAAGAAACACTCTGTACACGCGTACTTGAAGGACAGCAATGTCGGAATTCATTTATGAATGACGGGCCGCGTGTGCGGCGATCTAATTGATTGCTATACTATTGCGGGTTAACGGGAACGCCCTCTGTTAGTTAACATACTGTATAGGCTTTTCGTACAATTAGAAGTCAGCTTATACTAGCAATGTATAACTTGATATGTCGTTGTGCGTACAAGCATTTTCAAATCGGAGCTATACACAAAATAATTACAGCACACACTGTGTGTTAGTAAAATATCGAAAACGAGGCGACTGTTCTAATTTTTTTTAATTGCTGCAAGTTTTTTTCTTATTACGTTATAATTATAACTTGACCACATTAATGCCGACCGACGCTACGCCGCGCGCCGTAATAAACAATAGACTATCATCTGCCATCAGATTAAGTTTGCTGGTACTGTAGGTTAACTCCTACCGACGAATTTAGACATCGACGAAGCTAAGGTATTTTACGTTATATACGTATTTAAGAATATAATTACTACGTATCTTTATCTTTTTTGACGTGTCTCTTTGGTCGCCCGGTTATTTTTAAAATGATGACGGTGTAAAAAGACCCATCACGAAACTGACATTACGCATTCTGTACATCAAACTAGAAACTGTGCAATAATAATTGCTGGGAAACGACTTTTATTTTGGTAAGATTTGCTGTTTACGGTAGTGTGCAATGTAAGGCACGCAAAACATGGTGCCTATGGCGCACGCATCGGTACAGGGATCGTAGGAGTA